>JABTXL010019228.1:120-99228 GCA_025134845.1 Neodon shergylaensis
TATTTACATGAAAATGTGAGAAGAAGTGACCTAGGGGCTCTCCCTGTCACACTGGCCTGAGAGCATTCTTGGACTCTCCAGAGCCTGGGAGCACAATGCTGCCTCTGGTGTGCTGGCTGTTGCTGTTTTCTGGATCCTTAGTGTTCACATTTCCTGACACTTCCTTAGGCCTGGGGCAAAAATTGGGAAGAAATGACAACAAAACTGACATTGATTCCTTAAAGAAACACTTGTGGGGAGCCAGGATTGAATCTTTTACATTCTATCTTTAGTGAGTACCAGATTGGGCAAAGCGTGGGTGGGAAACATAGTTATGTGGACATTGAACTGCTGATATTTTCCTTGTTAGATCCGGAGTCCCTCATTCAGAATACCCATCACATATAAGTCAAGATACGTGCAGAATGTCAGTAAATAAAACTTAAAAATTCGAAAATGGTAACTTAAAGAATAAATTCCCATTGGCAAGTGGGGAAGAATGACTGAAAGGTAGAGCCACTGAGTTCTCTGAAATAAAATAGAGCCACTGTTGCTAAATTACCAGGTATTAGAAAGTTCAATGATCCAATTTCTTTTATGTCTAATATGCTTTTGGTTTTGCTATTGCTTTTATTTGTTGCTATTATTACTATGTTTTGAAGTTGCATCTCCTATAGCCAAGACTAGCCATGAACACCCCTGTAGCCAAGGCTAGACATGATCTCCCCTGTAGCCAAGGCTAGCCATGATCTCCCCTATAGCCAAGGCTAGCTATGACTCCCCTATAGCCAAGGATAGTCATGAACTCCTCTATAGCCAAGGCTAGCCATGAACTCCCCCGTAGCCAAGGCTAGCCATGAACTGATTCTCCTGCTGCATTCTTGCCACCACTAAGCTCTGAGAGTATCGACTTGTGCTACCACAGCTAGCCTGTCTATCATTAAATAATTATTTTATGTCATCTTGCAGTTTCCTTCACCATAATGAAATACTGGAAAGAGGCTAACTCTTTATAAAGACCCGAGGTTTATACAGCTCACAGCATCAGCTTGACACAGGGCTGCAACGTGCAAAAGGGAGAGCGATTCAAGGACTAGATTTGGTCTTCTAACAACCTCTGTTACTATTTAGGGAGCACCAAGGCCCCAGGATGACTACTACAATCGCCCCCAAAGACAGCTCCCACTGATCTAAAGATCTCCCAGTAGCTCTCACCTCTCAAAGTCTGGGTGATCCCCCAAAACAAAGCAAGTGGCAAGGTGAGTTCAGATGCAAGTGCTTCAGAGAACATTACAGAGTCATGGAGAGAAATGAATATAATCTTTCCCACTGGACAGGTGTTTCAGTGGTGTACACCCCCTCCCTTCGGATCAGTGGTTTTCAATCTGTAGGTCACAGCTCCTTTGTAGGATGAACAACCCTTTCCCAAAGGTCACCTAAGACCATTGGAAACACAGATATTTACATTACAATTCATAACAGTAGCAAAATTACAGTTATGAAGGAGCAATGAAAATAATTTTATGGTTGTTGTTATCAACCATATGAAGAACTGTATTGAAGGGTTGCAGCATTAGGGTGGTTGAAAACCACTGCTCTGAATGCTATGTTATTGATAAACTCTCTGGATCCCATATTACCAAGTTGGCAGGGGCTTTCTCATCTTTTATATGGGTGCACTGTGTGTCAACTTGTGGGAACTGGAGAACAACAACAACAAAAAAACATGTATGGAGTCTGAACCAAGAGGCCAAAGTGCCTGGTGATTTTATGGGTTTGTGATGAGCCAAGTTTGGTTCTTCTGTAGAATGTTTCCAAAAGAAAATGAAGATAATTTCCTTGAATGGCAGATCATGCCAGCATAAGGCTTCTCTGGAGAGCTGAAATTTCCAAATGAGCCAGGTGTAGTGAGTCAGCACTGGGAAGTCTATGAGTTTGAGGTTAGCCTGGTCCACACAGCAAGTTCCAGGAGAGTTAGGGTTGCAGAGTGAGACTGTCTAGAACTGAAAGTATTGCAGAAGACCATCTAGCCATCTATCATCTGCTGTCTTATTTTTAATATGTGTCCTGATCCCTGGAAGATTGTGGGATTCTCTTGACACGCTCCTGGCTAAGTCTCCTTGCAGCTAGAATGCTGCTTATGACACCGGGCTTCTGAACACTGTTCCATCAGCCATCCAGTGTGCCATTGCTCTCCTGCTTTATAGAAGTTTCCATCCTTGTCCTGCATCTCTGGTGTCAGAGAGCTCCTTCCTCAAGCAGTTCATCTGTCTCCTCCCATTGCTCTTCCCTCTCTATTCTGCAGGGCTATCCTGACATTGCCCTTGGTTCCCATTTTCCCTCCAAACTAAGATCTCTTCACACACTTTAAAACAGTTAGGACTTTGTCAGTTTTCATGGGGCCAACACTTTAATTCTAGTTCTCTTTAGTAATATCTGGTAATTTCTCTCTCTTTCTCTCTCTCTTTCTCTCTCTTATTTTTTTAAACTGCTTCTCATACCTTCTTGATTTGTAAAGCCTCTGATCAGGTGACTTCTGGATAGAATTGAGAGAAGACTGTTTTTGCATGCAGCTTAGTGACTAAAGGCTGTATTTGTTTTCACAACTAAAAAAATCCACATGGATTTGTTTCACAAACAGGCTCTGTTTTGTTCTTCAGCTGAACTTAATTTAAAAAAAACCCTACTCAGAAAAATTAGGAATTGTGGTTATGTATTATTTATTTTTGCATTGCTAAATTTATTCATTTATTTTTAAATTACTATGATGAATAAAACCCACTTGGGTTCTGCTTCTACACGTTCTACCAGTGAGCAAGCTGGGGGATTACTAAGGAGAGAGTAACTATACAAATATTAATAGTGAGAATGACACCAAAGACAGAAAGGACACACGTTTCTGGATGTTTATAATTTATTGATGAAGAAGGCTTTAGACATGCATTAATGAATATATTATTCTGTATCAATTTTTTAAGACTAGGTCTGCTAGAATTTGAAAACAAAAGTACTAAGCACTCTGCTTAGATGAGAACTAGCCAGCCAGGGTCCTTAATGCCCCAGTTTTAGCAAAGATATCCACGTATCCACCTGGTTCCTTGTGGAGTTGGGCATATTATCTATTAATGTAGTAATTACATGATTATAATAGTGGTATAATATATTACAATTGCTTCTCTATCAGAAATTTCTGATTCTTCAGGTGAGAAGATATTTTTTTCATCTTTTCTTACAACATATTTTTCATACTCCTGAGTCTTTCCAATACATTTTGAAACTAATTCTGAACTGTAGTCTCTATGTTTTCTTTAACTTTACCTTTTTCACATTTGAAATGACTTCATCAACACGACTTTTAGATTTAGAAAAATGCTCTCTGAGCTTCTACCAATGTGTCTCTCTAGATACATTATTCTTACCCTAACCCAGAAGGATCCTGTCACTTTGCTCCTCTGCTTGTTGACACATAGGAAGGTGTGAGTTTTCATGACATGTCAGGTGAGTTTTAGCCATAATACCATGATGTGGGATTCCCCTATATATGCTGTGGATATGTTTTATTATCATTGGTAAATAAAGAAGCTGTTTTGTGCCTGTGGCAGGGTAGAATAGAGTTAGGTGGGAAAACTAAACTGAATGCTGGGAGAATAATACAAAGTCAGGGAGACACCATGTAGCTGCTGAAGCAGACAGATGCCAGAACCTACTGGTAAATCACGAGTCCAATGGCAAGATACAAAATAGGTTAATTTAAGATGTAAAGAGCTAGCTAGAAATATGCTAGAGTCATTGGTGAAGCAGTGTTGCAATTGTTATACTTTCTGTTTGATCATTTCAGGTCTGGACATCGAGAATCAAATGAGCGACCTTCACCTGCAATGCTAGGCTCCAAAGAATGTTCAGTCTGAATGCTTTCCACCATTGAGAAATTTCACACTCACTTACTTATTGGAAGTCTGGCTAGAGAATTGGTCCACGATACGTGCTAAGTTATTCTACCCAGTTGCTATAGGATTAAGCTTTTCACTGTGTTTTTAAAACCTAGTCTTTTATTTCCTCATGTTAAAATATTTCCTAGATTTTCAGGCCTGGAGAGATGGCTCAGCAATTAAGTACACTGATTTCTCCTTAAGTGAAGGTCAAACTTTGCTCTCTGTCTGGAGAACTTAAGATGCCTGTTACCACTAGAGGGCCCCCTCGGCCTGTTTTGCAGGCTCCCTAATTGTTACACTTGAAACTTTCTGGAGAAATGCTCTCTACTCCTCAGTGTTTTTCTAAAAATTTGCGCAAAAATCCACCCGACCTAGGTGGCCAGTGCAAAGTCTCCAGGGCTCCCCACACCACTAAAGACATCACTGTTAAGTTGGAAACTTAGACCCCAGCCCCTAGCATCTATCCTAGACCCCGGGCCCAAGAGTTCTATTGATCTGGACTCCAAATCCCAGCAGGCCAGGTTTGGATCCCTCCACTCCCACAGAGTGTTTAAGTGAACTCCCAAAAGTGGATCACGTGGTTCCTTTTCCTTCCTCCTAGTGGTCCTGTTTGCAGCTTCTAGGTTCCCCCTCTGGTCCACCCGAGAGCGCAGGAGTCCCATTAAACCTGGATATTTCTTAACTTTTCTTGTTTTGATTGGCTTGATTGGGAATTTGTGCCGGCAGAGAAATCGCATTAGAAAAAAATCCTATCACAACCAACCATCAACAAAAACCGAAATGAGAATTCAACACACACACACACACACACGTGTTTATTTCTTGTCTCAATTTCCCTTAACTTAGAAGGATTTTTTGAAATCTGTTCTTGTTCCTGGGCACTTTGGGTAATGTCAAATGCATGTTTCTGGTGGTGGCCCCCAGGTGGCATAGAAATGGGCCAAGGGATGCAGAAAAGGGGGGGAGGAGACACAGGACGGACAGAGGGACTTGCAAAAGGCTCCTGAGGAAGCTGCTTAAGGGAAAAGACTGTATCCCCGCGCCCCCGCCCGCCACAAAAAAAGAGAAAAAAAAATCAGCCTGAAAAGAGGTGGAAAAGGAAGCTGGGTGGTGACTGCATGGCAGACAGGGGAAACCGAAGCGACTTTTACCTTCATGTCCCCCCGCCCCCATGGAAGAGTGAGGCAAGAACCCTGACCCACCTGTCAGTGCAGCTGTGTCTCCCAGCCCAGCTATCACGGAGCACGGACAGACAGAATGAACAGACAGGCACCTCTGCCTCGCGTGGGCCGGGCGCAGAACAAGCCATGCCTAGGGAGTTCTTTCTCTCAGGGCAGTGCAGTGGTACGCGATCGCGGGGTTCCGACCCCAGAACCCCTTCCTCACCTTCACCTCCCCCCCCCCACCACCACCGTTTCTTTAACTTTTTTTCCCCACCCTAGGATGCGATCAAGTTTTTCCTTCGCAAGTGGGCTGGGCCCAGAGAGCAAGCAGGGACCAGACAGCAGCAGCAAGTGCAAAGGGCAGGCAGAGAGGTAGAGGTGCTGGCGGGCACACGTGCAAGGCCGGAGGGCGGAGGGCGTCCTGGCTTGCAGGCCTTGGCCATCGCAGGCAACTTAAGCAAGTTGCAGACACTAGGGACCCCCGCAGCTGCCTGGCCTCTCCCACACGCCTGCCCGTGCCCGCACAGGTGGAGCAGCACCAAGAAGAACGCGGAAGCGAAGGCGTGGATGCCCGCCCCGGCCTGCGTCCTCCTCCCCGCGGAGACGCCAATGCCAGGCCGCGCCGCAGGCAGCGCCCCCTTAAAAAGCAAGAGAGAAAAATCCAGTGGAGGCTTGGGTTAGAGATTTGATTTCATCAGCTGCTTCTTACCCAGTTATTTTTTTTCCTCTCTGTCTCACGCGTTGTGCTGACAAATGAATGGTACAACGCTGCAGGCACAGTGCTCAAGGGCCTTTCCAATCAGGACCAGGACTGGAAGAGGGGAAACTGCCCTGGTGCTGCCTCTGGCTCTGCCCCCAGAGAAGCTCCTGCTGGCTTCCCATTACTGCAGTTGTGCCTTTGCTGCTGGAAGGCTAGGCCAAGGTGGCTGCCCTCAAACACTGCTTCAGGTGCATCCCTTTCGGATCCTTGTCGCTAGGGCATCCAAGCTGGGTCAAAGAATGGCTCTAACAAATGGGAAAGACTGAGAAGGTTATAGATTTCTTTGTCTGCTTTTGCACTTAATTTTTTTTCTTAAGGCAAAAATCTCAGAACAGCAAATCCACCAGATGCTGGTTAAATGTGTGCGTTCAGTCATTAAGAGTGGGCCCTGGTCTCACATCAATTGCTACCCAGTGGCTGAACACATGCCACAGGTCAAGAAAAAAAAAGAAAAGAGAAATGAAGTTCTTAACTTGTACGGAGTTTAATTTGCCCTTTTCGAGATTGGAAGAATGCTTAATAAAGTCTGAAACTTGCCTGCTCATTTGACATCCTAAATGAGATTTCTATTGACAGCTTCAGCCGGTTAGGCCTCTTTCTAAGGGACTCTGGGAGTTCTACCTCAACTTAGAAATCCCTGGTAAAGTGCCTAGGCAGTAAGATAGGACCGCCCACTTAATGTACTCAGGCAAGATGGCTGAGCTCTCCTAAACAGCAAACCCTGCCTTTGTCAGGGCATCAAATCTGGATCAAGCTAGTATTGTATTTCAATATTGACAGTTTTCTCCTTACGGACTGCAAACTGGCTTGGGGGGGGGGGTGGGGTTTATGGTTCCCCTTTACTGCAAGGTTCAGGGGCAGACAAAACAATTCAAAGTCATTAAAGTTGCAATACCTATATTGATGCCAACAGGAGAGTTTGCTGTGAAGGGAAAGGGAATAAAGCAGTAAGGTGTGATTTCAGGGATGGTGAGGCAAGCCTAGCACTTCTCTGAGGGGAAGGGGAAAGCAGTGGGGAAGTAAAGGAAAGCTTTGCCCCCAGCTGTACTGTTTGTTTTGCCTCTAATGAAGGCTACAGAGGTGTTTCTCTGATATAGTTGCCAGAGGCCTAGAATTTAAATATATCACAGATGGAAATTCCATATTAAAATGTCTTCCTCTAAGAGTCACAGCTCAAAGGCCCAGAAAATATTCTTAACAAAATTATGGAAGAAAACTTTCCCAACATAAAGAAAGATATTCCTTTGAATATTCAAGAAGCATACAGAACACCAAACAGACTGGATCAAAAAAAAAAAAAACATCCCCTCGCCATATAATAATCAAAACACAAAATATACAGATTAAAGAAAGAATATTAAGAGCTGCAAAGGAAAAAGGGCAAGTAACTTATAAAGGTAAACCAATCAGACTTACACCTGACTTCTCTATGGAAACCATGAAAGCCAGAAGGTCCTGGATAGAGGTACTGCAGAAGCTAAGAGACCATGAATGCAAGCCTAAACTACTATACCCAGCCAAGCTATCATTCACTATCAATGGAGAAAACAAGACATTCCAGGATAAAAACAAATTTAAACAATATGTAGCCACAAATCCAGCCCTACAGAAAGTAATAGATGGAAAATCACAACCCAAGGAATCCAACATTGCCAACACTGCCTACAATAACTCAGGCATCCAGCGACCCTTCACTAGCACAACTCAAAGAAGGGAGACACACAAACTCTACTACCAAAAACAATAAGAATAACCGGAGGAAACAACCACTGGTCATTAATATCACTTAATATTAATGGTCTCAACTCACCTATAAATAAGCACAGGCTAAGAGATTGGATAGGAAAACAGGATCCAACATTCTGCTGTTTGCAAGAAACACATCTCAACCACAAAGACAGGCATCTACTCAGAGTAAAGGGTTGGGAAAAGGTCTTTCAAGCAAACGGTCCTAAGAAAAAAGCATGTGTGGCCATATTAATTTCTAACAAATACACAAATCTATCAATGTAATCCACCATATAAATAAACTGAAAGAAAAAAACCATATGATCATTTCATTAGTTGCTGAAAAAGCATTTGACAAAATTCAACACCCCTTTATGATAAAGGTCTTGGAGAGATTAGGGATACAAGGGTCATACCTAAATATAATAAAAGCTATTTACAGCAAGCCGACAGCTAACATCAAATTAAACGGAGAGAAACTCAAATCCATCCCACTAAAATCAGGAACACAACAAGGATGTCCACTCTCTCCATACCTCTTCAATATAGTGCTTGAAGTTCTAGCAATAGCAATAAGACAACATAAGGGGATCAAGGGGATTCGAATTGGAAAGTAAGAAGTTAAACTTTTGTTATTTGCAGATGATATGATAGTATACATAAGCGACCCCAAAAACTCTACCAAAGAACTCCTAGGCTGATGAACACCTTTGGTAAGGTGGCAGGATACAAGATCAACTCCAAAAAATCAGTTGCCTTCCTATACACTAAGGATAAAAAAGCAGAGAGGGAAATCAGAGAAGCATCACCTTTCACGATAGCCACAAAGAGCATAAAATATCTTGGGGTAACTCTGACCAAGGAAGTGAAAGATCTATTTGACAAGAACTTTAAGTCTTTGAAGAAAGAAATTGAAGAGGATACCAGAAAATGGAAGGATCTCCCTTGCTCTTGGATTGGGAGGATCAACATAGTAAAAATGGCAATTCTACCAAAAGCGATCTATAGATTCAATGCAATCCCCATCAAAATCTCATCAAAATTCTTCACAGATCTTGAGAGGACAATAATCAACTTTATATGGAAAAACAAAAAACCCAGGATAGCCAAAACAATCTTATACAATAAAAGATCGTCTGTAGGCATTACCATCCCTGACTTCAAACTCTATTACAGAGCTACAGTATTGAAAACAGCGTGGTATTGGCATAAAAACAGAAAAGTCGACCAATGGAATCGAATAGAAGACCCTGACTTTAACCGACAAACCTATGAACACCTGATTTTCGATAAAGGAGCTAAAAGTATACAATGGAAAAAAGAGAGCATCATCTCCAAATTGTGCTGGCAAAACTGGATGCCAATCTGTAGAAGAATGAAAATAGATCCATATCTATCACCATGCACAAAACTCAAGTCCAAATGGATTAAAGACCTCAATATCAGTCTGAACACACTGAACTTGATAGAAGAGAAAGTGGGAAGTACTCTACAACACGTGGGCACAGGAGACCACTTCCTATGTATAACCACAACAGCACAGACATTAAGAGCCTCATTGAATAAATGGGACTTCCTGAGACTGAGAAGCTTCTGCAAAGCAAAGGACACTGTCACTAAGACAAAAAGGCAACCCACTGACTGGGAGAAGATCTTTACCAACCCCGCAACTGACAAAGGTCTGATCTCCAAAATATATAAAGAACTCAAGAAACTAGTCCGTAAAAGGCTAATCAACCCAATTATAAAATGGGACACTGAGCTGAACAGAGAATTCTCAACAGAAGAAGTTCAAATGGCCAAAAGACACTTAAGGTCATGCTCAACTTCCTAGCGATCAGGAAAATGCAAATCAAGACAACTTTAAGATACCATCTTACACCTGTCAGAATGGCTAAAATCAAAAACACCAATGATAGCCTTTGCTGGAGAGGTTGTGGAGAAAGGGGTACACTCATCCATTGCTGATGGGAATGCAAACTTGTGCAACCACTTTGGAAATCCATGTGGAGGTTTCTCAGGAAATTCGGGATCAACCTACCCCTGGACCCAGCAATACCACTCTTGGGAATATACCCAAGAGATGCCCTGTCATACAACAAAAGTATATGCTCAACTATGTTCATAGCAGCATTGTTTGTAATAGCCAGAACCTGGAAACAACCATTCAATGGAAGAATGGATGAAGAAAGTATGGAATATATACATATTAGTATACTACTCAGCAGTAAAAAAAACAATGACTTCTTGAATTTTGCATACAAATGAACAGAAATAGAAAACACTATCCTGAGTGAGGTAAGCCAGACCCAAAAAGAGGAATATGGGATGTACTCACTCATATTTGGTTTCTAGCCATAAATAAAGGACATTGAGCCTATAATTCGTGATCCTAGAGAAGCTAAATAAGAAGGTGAACCCAAAGAAAAACATATAGGCATCCTCCTGAATATTAACCTTCATCAGGCGATGAAAGGAGACAGAGACAGAGACCCACATTGGAGCACCGGACTGAAATCTCAAGGTCCAAATCAGGAGCAGATGGAGACAGAGCATGAGCAAGGAACTCAGGACCACGAGGGGTGCACCCACACACTGAGACAATGGGGATGTTCTATTGGGAACTCACCAAGGCCAGCAGGCCTGGGTCTGAAAAAGCAGGAGATAAAACCAGACTTGCTAAACATAGCGGACAATGACTACTGAGAACCCAAGAACAATGGCAATGGGCTTTTGATCCTACTGCACGTACAGGCTTTGTGGGAGCCTAGGCAGTTTGGATGCTCACCTTACTAGACCTGGATGGAGGTGAGTGGTCCTTGGACTTCCCACAGGGCATGGAACCCTGATTGCTCTTTGGGCTGATGAGGGAGGGGGACCTGATTGGGGGAGGGGGAGGGAAATGGGAGGCGGTGGCGGGGAGGAGGCAGAAATCTTTAATAAATAAATAAGTTAATTAAAAAAATAAAATGTCTTCTTCTAAAAAGTAAGAGTATTCTTGATTGAATTTTTTTCATATAAGGAATGTTCTTTGAACTAGTTTCAGAAAATAAACTCTTAAATTCTTTCTTAAGGCCCCTGAAATTGCCCTAGAGAAACAGATCACCACCTATTCCTCTGTTACTGTAGACACCAGCTCTCCACCTCCCAAATTGAGGTAAATGACTTGAAAGGTGCTTTGGGACACAGGTGCTAACTAAGCTTGCGGAGTTCATAAAATAAGCTTCCTGTGCTGTCTGCACAGGCACTGGTTCAGGGGTGTGCAGCAGGGACCATCTGATTAGTGAGAGCTATTGATTACCTCAGACCACCGCCTGAGGACTGACTTTAGTCCTTGAATTCAACCTGTTTCAAGGACAGCTTAATTAGCAGGCAGGAATTTCAGTTTCTCCCCTTTTCTTTCCAACTCTTGAATAACAAAAAGTGAAATGACCAAAAGCAGACTACAAGAGAAAGTAAGGCCGTGAGTTTTGTGGTAATCTAAGACATTGCCACCAAGAAAGTCAAAATTTCAAATTCCTCTTTCTAAAACTCCATCCATCTCAGAGTCATTCTCTATAAAATTTTAGGTGATATTTCTATTTCTATTAACTCAGCATCCTAAGGCCTGGGATAGTAGGTGTTTGCTGCCACACCCACCCGCCTGTCCTCCATGCTGCCTAAGATAAAAAGATGACAAAAAGTAACATTATGTGCAACTTTGTTCAGTAGTAAATCCTATGGTAGCAAGAACAATGGAGGCATTCCCTGAGCAATAAGGAAGATGTACATCCAGGATGTATGATGGCCCATTATCTTAGGAGTCTATGAAGGACAACTATTCAAAAGAGTCAAGGGTTTAGAGAGAGTATGCCTCACATGGAAACCTGCCTTGGTGATTGTTGGCCAACAGAAATGAGATGGCTTGAAGTTGGATACAATACATTGTATCTCTGTTCCCAAAGTCACTGTGGAAACTTTGTCTCTAATTGTTGTAGACCTACATAGTGGAGATAGTGAAGATATTGAAGACCTGTCAGAATAAGGACTTTAAAAACTGCCCCCCTCAACCTGGAACAACACCATCACAGATAAGCAGAAACGCCATTAGAACTAGATGTCAATTTTATTCTTTATATAAATTGGTGCTATCATCAATACATTGGACCACTGCTGCTGAAGGCTGCTTGTTTGTCCTCAACCACCCAGACCTAAAATAATCATGCAGATTATTTATATTAATCACAACAATACCAATAGCTTATGTATACTTTTAGCTAACTCTTACATCTTAAATGAACCCATTCCGTTCATTTTGTATTTTATCACGAGGCTCCTGGTTTACTTGTAAGGTTCTGTCTGGTGTCTGTCTCCTTCAGCAGCTACATGGCATCTCTCTGCCTCTGCCTTGTTTTTTCCACTATTTCTGCTGGGAATTCCTGCCTTGTTCTTTTCTGCCATGCTATAGGCGCAAAACAGCTTCTTTATTAACCAATGGTAATAAAACATACTCACAACATTCAGAGGGGAATCTCACATCAGACCATGTTTTCCCCAGAAAAGCCATATGCTACTAGACGTTTCTTTGCCCTTTCTTCCACCCCCTACTAATCATTCACTGGGGAATTGGCAAGTACTTTATGCTTCTTCCCAGCATTGCTTAATCTCATCCTGCTCTTCCTCTTGTTTATCTGACTCTGACTCATGCCAGAACATGGAAATACCAAACGCATTTTTCAGATATAGGCCTACAACTCCCCTGATGTCCAAAACGAGGGGATTACCTCAGCCCCTTATTTTTCTATGTGTTTTAAATATCAAAAGTCCATCTATACCCCTCCATGTGTCTGCAATGTCCATTCCTAGATGTGCTGAAGCCAAAGTAATTTTGTGTGGAAAATATTTAAACCAAATTATGGCACTCACTCTTCGAAGACATTTTGAGGCTTCTCAACAGCTCCCAGTGATAGTCATTCAAAACCTCTGACTTTACATTCTGTAATGGTCACTGCACAGCCTTCAAGTTAGAAACTTTCACTTTCTGTCCCCAATACTAAGGATGTCCTGCCCTTTAGGACACAGGCCTGTGCTGGATGGCCTCCTCCATGAGCCAATGCGCCCACCCTCTGTTTGAAGAGGCACAAAAATAAATGAAGTCCAGGGGGGAGGTTTGCGTTCTGTCCCACTCCACGGGCACTGCACACACATGGTGGAGAGAATCACACACAGATAAAGCACTCATCAGATAAAAATGAATGATTGATTTTCCCATTTTACAAGAGGCTTTTACATAGGAAAAGTCCAAATTCTTGGTAGAATTTTTTTTTTAATTTTGTTGTCACTCTTAAGTGTGTTTTTGCAGGTGAGCTGTATGTTTGTGAAGGGCCGTGTGTGTGTGTGTGTGTGTGTGTGTGTGTCTGTGTGTGTGTTATACTTATAGGGCAGAGATTAACCTTGGTGTGGATCCACAGGTTGCATCCATCTTGCTTTAGGTAACAGTGTCTTTCACAGGTCTCAGCTCTCTGAGTTGGCTATGTTTTCTGGCCAGTGAATTCCAGAAATCTCACCTCTCCCCAGATTTGTATCTTAAATGACCTTGAACTCATCGTGTATTGATGTGGGAGTGTCATATATCAATCTGTTGATTTCATTGGTTAAGTAATAAAGGAACTGCTTGGCCCTCATAGGTTAAAACATAGGTGGGAGGAGTAAACAGAATAGCATACTGGGAGGAAGAGGAAGTGAGCTCAGACTCGACAGCTCTGCTTTCTGGAGCAGAGACGCCAGGCTCCTCTCTCCCAGGAAGCTCCAATCCAAGATGGATGTAGGCTAGAATCTTCCCGGTAAGCACACCTAGCGGTGCTACACAGATGATTAGAAATGGGCTAAATTAATATGTGAGAGTTAGCCGAGAAGAGGCTAGATAGAAACGGGCCAAGCAGCGTTTAAATGAATACAGTTTGTGTGTTGTTATTTCGGGCATAAGCTAGCCGAGAGGGCGGCTGGGGTGCTGGGGACGCAGCCCCACCGCCCCTATTTCAACAGTGTATCCCAGCTTCTAAAAGTTAAATATAGTTATCTAATGGGAAGTAAGTGTGGGGAGAAACCAGGAAATAAAAGAAGGTCCAGGAAATGGGAGAGAGGGTATAAGGCAGAGATGAAGAAGGATAGCAGAACATGAGTATAAAAAAGGGAAATGGGAGTTACTGGGAGAGGAGGCTACAGTAGAGCAGGGTGGGGGAGGCTGTAGTGGTATCTGTAGTGTGGTGTGTGTTTTTCATGTCAGTGTTGCATCCAGACTTTGTTTACTCTATAGTAGACACTATAAGTTAAAACACCGAGGACAAAACTGTAAGGGTTAGTGATGGTGGTCTCTGTTGTCGGCCTGACTGTCTTAGCTCTGTGTCTATGGGGGTGTTTCCAAAGGGGAGACCCTCCATCAGTGGGGTGACCCTGACCAGGTCACCACAAAGAGGAAGTGTCTCTATTCCTGCTACCCTAACAGGTATTTTTAATGACCAGGCCATGGCTCTATGTCAGCAATTGCCAGCTTTCACTGTCAGATTGCCACTGCTGAGGCACCCAGCCTGCTGGACTGAGCAGTACTGAGTTCTCTGCCTTTCATTGTACCCAGGACAATCTGTCAGTCTGAGGTATCAGTCTTAGGAAATGGAGCAGGGTGGAGTTCATGGCAGTGTCTAATTGGAGAATCATCTTGCTTGGGCAGGAGCCAGCCTAACCCACCTGCAGCAGGGAAAATACACTCCATGCCATTGTGTCTCCTGACATAGTCCTGGGCCCTGGGAGAGAGCAGTCTGTGGTCCTGGGCTATCAGAAGGCCCATCAGGCCTCAGGCAGACGTCATGAGGTGAGCTCTTTCCCACTAGGCTGTTTTATGGACAAGCACATTCAGACAAGATGTCCAGAAGTGAGACACACCCAGAAGGGACATTGTTGAGGGCCATGTGGGTCCAACACAGATTCCCTAACTAAACTGGAATGGAGTCACGAGGAATAAACTGACGCAGCTTACACGGTCATCATGGAAAGGCAAGATCTCTCTCCAAAGATCTCTCGTTTATTCTCCAAAGACCTTATATATCATCACATCAATTGAGAGGGAAAACACATTAGGCTGTCTCCTAGGTAACCAGGTGCCTGGGCTCAAGTCACATTCGCATCTAGCAGTCAGGTAGGCCATGAATTAGCATCTCTATAAGACATCCTCGAAATTTCAAAGGGAGGAAGCACCAAACCTCCTAACTCTTAAGTCATCAGCTTCAGCCAGCATCCCTTCTCAGGAGATCTACATTATAACAAAAGAAACTAGGAGCAGCACATCCTGGCTATTGTTAGGCAGAGACAGCTTGTCTGCAGAGTTACGTGATCAGCTCAGACCGGGCTAATGGCTCTCATGCCATACAGAAATATGGGCCTACAGGACATAGTGGTCATGTGTGTTGTGAGATGCCTAGCAGAGAGAGAAAAGGACTTTTGCCTCACAGAAGTCTCCTCTTCCAAGATGGTTGTGGAAATAGCATTCCAGAGGAATGAGCAGGGTTCCACTTCTCCCCCAGCAAGCATCTCTGACTCAGGAGCATCCTCATTTCCTGGACTGCAGAGCACAATGAGCACAAACACCAGGAACTCCCCATATCCTCTCCAGCTGGCACAGGCAGCACAGGACCATTCCTGGTTGTTTAGCACACAGCTTTGGCATCACTTGCAGAGAGTGCTCAGGGGCATGGGTACCAATTCTGGGATACAGGATACTACCTAATCTGGGGTCAAGTAATGAGTACAGAGGGCAAACCTGGTCTCCTGTAGTCCCCCAATCTCTTGAGCTGCTTTCACACTGAAGCTGGGATAGAGTGTTTGATGTAGCTAGGGCTTGACTTGCCAAGTTGTCACTATTATTATGTGCTCTGTAAATAAAAGCTATGCAATGTCTGCTGAAATGAACCCCATTTTCTGCTACTGTCTGCCCAGGAGTTAGCCTATGGGAGAGTTCTGGGAGGCAGAGGTTTCCTTATGCCCTACTTAGCACCACTGGCAGGTCATATGTGACTTAAAGTTTTCCCCTTATCCCTGCTTTAGGTTCTATGGGAGAGAGTGCAAGGATGTCCTAGAGTGTGTCCTCAGGCAGGGGCATGCAGTGCCAGCTGCTTAAGGAGGTGATAATCCCCTTCCTGAGTAGGAGGGTGGGGGAAGGGGATATAAGGATGATGAACTCGGTGCTGGTTCAGGATATGAAGTAGTCAGTGAAGCTGTGTGTGGTGACCTCTGCCCTCAGCTCTGAGAAGGCTGATGAAGGGAACTGGTGCAACCTGGCAACCTGGCTTATACAGGAAGGGAGAAATGAGGAGGAGATAAATAAAGAAGAGAGAACTGGGGTGGTGTGACTCCTGTCCCTGAGAGCAGCTGTGGTTTTAGAGATTCAGTGGCTTCTGGTGAACCACAGTGAACTTCCACTTCCTCTGGCCCTGTCTTATCTTTCTATGTAGTAATTTTTCTGAGACATCACAGCTTCTCTGAAAGCCTCTGAGGGAAAGAGTATGGGGTGGGGTAGAGAGCAAACCCCAGAGTCTGGACTGCACAGTCATCCAGAAGGAGTCTGAGGGGATGGGGGATGGAAGTAAAGGCCCAGGATCATCAGTTCAGCTAGGAGCACCCTTCCTCCCTGATGCTATGGCCCTGTGTCCTCTCACTCTGTATTCTTGAGTCCCCCGAACTCATGGCTTTGTCTCCAGGACAATGGGAGAAGTGCCAGGGTGCAGTAATGAGCTTGGTCACTGTGGCCCAGGCCATGGGTTTCCTTTCCTAAACCCAGCCTCAGATGTGAAGGGCACTGTAGTAGATGCCAGCTTCCTGGTGATGACATTCATGAAAATTTCTGAATCAGGGCTGTGACCTCAGGCAGTTTGGGGTTTGTGTGTCACACCCCTTCACTTTTTTGTTAGTGGTTTTGTGGTTACATCAGCTTCCAGGAGAGGCTCCAGGGGCTCAGGTCCTCTTCCTGAGAGGCCATGACACCCGGGCAGAAGCTGAGCAGCCTGGGCTCTGTGGCTCTGGTGTCACCAGGCCTCCCACTCCCATGTGATCCCTTCCCCACACAAACTGGCTGCAACCTCAGAGATCCTAGGCAGCTGAAGCAGGGCAGAAAGTCAAGGAATAAATAAGGCAGTTCTTAGGGCTGTGTAACACTCTCTTGCCTGCAGCCATAGAGGAATTATCAGGGACTGTTTGAGGGCTTTCCTCACGTCTTCCAGTCACTGTCCCATGTCCCCAAGCTTGGCTGGTCTCACCTTACACTCTCCCCCTCCCCCATACTATCTCCCCTCTCCCTCCACTCTGTCCTGTTCTACCCCTACTGTCCAGAGCCACATCCAGGTCCTTGCTCTTTTTTTTAGCCCAGCTTTAGGGCCCTCTCTGCTCTGCTGTCAGCCCTCAACCTCTCACTGTCTGCTCCCCTTCCTTACCCCTTTATCTTGTCCTCCAATTCCTAACCCCCAATGCCTTATTCTCTCCCTCAACCCACTCAACCCCTCTTGACCTTGGGCCTGGTGCAGTGCTGCCTCCTGGCCCATTTGTTTCCCCAGGATCATCCCTGTCTTGATCCCCTGTCTACCCTGTGGGCCTCACCCTGCTAACTCTCTCCTCCCTCTCAAACCTCAGCTCCACCACACCCCCACTGCCTTAGATTCTTTCTTCCCTTCTGCGCCCAAACCAACAATACCCTTGTTCCCACAATGCCCTTGCCACTTCTTGTCTGGCTCACTCTGTCTTAACTCTTACCCTTGCTCCTCCTCCCACACCTCTGCTTTGGATTCCAACCACAGTTCTCCCCAAACCTCTCTTTGAGAAACACTTTGGTTCTAAAGCACAAGGTGTGCTTTGGAGATGTCTTTTTATGCCTAGTCACAGTTTGTTGAGACAAAGTTTCACTATGTAACTCTGGCTTGTCTGTAACTCTTTATATAGACCAGGCTAGCCTCAAACTCCGAGGTCTCTTTGCCTCTGCCTTCTGAGTGCTGGGATTTAAGGTGTGACCCATTAGTGACATTTATTCCCTTTTGCCTCTACCTGTCTAGTTTAATGTTTTTACTTTTGCTGTTTGTTATCTGTACGTTTTGTATTAATCTTCTGTCTTAGGATTTACTATTACTGTGAAGAGACACCATTACCACAGCAACTCTTATAAAAGACAGTTTCAACTGTGCTGGCTGTCTTAAAGTTGAGAGGTTCAGTCTATCATGGCAGGAAGCATGGTAGTCTGCACGCTGGAATGGCGCTGGCTACATCTTGCAAGCAACAGGCAGTCCACTGACACACTGGGAGGAATCCTGAGTATATGAAACCTCAAAGCTTGCCTTCACAGTGACACAGACACACTTCCTCCATCAAGGCCATACCCACTCCAACAAAGCGGCACTTCCTATGAGATTCTGTGATAATGGGATTTGGAATTAGGGAGCCAATTACATTCAAACTACCACAGTTTCAAATATCACTACAAAGATAAATATCAAAATGTTTCCTTAGAGTTTTTACAACAGTTTCACAATGTCAGATTCTAGACTTAAATCTTCAGTCCATTTTAAGGATGCTTTTGTATGATGTGTGCTGGGAGGTTCAGGTTTAGCCTTTCCCATGCTGCTTCCCAGTTTCCCCTGCATTGTTTATCGAAGAGATTTTCCTTCCCTCCGGCACTCTGGCACGTTATAGACGGGGTAGATGTTGGGGTAAGCCAACTCAAAGTCCTGTGTGTGTGTGTCTGGGTGGTAACTGTGTTGGTCCATCTGCGGCCACTGGGAACATGCCCCTCAGTCAAGAGTTGGAGCCAGCTCTCCCATGCCTGGTGAGGGGTGAAGCCAACTCTCCTAAGTGTGGGGGGCCTCCTTTCCCATGAGGAGCAGGCCAGTTCTCCAGTGACTAGTCATTGGGACTAGCTCTCCCAGAACCATGGAAAAGCATAACCAATTCTCCCAGGAGGGGCCTGGTCAGCTTTCTCAGGGCCAGTGAGAGGCAGGACCAGCTCAGCATGGCTCTCAGATTTCAATAACCATGGTTTGTAAGGTCTCCTGTGTTAACACAGGCAATGTATATCAACAGAGACCTTGGGAGCAGTAGGACCATGAATCCAGAGGTGGCCCTCAGCAGCAGTCTTGGCCTGGATATCACCATGAGCCCATGCAGGTCACTCAGATCTTTATGGGCCCATCAACAGTGGTCCTCAGACTTCAACATGGCCAAAGCCCTATATGGAGGCCCAGACCACAGACATTCACATCGACTTTGATGGTAACAGGAGACACAGACATTAATAGAGACTCTTGCTGTTGGAGGGCCATGGATTCAGACATGGTCCTTGGATGAACCTCAGACACATATGTCAACATGGCCTTGCATGGCAGCACTGGCCAGTTAGATCTGTATGGCCCTGCTGGCAACATGACCCTCAGACACCAACATGACCCCAGGTGGTGGCCCAGACCCCAGACATCTGAGTAGCCTTTGGTGGTAACAGATTCAGATGTCCACACAGATCCCAGCTCAGCAGGGCCACAAATATGGTTGCCACCATGGCCCCAGGGGACAAGCAGGTTGTTCACATAGGCCAGTTTATCACAACCTCCACTTCTTCAAATCTGCCCCTTTCTATAGCACATGAACTTTTCTGTTTATCCCTCTTTACGATTTCCCCACCATAGATTTGCTCACCATTATGGCACATGACCACCTAAAGTCACATTATGCCAGATGGGTCTGTGGTTGTCTTCTACCTGCACAGGCCATGGAGCATCTGGTGAGCTTGTGGGTGTCCTCAACCCTCCTGGAACTGGTGGCACCAGGCAGACCTTGTTTGTCTTCTATGCGCTCAGGCCAAGTGGCCATATGTTGGGTTTTGACACCTGTTTGTTGAGGGGATCATGAAAACTTTGTTCTTCATTCCATTCATTTGGAGCACCACATTTATTGACTTGACTTGAGTGTCATTGAATACTCCTTGGCTATTGGTGATGTCCAACCAGGGGTAGGGGTAAAAGAATCGGTGTCCTCATTGAATTGTTTTCTACTTCACTGCATTTCTTCCAGTGTATCTATGCTTCCTATTCTTGCAGATTATTTTTCCTATTTTCTGTCTTCTGCTTTTCAGAGGTTACTTTGATCTGCATTTATTTTTAGGGTGTAAATTAAGATTGTTGACTGGAAGCCTTGATTTCTTTTTATGTAGGCATTTGTAACATGAGGGCCTGCTTTTTGGGGTTTTTGTCCTGCCCAGTTTTCACAGTCATTAGGTCCCAAAGAAAATTACACAGAGGTCTCCATAAGTTATAAACTGATTGGCCCATTAGCTTAGTCTTTGTAATAGCTCTTATAATATGTATTAACCCATTATTCTTATCTATGTTAGCCACATGGCTCAGTACTTTTTATTAGTGGGGAAGGTCACATCCTGCTTTTTTAGTGTCTGGACAGGAATGGGGGTGGGATCTTTCTGCTTCTCAGAATTTTTCTGTTCTCATTGCCCTGCCTCTATTTCCTGGCTGGTTGTCCCTCCTATACTTTCTGCTTGGCTACTGGCCAATCAGCATTTGTTTAAAATATAATTGACAGAACATAGAATTGTCTTATACCAGACATTTATTATTTTATATTTTTCTTAACCATCTTTTCAGCTGTGTACAGTAGACAGTTTCCCAAAAAGTTATTTTTAAGGTCTATTTCAAATAAATAAATAACGTTATGCAAAAGAAAATAACAACTTCAGACCTTGTGATTTAGCTCAGGAGAAAAGTGCATAGAGTATTTTTCAAAGTTTCTTGTTGAAATAGGAGCGGCCGGGGCTTCGTCCCCAGCACCCCAGCCGCCCCGAAATAACAACACACAAATTGTATTCCTTTTAACACTGCTTGGCCCATTTCTATCTAGCCTCTTCTAGGCTAATTCTCCCATATCAATTTAGCCCATTTCTAATCATCTGTGTAGCACCGCTAGGTGCGCTTACCGGGCAGATTCTAGCCTACATCCATCCTGGGTCGGAGCTTCATCGCGTGTCTCTCTGAGAGGAACGGAGCATGGCGTCTCTGCTCCAGAGAGCAGAGCTGTCGAGTCTGAGCTCACTTCCTCTTCCTCCCAGTATGCTATTCTGTTTACTCTTCCCACCTATGTTTTAACCTATGAGGGCCAAGCAGTTCCTTTATTACTTAACCAATGAAATCAACAGATTGATATACGACACTCCCACATCAGTTTCTTTCAATACTTATGTGCATGTGTGTTTTGTCTGAATGTATGTATGTGTGCACCATGTACATGCTAGTTGACCACGGAGGTCAGGAGAGTGTCAGACCCCTGGAGCTGTAGTTACAAGTGATTGTGAGCTCCATGTGGTTGTTTGTTATTGATCATTGGTCCTTTGGAAAAGTTTCCAGTGTCCTTCATCACTGAGCTGTCTCTCAAGCCTCCTCATAGCTTGTTTATTGTCTATATAACAAATCTCAATATTTCATAATTTCTCAGGCCATCAGGAGTACCTTACCTGGGTCAGCACACCGTATGTTTTTTCTTCAGATTCTAGCAGACCTAAGAGATGAGTACACAGCCTCTGATGCCCATTCATCTTTGAGATTCAGCAATGAACTCCTTGCTAATTTGAAAATTACACCAATATAGCTATCCACATGAGTGAGAGGCCTGGTTTTTAGGGTTTAACTCAGGAAATGAGTTAGATAAAAGTACATTTTTTGAGCATGTGAAAAGAGCATGTCACAGCTCACTGCTCTAGAGGGGTGCTGTACCATGAGGACTGGCCAACCTGTGTGACAGTCTGCTCTATGCAAAAAAAAAAATACATTTGGCAGATGGACAGAAAGACAAACAGACAGGAGTGCACTGAGAGTGAAGACATGACTTCAGCTTCTTTTAAGTCTTGAGGAGAAAGCCTGTCAATCATTATATGTAATCTGCCCCCTCTCCACGACCTGTCTTTTGAAAACTTTCAGAACACATCACCTGTTTCTATAAGTTATGCTGTCTAGCAATGCTCCTGGTCCTGTTTGAGACATTCACTGTGTAACAAAAAGGAACGTGGGAAGAGAATCAGACTCATCCTTCCCATAAGCCCCACATTTCAATCAATGCCCTTCAGTCATGGTTCTTGCTCACAGAACTGAGTTTCTGCATGGGGACCACTACAACATCTGTCCACCACTGGGGAATTCTGCTTCCAGTATAGTCTTTAGGTATGTGTGCACATGTGCCTTTTTCATGTTCTCCTTCATCTGAGTGGTGTAATATTTACAGTTGCTTCTCTACCAGAAATTTTAGTTGCATGAGGTGAGAAAATGATTTTTCCATCTTTCCCTGCATCATAGTGTTCAAATTTCTCTTGAGTCTCTCTGATGGTATATGTCACAGTTATATTTTTACATTTAATGTATAGACATTTATTATATATTAAAACACTTATGGTATGTTAATACAGTAATATACATAATTATATCAAGTGGTATAATATAGTAAAGTTGATTCTCTCATAAATTTCAGTTTGATAAGGTGAGAAATGATTTTTCCATCTTTCCCTACAGTGTAGTATTTATATTTCTCCTGAGTCTCTCCAATACATTTTGAAACTAATTCTGCACTATAGTCTCTAATTTTTTTTAGCTTTACCTTTTCCACATTGGTAATGACTGCATCAACACAACTTTCAGATTTAGAAAATGCTCTCAAGTTCACCAACGTGTCTGTGTAGTTGCTTATTGTCACCCTAACCTAGAAGGCCCCAGTCACTGACACATAAGAAGGGGTGTGTGCTCATGACATATCAGGTGAGTTTTAGCCAGAATATCAGGCTCCAAAAACTGTTTAATCTAAACCTTTCCATCATTACAGAAATTTCTGCTCATCTATTTATTGGAAGTGTGGGTTGCCAGAGCTGGTCCGAGACACCTGCTAAGATGTTCTACCCACTTGCTATAGGATTAGGGTTTTCACTGTGTTTTAAAAATCTTGTGTTTTTTTTCCTTATGTTAAAATATTTCCTAGTGCTCCTACCAATTTCCTATTTAACACATAGCTGAATGGAAGCATGTTCTTTCTTTGACACTGATATGGTGGGCGGCTTCACACATATCTTCATATTTATTACTGTTGTGGTCAGATGGCATTTTTTATTTTATTTTATAATTTTATTGCATGGTTTTTATGTTGTTTATTGTAATTGATCTTTTTTACTCTTTGTTCTTTGTGGGCCCATCATCCAGCTCCCAAATAAATGCACAAAATCTTTTTCTGTCTTCTGTCCCTTGCCAGCTTTTCTTAACTTAAGTTATCCCATCTACCTTTTGCCTCCGGACTTTTAGCTTCTCTATTCTATATTCCTTTCTTTCTGTCTTACTGTGTTGCTGGCAGTGTGGCTGTGTGGCTGGCCACTGGTGTCTTCTCTCCTTTTTTCTCTTCCTCCCACTACTTTTCTCTATCATTTATTTTCTCCACCTGCCATCTTTGCCTATTTCCTTCTCCTGCTTAGCTATTGACCATTCAGCTCTTTGTTATACCTGTCAGGTGTTATAGGCAGTCGAAGTAACATAGTTTCACAGAGTTAAACAGATGCAACATAAGAGTCTAACACATCTTTGCATCATTAAACAAATATGAAAGAATAATAATAATGATGATAATAATAATAAACAGCATGAAAGAATGTAATACATCTTTAACTAATATTCTACTACAGTCTACTCTTTATATTTTTTAACTCTATTTGGTGGCTCAAAAATGATCTTTCATAGTGGCACACCCTTTAATCCCAGCACTTAGGAGAATGATGCAGGTGGACCTTTGTGAGTTCAAGGCTAGCTTGGTTTACATACTGAGTTTCAGGACAGCCAAGGTTATGTAGTAAGTCTCTAGCTCAAAATAAAACAAAGCAAAACAACAACAAAACCCAGAATAAATGAAGACCCTTCTTGGTGGCTGTCCCTCATGTATTGAAACAGAACATATATTTTGCTCTTCCAACATGAAGTGTTCTAGAAAGGTTAGCAAAAATCCTGTTGGGTCTCCTGTACCAATCCTTTTGTCTTTGCTGTTGTGAGCTTTTTTTCACCACTGAGAAAGGAGTACTGAGGACCCCAGCTATAATGGCACATTGGCATACTTAAGTTAATGTTTAGTTTATGCCTCTTGAAGCTTTGTGGCTTCTGATTTTATGTAGGGTGGTCACCCCTTGCCTTCATTCTCAGCAAATGTGCAGTAGTGGCCCTTTTCTTCTTGTAGAAGTCTCTCATTCTTGAGGTTCAGGTCACCTAGCTGGCTGACCTGTGGTTTCAACTGTCTTCACAGATAAGAAAAGTAGGAGTGTGGCTGGAATGACTTTTAATCATTGTTCAGGAGGAATGAATGTTTTCTTGTTGCTTCTTATGTGTTCAGCAGAAGTGTAATGCCTCCAGGAAGTTGTGTATCCCTGGCTGGCCCAAATTAGTAGTCCTGACTGATCTTAATCGTGAAGAGGTAGGCATGCCTCAGCCTCTTGAGTGGTAGGATTAAATATGCCACCACACCCAGTAGTACTTACTTTAGTTATTTAAAAACTTTCTTCTTGTTAGTTCTCATAAAAGTTATGGCCCAGCATTTGGAAACCAAAGCCCCCAAATCCCTTCCTAAGCAAGGCAACCTCATTTACAAATTAATCTGAAGGAAGTGTCTGTTGTGTTAAGACTTGAGTGCAAGGCTGTATGTCTTTTTTTTTTCTTTTTTTTTTGTTTATTTTACTTTTTTTAGTTGTTGCAAAAAAAAATCTGCCTCCTCCCCGTTTCCCAATTCCCTCCCCCTCCTCGCACACATTACCCCTTCCCCCTACTCCCTTACCCCTCTCCCCCTCCCCCCACTCCATTCCCCCTCCTTCTTGAGAAAGAAGAGCAGTCCAGATTCCCTGCCCTGAGAAAAGTCCAAGGTCCTCCCACTTCTTCTTCTTTTTTTTTTTTTATTGAGAAAAAGAAAAGAAAAAAAAAGTTTCCGCCTCCTTCCGGCCTCCCATTTCCCTCCCCCTCGTCCCACCCTTCTCCCCCTCCCCCCACTCCTCTCCCAAATTTGGGACCTTGGGGGTGGGGTGGAATGGGAGTATGGGGGATGGGGAGAGAAAAGTGAGAAGGGGAGGATGAGGGAAACTTGGGGAAACAGGATGATTGGGATAAAGGAAGGTTGGATAGGGGAGCACGGAAGCTCAATTCTTAGTTAAGGGAGCCACCTTAGGGTTGGCAAGAGACTTGAACCTAGAGTGGCACCCAGGAGCCCAAGGCGAGGTCCCCAGTTAGTTCCTTGGGCAGCTGAGGATAGGGAACCTGAAATGACCCTATCCTACAGCAATGCTGACGAATATCTTGCATATCACCATAGTACCTTCAGCTGGTGATGGATGGAGATAGTCACAGAGACCCACACTGGAGCACCGGACTGAGCTCCCAAGTTCCCAATGAGGAGCGGAAGGAGGGAGAACATGAGCAAGGAAGTCAGGACCACGAGGGGTGCACCCAACCACTGAGACAGTGTGACTGATCTATTGGGAGCTCACCAAGGCCAGCTGGACTGTGACGGAAGAAGCATGGGATAAAACCAGACTCTCTGAACATGGCAAACAATGGGGGCTGATGAGAAGCCAAGGACAATGGCCCGTGGTTTTGATCCTACTTCAAGTTCGGGCTTTGTGGGAGCCTAGCCACCTTGGATGTTCACCTTCCTAGACATGGACAGAGGGGGGAGGGCCTTGGACTTTCCACAGGACAGGGAACCCTGACTGCTCTAAGGCTGTATGTCTTAAAAGCAATTTGTTGAACAATATAACTTACATTGCAGTCAGACATTAACCGTCTGTATGGTTGCACTGATTTTTAACCCGTGGTTCATGACTCCATTGGGGGTCACACATGAGTTATCATGCATATCATATTTTTACATCACAATTCATAATATTAACAAAATTACAGTTATGAATTAGCAAAGAAACTAATTTTATGGTTGGGGGTCACCACAACATGAGGAAATGTATTAAAGGGTTACAGCATCAGGGAGGTTGAGGACCACTGGTCTAGAGCAGAGTGCTGTGTATAGTGTGCTCACACATCAGATAGCAGTACTTGATTTTGTTCTCAGATTTGAATATCTGAAGTTCCCAGGTTACTCTGGAGAACCATATGTGGTGTAGGAGGTTCTTTTGTTCATGTGTTGCTTTCATTGGCTAATAAATAAAGAAACTGCTTTAGGCCTGATAGGGCAGAATTTAGGTAGGCGGAGAAGACAGAACTGAAGAAGGGCAGAGTGGGAGATGCCATGGATCTTCGGCCTGAGATGGACGCTGGTTAGAATCTTGCCAGTAAGCCACAGTCATGTGGTGATACACAGATTAATAGAAATGGGGTAAATTAAGATGTAAGAATTAGCCAATAAGAAACTAGAGCTAATGGGCCAAACCGTGTTTTAATGAATACAGTTTCTGTGTGATTATTTCAGGTGTAAGCTAGCCGGGCAGCCGGGACAAACAAAGGGCCACCCTTCTCGTGCAATATACATGAGTTCTGAGTGATACCAGAGACGATAGAAATTATTTATGGACACATTCCAGCTCTAGGTTCTTTCCTTTTTATTGGTTGGAGACAGAAGTGTTAAGCTGTGAAGTGTTTTTTTCTGGAGAAGGCCTTCCTAAGGAAACAGAAGACATCCTAAAGTACAGACAAGCTGTTTGCTTTTGTTACTTTGAACCCAAAAATTTGTTTATTATAAACAAAGAAGAGACTGGAAATCAATACTGGGGGTTCTTCTGTAGAGTTGACACTTTGTGTTTATTTTATTCTTTAATTTGTTTGTGGGACAAAGTCTTCTGCCTTGTTGGAAGGGTCACATGTTGCTTTTAGTTTTCCTCCTACAGCAACACTCTTCAGAGGAGAGGCGGAGGATACTGAGACTGAGAAACAAGCAACTTTCTGCGTTTAAGAAAGGTGAATTCAGAAGCTTTAGAGGACTCACTCAAGCTGTAGAAGAAGAATATGACAGACCAGCTTCAAAGAAGACCTCAGACCTGTCCCGAGCCTGCAAGCTGTGCAGTTTCAGCTGTGCTGTCCCCTGAGTCACAGCCTGAGCTGATGTGGGCTCTGCAGGGATGCAGCTGCTGTGGATCCATCCCAGCTCCTGTAAGTAACTCTTCACCACAGTCCTGTTAGCAACCCCAAAGAAAATCCAGTGGTCTCCAAGGACCTTTGTGCAGTTGGTAATTTGGTCTGTCATAGGTTCCCTTTCTGGTGTGTGTGTGTGTGTGTGTGTGTGTGTGTGTGTGTGAGAGAGAGAGAGAGAGAGAGAGAGAGAGAGAGAGAGAGAGAGAGAGACATTCCCCCAGGTAAAGTCTCTGGTATAATACCAGTTTTCATAATCCCCCAATTGGTTTGTGGGATCATGTCTTGGTTTGATATCCGCAGACAGAGTGGAATAGTAGAATAGTGGCAGGGTTTGTCTGAACAGCTGTTGTCATCCTGTGTGCTCTGTAGAAATGTAGGGAAGGATGAAATTTACAAAGACAACAACTGATCAGGCCAGCAGTCTGGAGTGATGGTGCCAAACTCAGGAAGGAAACTGAAGAGATGGGCTTGTGTGGTGGTTAGAAGAATGGTCCTGATATACTTGAATGCTAAGTCATCAGGGAGAGGCATTACATAGAAGGGTTAGGAGGTGTGTCCTGTTTGGGGTATGCTTAGGCTTGTTGGAGGAAGGGTATCGCTGACGGATGGGCTTTGAGATTTCCAGAGCCCAATCCAGGCCCATTGGCTCTCTCTTCCTGTGCCTGTG
This sequence comes from Neodon shergylaensis, assembly GCA_025134845.1. Taxonomy (NCBI): domain Eukaryota; kingdom Metazoa; phylum Chordata; class Mammalia; order Rodentia; family Cricetidae; genus Neodon; species Neodon shergylaensis. The sequence goes on from JABTXL010019228.1 coordinate 27,501, forward strand.
GGTCCTGATGTAGAACTCTCAGGTCCTTCTCCAGCACCATGTCGGCTGCATGCTATCAGACTCCCTGCTATGATGGCAATGGACTAAACCTCTGAAACTGTAAGCAAGTCCCAATCAGATACTTCTTTTTTTAAGTGTTGTCATGGTTATGTGGGTTCTACACATAGAACACTAACCAAGACAGCTTCCATCTCTGATTTTCTTTGGGGATGACATGCGCTTTTGTGTCTCAGGTTGCTCAGCTGAGCCTTTTTTAACCCTTCCTTCTTCCTGCAAGGTCTTACATTCTGCAGTTCCTTAGACTTTGCACTTAATCTACCTTTAGGAGTCTGTCTTCACCAGAAACTCTTTTTGAGAACAGGTCCAGGGGTGGAGTCCCCAGTGAGGACCTGGACACAGGGTCCATGATTGAACTATGTGTTGCACACCATCAACTCTCAAGTTACTTCTGCAGCTCGCCCTCTGTGGCACACACAGCTGGTCTTCTAAGCTCTGACTGGCTTCACTCCACTGCTGCTGCTGTTCTTGGGGGTCATCCCATGGTACTGGCATCTCCAAAATGCTGGGATCTTCTGCTACAACTACATTTTCACTAGTAGCCTAGCCTGGGCTCTCTCCATGGAATCCAATCCCGCTACGCAGCACCTAGCCTCCATGACACCTTCACTCCTTTAGAACTAGCTGGGTGGTTCTTACACTATCAAGTTTGGCTGCCAGCACAAGGCACAATCTTGGCCATGTCTGGAACACAGCCTGTGTGTGCTGACTCTCAGGAAACACTTTCCAGAAGACCTCACCTCTAAGATGCTGGACTCTTGTAATCACTGCTAATTTCTCAACTCCAGCTGATCAGCACTGAGTATCCCAGCAGAGCAAAGAACTCACCTTAGCACTTTTGGTACCTTGTGAATTACAGCTGATTTTTCAACTCCAGCTACCCAGAGCCATTGAAACATTAGCTCAAATGGCCCAGTAAAGTTGGCTGTTGTGGTAATTCATTTCATCAAGAACTTTGGGGTACCGGTGTTAGACCCTTAGTGCTTGACTTCTTAAAAGGAGAGAGATGAGGACATGTGCTTTCAGAGGTTGTGAAGACCAGGTCAGGCAGCTTGAAGCAGTGTGTGGCTGGTTCCCAGCTCCCTTGAGCAGAACAGAAGGACTTTGCAACTGGGTGTACCTTGTCCTGAATCTGGTAATCTGTTTCCCCATAGCATCCCTTAATAAATTGATAAATATGTCTATATCCTGTGGTTCTTGTAACAACCTGCTTTCCCAGACTTCCCATCCAGGCCTCCATTGTCTGCACTGCTCTCAATGCTTTGTCTTCCCAGCTCCTGAAGAATGGTCCAGTGAGCTCTCAACACTTGAAGGCTTTTCTAGCCCAAAGTTCCAAAGTCCTTCTAATTCCTCCCCAAAACCCATGTTCATGTCTGTCACAGGAATACTATACTATGTTGCTATGAACTTGTCTTCTTTAGGGTTACTATGGTTATGAAGAAACATCATGACTAAAGGGACTTGGGGAAGAAAAGGTTTATTTGGCTTCCATTTCCAAATCACTGTCCATCAGTTGAAGGAAGGCAGGACAGGACTCAAACAGGGCAGGAATTTGGGGTCAGGAGCTAATGAAGAGGCCATGGGTGGGTACTGCTTACTGGATTGTTCCTCATGGCTTGCTCAGCTTGCTTTCTTATAGAAAAGGAACACTGCCATGGGCTGGGCCACCTGCCATTTATCAGTAACTAAGCTTGCCTACAGCCTGATTTGATGGAAGTATTTTTAAATTGAGGTGCCTCCCTCTCAGATGACTTTAGCTATGTTAAGTTGCCATAAAACTATTCAACACATACCTCACATTTACAAGTTTTATTCATTATTGCTTTATTACCTGACATCTGTGTTAGGAGGACCTGTAAGTCTATCTTACCAAGATTCAATAATACATCGCTACAAATGATTACTTAACTGGCAATTACAATAAAACAATGCATGATCATTAAAACAATGAGGTTGGTTTGTTTTTTATTCTGAGACATGATTTTCAGTTACAGGGAATCTGATGCCCACTTTTGACTTCTGCAAGTACCAGGTACACAGTTTACATACACACATACACATAAGAAAATACTCATACATATTAAAAGTAAAGGCTAAACAATCTTAAACAGTGTCCTAACAAATTAATGACACATAGAAACTGTTTCCATATATGTGTATGAGGTATTTTGGTCATATCAACCCTTCTATTCCTTCTGCTGTCCCAGTCCCACTCTCTAGCTGCTTTCTCATCCCAATTATTCTCCCTCCACTCTTAAAATTTTTTTTGGGCCCCATAATTTCATGCGGGGTTATTTATAGATTTAAGGGTGAGGAGTTATTGATAGCAACGTAGGCTTCTTACTAGGGGTCACTCCACTGAACAAAATGCTTCTTCTGCTCCAGCACCATTAACTGCAGATAGATTCTAGGGAGCTCTGGAGCCTCATGAGCCCCTCTCTCTCCATGAAGGGAAGGCTGACAGGTCTGCTCTTGTGCAGGGATCATGCAAGTGCTCAGAGCTGCTGAGAGTTCAACAGTGTAGCAGCCATGTCATGGCTGGAACACAGAGTTCTCTTACATCCTTTCTTCCCCTCTTGTAAGCGGTTTCCTGACTATTGGATGTGGAGATGCAGATGTCTGGTTTAGTGACTGCTTTTACCTTCATGCCTTAAACTTATCCTCCTGGGACAACATTTTGGTGGCCTGGTTGGGGAACTCTTTATTAGACTCCATGGGCCTCTCTTTTCTGTGTGGCTTGTGGCAGGTGATGTGACAGTTCATGGGCAGGTGAAGGTTTCTGTCTGGAAAGGTTTTGCAGTAAGATCCAAAGCTCCAGACTATGAGTCTAAAAGTAATTAGCCCTGTACCAACACAGAACTCTGCAATCACCACTTAACCTGTACCTAGATGCAGAGGGGTTTGAATGAGAAACTTGGTCTCTCCTCACAGAGACCAACCCTGACCGTGAGCAGGAGCCAAGCAATGAGCCAAGAAAGTGTTCCCTCTCAGGGACTGAGACAGGTCGAAGGTTCTTGTTTCTGTTGTTTTGTTTGCTTCTGTGTTTCTCTCTAGGTGACATGGCAGAGCCAAAAAAGATTCGGGTCCCCAACAGAAGGGCACATGTCTTAAGCCAGTGGTTTCTCATACCAGAGAAAGCATTGGTTAACAGAGAGAGCAAGAAGTGACAGAAACACAGACACCCAGATACACACACAGAGACTGAAGACAATCACCAATGACCACCACACATTCATACACATGAACAGACAGGGGGAATCCAGTGACATCCCCACAGGCTTCTGACACTGGATCTGTGGCCTTGTTGGACATCTCCCATGTGTCCAAAAAGATGTCGCCTTAATTAGACTTACCTCTGGAGGTGACATTCTAATTTTGTTTCCTTTTGGGGTGGAGATGTCAGACTCCTCTGAAACCTTAGGCAATTAATCAAAGGGAGCCCTGGGGACCTAGAACTCAGGTTGCACAGCCCCCAGGACAATGGTTCTTAATCTTCCCAATGCTGTGACCCTTTAAGACAGATTCTCATATTGTCTTTGACCCCAAACCATAAAATTATTCTTGATACTCCTTCATAGCTGTAATTTTACTACTGGTATGAATCGTAATGTAAATATCTGCTATGCAAGGTATTTGGTGTGTGACCCCTTTGAAAGGGCCCTTCAGCCCCCAAAGGGAGTTGTGACCCACAGGTTGAGGACCACTGCCCTAGGGGCTTCTTGACCACCACAGTCTTCCCTGCTCCAAGGGACCCTGAGGTCTCCAGTGTCTTGAGGTCTTGCTGGGGATTCTCTGCGGGAAATGTGGTAGGGTGTTCATTAGAGTAGACTGCTCAGACAAGGGTTTAAGTCAAGAGAAACTCTTTATTAGCTGATCAGCAACTACACTGGGTGTTGAGATTCCAGTGTAGCACTGAGCCTTTCTCAGGTAGAGCTTTTAAGCACAAAAACCATGTTCTGGATGGACATACATCAGTTAACAGAAGAGTTGGCAGAGGTGGCAGGACAGAAGCCTAAAGCAAGGTTAATCCATTCAGAGACTTGGATGGACTAGGTCTTTATTCGAGTTGTGGCAGGTAGTGCTTCCTATATGCTGAACTTTGAAGCGTGGATGGAGCTTCCATCATGGAGTCAAGTGTGCCCTGGTACAGTTACCAGTGATTTCTACTGAACTCACCAAACAGAAGTGGTCCTCAACTTCTGTTTTTTATGATTACTTATTAGAGGTTTCCGTTTGATATCAGAGATATTTGATTATTGCCAGTTATATATTCAAGAGTAAAAACTTCATATTCCCACTAAAGAGATCCAGTTATCCTGTTTCCTATGCTAGGGATGGGTACATTCTCTGCAGATCTCTAGTAAAAGTAGTTCCACAATGAGGGTACAATCCACCAGAAAGCACCAGGAGAAACAGTACAAGGTGATAAGAAAAGACTTTAAGCAATTAGCACAGAGTGAAGACCATGAAATGCTGTGTCCACAGCATCCTGATTCATCTGGTTGAGGATGATCGAAGGGAGAGTGGTGGCACCAGATGAACACTCATGACTTCTCTGGAGTATGTCCAACCTGCAGCAAGGAAACACGTCTTTTGAAGGGTCTGAGGAGACACCTAGGTCAGTTCTCCTGGGTGCCCTGTACCAGTCATCACCACCCCACAGCCACCCTCACTGAGGGTCATTCAGTTCCCTCCTCCATCACCCCTGGGCTCTCCATCCTGGATCCCCTACTGTCTTCCTCCTTCTTTCCCATGTCCCAGAGCCCCAGGCCCTGCTGCAGACCTGGAGATCAGAATAAAGTGGTGATGACTAGCTTTGCTTCCTCACTCAGGGTATGATGCATGTGACTGTCCCAGTCCAACCAAGTCCATCTGAGCAGCCCAGATGGGAGTAGACTCCAGCAATAGGCTCATTACACCAGCCTCCAGGGGCAGACTCTGCTCCTGGGGTTCAGAAGGCTATTGCTGCTGCTTGATTCACTTCTATTTTATGTCTGTGCATGTGAGCCTGCATGCCTATACGTGCACTGTGTGAATGCCTGGGGTCTGTGCAGAAGAAGGGGCTGGATCCTCTGGACCTAGAGCTGTATGGTTGTGATGGCCCTGTGGATGCTGGAAACAGAACCTGTGTCTGATGCATGAGCAGGAGGTGTTCTTGTCACTGGGCCATCTCTTTATTTATATCTTTTTAACTTTGCCTGTGGGGTGAAATCCTCTTCTCCTATATATTAAGAGGAACTGCCATGTTCTCCTGTGTTTCTGCTGTCTCCACATCTGCATCATGGGATCCTCCTGATTGGGATCCTGCTCTGAACACAACACCTGCTGTGTTCCCACCTCACTTCCCACTGCTCTGTGACATGATTCCTGTCCTGTCAAGGGTGAAGATGCACAAGCTATTGCTATCAGGTGACACAAACTCCAGATCTCTTGCCTCCTTTCACAATAAGATGCTACAGTTGAGGGACAAGATCGTGACTTCAGGAATTCACCCTTGCTTCTTCACTCCTCACCCATCTGTCCCTTACACCACTCCCAGTCCCGCCCTCAGTACCTGTCATTGCAGTTATTGTGAGAGAAACAGGAAGACTAAGAAGAACGGCAAGACCAAGACAAAGGAACTGGGCTTCAAGGTCATGGATGAATTCTGGTCCACATCTGGGGCAATGGTTGGTGAGGCTGAAGTGACAATACCAGCTGTGTCTTTGACCAGACCTGAAATCAAGATAAAGTCTCACCTTAGCTTCTGGGTCCTCTGGTAATTCAGCAACACAGAGAGTTCCACCCCTGTTGCTATGCAACAGCTGTTAGGTGGGTCCCAAGTAGGAAGGGAGAGAGGGCGTGTTCCCTGACCACAAAGGACTCATGGAGCTATGGTAGGGGAAGCAGGGTATTGATGGGGCCTCATCGTTACTGATGGCAGGAGGGCAGACATGAGAATGACGCGTGAGGACGGTGTCAGGGAAGAAGAAAGATCAGGTGAGAAAAGCAACAGTGAGTCTAGAAATGAGGAAAAGGCCAGGAAATACATGATGCTCAGACTGTGACAGCCATCGAGAACCACAGTAAGAACAGTATAAACACAATTAATGCGATTGGAGAGGCTGAGAAATGAAATGACTGATGGAAAAAATGAACAAAAACACAAGAACGCATAGTGATTATATTCTCACACACGCGCGCACACACCACACACACACACACACACACACACACACACACACACACCTCATCTCTGGAAAGCTTCTTCCCAGTTACCTGTAGGCTCCAGCTTTTCTTCCAAGAGTAACTTGATCATCTCCTTAAGCCAGGCCTTACAGTCCCCCTGTGAGGTCCTGTATAAGAAGACTTTTAAATCCTTGTTTTCCTCCCACATCTCTTCTATCTGCATGGATCCAGGATCAACTTCAGTCCACTCTCCAGTGCTTGGGTGAAGATGCAGCACTTTGTGTTCATTGAGGTATAGGTCACAGGATGCATTTGTATTTCCATCTGCTCCATGTGAACAGCTTATCATGACCTGCACAGTGAAGGACTCTGTGCCCATTGGAAAGGGATCAGCCTCTGGCTTTGATGAATCTTGTCTACCTACCCTCCTCCCTTCCCATTCTCTGACCTTGCTCTATCCTCCACATTTTAGCCTTGCTGCTGGACCTCTGAGGTGGGAGGGGCCACCAGTGATTCATTTCTTATCCTTCATGAAAACAATGAATGTCCCTAGCCCATCACAAGTCCTGTTCTTTCCCTCAGGTGGGCATCTGATTGTTCTTTTATTTACTTTGTAACAGTGGGAATTAACCTAGGTCCTCACCGATGCTAGACAAGCACTCTATCACTGGGCTTTATACCCAGCACTATGGGGCCATTTGAAACTCACCTCTGGTTTGATCAATCTTCTGCTTCATGAAAAGTGCTTGATCAATGACCCGGTCAATTCCATCTTTCAGAGTCTCGACCTGGGTTTCCCAGGACTGTATGGCTTTTAGTGTTTCCCCCAGACAACCGATAGCATGGCAGTTGTTACTTTCACAGGTAATAAAAGTCTTTTCATCCAGTTGTCCTTGGACTTTGTGGGACAGTCCAGACTCCGAAATGTTAACATTGAAGCTGTAGCAAAGAGAAACAGCATCTGTGAAGGAAACATGCAGTGAGGTTAGGGATGCGGAGCAGGGGCGCAGAGACAGTCTCTGCCTGTGGAACAGGAAAGTCTTCTGGAAGGGAGTCTTTAAAAATGTAGGAATAAGTAAATACGATTAAATCCCAGACTGAACTTTCACTGTGTTAAGTAAAGTATAGTCTGTCATTCTCTCTTGTTTGAAGATGCAGGACAAGGTCTGTATGACCCCTGTTCTTCACCAGGACAATCCTTTTATCTGTTTTCACATTATCTTGCTAAGGGTGGGCCTTGTCAGTGATGGCAGGAAAATTCAGGATGTCTTCTCAGGACCTGTTCATCCTGGAGAATCTCCAGAAGCTGCTCATGTAGACTGTGTGCCAGGATGGTGTGTGGGACTGGAGCGGCAGAGTGAGCAGGGTGAGGATGTAACAGAAGTTGCATGGACACCATTTTTACTGATCTGTACTCTCAGATCACAGACTTAACATCTTTGCTGGTTAGCTACAACTCTCAGGTTGATCCAGCTTAGACTCACCTAAGAAGGGAGTGTGTTTTGAGGAACTGTTTTGATTGTTCATGATGTAAAAATGTCTGGTCACTGTGGGCATTACCATTCCCTGGGAGGTGGTCTCTGGCTGGATAAGAAATCTAGCTACACAAGAGATAGAGAATCAGACAGCAAGCAGCATTCTCCATGGTTCCGTCTGTTCTTGTCTGGCTGTGAAGTGAGTTTGTTGGTCATAGATAATGCTGTGTGGAATAGCACATGGGCCTGCCTCTGAGTACCTGCCCTGACCTCCCTCAGTGACAGACTATGGCTTAGAAGTAGGAGTCAAAAAAATCAGTTTCTCCCTTAAGCTGCTTCTGGTAGAGTGTTTATCACAGCAACAGAATTAAACCAGAGCAATCCCACCAGATCCCATGGATACTGCAGTGGTCCAGGGATGGCTTCCTGGACTGGTCAGAGGCTAGCCCACACTACAGGACACAGAAAATCTAGGCTGGTTAAATCTGGCAGTAGAAGAGTGGGGATCAGGAATCTCAGCGAAGTGCATGTGCCAGAGTGGATGGAACAGCAAACATTTCCAGGGGAAGTGTGCAGAGTCATGCTGTCTGTGGATGCTGGAGAATCCCTGCTGAGAAGCACAGTGAGAAGGACCAGGGAGAAGGGCACCAGCATGGCTGGAAGCTCAGAGATGATGATGATGGCTCAAGGCTGGGGTGGGTTAGGAAACTGAATTCCCGAATCCCAGTAAATATGGTACAGAAAAATCCCATCAGGTGGAGTGGTCAAGGGGCAGTAACATTGCTGAGTAGGGGGGGGACCCACCTTGAAGCTTAACTGCTTAAGGGAGTCATGGCTAACAGAACATCAAAATTCTAAATACAGGTAAGTGGTTAGCTAACCCAAATATAATTGAATTTTAATAATTAAAGACAGAACAGATAATCATGAAGCTAAAAGTTGCTGTCTTATGAAAACCCTGACTTCTGTGCCCATTGTTTAAACTGGACCATTGGGCCTGAGAGGTGGTGAAGTGGTTGTGGGCACTGTCTGCTTTTGCAGAGGATCCACATTTAATTCTCAGCAACCACACATGCTTGCTCACCACTGTCTGCAACTCTAGTTCCAGGAGATCCAATGCTCTCTTTTGACCTCTGAGGCCACCAGGTACATATGTGGTGCACATACATATATGCAGTTAAAGAAAAAAAATTTAAAAAAACAGTTAAACCTGAACCACCTTCAAGACAGACTGAGATTGTCTTTCTAGGAGAACCAATCAGATTCCGACAAGAGAGACCATTTGACCCCACAGCAAGTGCAGTCATTCTTTCTGTATTGCTTCATTCAGACACCAACGCTGAGGTGCTATTGTGAATGTCTAGTGTGTTTACTTGAATGAACCTGTCCTCTATGGAGTAGGGTGTTTGAATTCATGGTTCCCAGTTGGTGGCAGTGTTTGGACAGGTTCAGTAGGTACAGCCTGGCTGAACGAAGTATGACACTGGGGATGTGGCTTTGAAACCCATTCCTGTTTCTTCATCTCTGGGCCTTGTTTGAAATTTAAGATGTGGGCTTTCAGGTGGGCATATTACAGGGCTCTAATCCCAGCACTTGAGAGGCAGAGGCAGGTGGATCTTTCTGAGTTTGAGGCCAGCCTGTTCTCCATAGTGAGTCCTAGGACAGCCAGTGAGACCTTGTGTCAAAAACCCAAACCAAATCATACCAGAACAAGGTGAACTAAAAATCATGGGCTCTATGTTTGAGGCTCCAGAAAGAATATCTGCCTGCTGCCATGCTCCCTGTTGTAATGGCGATGGTGGTTGATGAGTCTCATGGGAACTGAAGTTGAGCCTGGTGGCACAAAGTTGTAATCCTAGCCCTTGGTCAACTGTTGGTAAATTGTTGCAGTTTTTATAGTGTGATCTATAGTGTGAAATCCTGCTTAAAACAAAACAACAATATTATTTTATTAAAAACAACTCAGGGGGAAAGTACAAATATGTGTGGTTGTGGCTGTCTGGTCCATGGAAGCATCTATTGGGATCTTCTGGAGAATGCCTTAGGATTGTAGGAAAGAGGTCCCAGAATGGAAGGCAGAACTTTATGAGTTTGTGTCCATCCTGTTCTCCATAGTGAGTTCTAGGACAACCAGACTATAAAGGGAGAACTTATCTCAAAAACCCAAACCAGCTGTGTGGTGGTGGCACAGGCCTTTAACCCCAGCACTTGGGAGGCAGAGGCAGGAGGATCTCTGTGAGCTCGAGGAGAGCCTGGTCTACAGAGCGAGTTCCAAGACAAGCCAGGACTGCTTCACAGAGAAACCTTGTCTCGAGAAACAAACAAACAAACAAACAAACAAAAAATTGTAGTCTACCAGGAGCTGTGCCTACATTAAAAAAAAAGAAAGAAACAGAAAAACCAAACTAAAAAATGTGGGCTCTAAGCTTGCTGCTCCAGCCACCATGCACCCCAGGTGCCATGCTTCTCTGCTGTGAGGAGGACTCTTGTCCTCTGAAACTCTAAGATTCCAAACCCTTCCTTCCTGTGTGACCTTGGCCTTGGTCTTTATTACAGCAGCAGAAAGTGACGAATACAGCTACTGTATCAGTACTAAAGTCTTCACAGGACAGAGGGTCTCTGTTAAACCTGCTCAGCTCTGCTCTTGGAGTTTGAAAGCAGCCAGAGACAATACATCCGTGAAGAGCATGGCTGGACCTGTCCTATAGGACTCTCTGACCCAGGACAATCTGTCAGTCAGAGGTGTCAGTCCTAGGAAATGCCCTGGGTGGAGTTCATGGCAGTGTCTAATTGGAGAATTGCCTTGCTTGGGCAGGAGTCAGCATGACTCACCTGCAGCAGGGAAAATACACTCTAATTCACTGTGGCTCCTGGTCTGGCCCTGGGCCCTGGAGACAGCAGCCTCTGGGTCTGGGCTATTAGAAGGCCCATCAGGCTTCAGGCAGACATCATGAGGTGAACTCTTTCCCACTAGGCTATTAGGTAGACAGGTCACAGTCAGATAGGATGTCCAGAAGAGAGACATCGATGCAGGGATATAACATGAAAGCTGCCTGGCAGGGAGAGACAAGGACTTTTTCTGACCGAACCTCTCTAGTTCCCCAGATGGTTGTGGAACTCTTACCTCTTCTAGAGAAGTAACTCAGGTTAGTTCTGAAGTAAGCTGCCACCTCTCCCTCAGCAAGTACTTTGGACCTTGAGGAGTGTCCTCTTTGGGCATGAAATCCAAGGAATCCATAGGACAGCAATGGAGAGATCAAGAGGTCCTAAACCCAGCCCCCCTCCTGTCATTTCTAGCTGGCCCAGATGTCACAGGCAGCATAGAACCCACTGCTGCCTGGGAAACATGCAGCTTGCACAGTACATTTGAACACACTCTGGGGGGATGGGCGCCAATACTGGTACATGGGGTAGACCCTAATCTGGGGTCAGAAGAGTGATGGAGACCAAATCTCCTGTGCTGTTCATCAGCTTGCTGCCTTCTGAGCCAGTTACACTAAATGTAGACTCGAGTGTTTAATGCAGGATAGGTATAGTAAGGCTTGCCTGGTGGGAAATTTCAATGCCTGCCATTTACAGAAAATGAAACAAAAAACAAACAAACTAAACCCAAACCTATTTCTGCCTAAAGGACCACCATTAATTGATGCTGTTTCCCCAGGAGGTAGACTACATGGCTTGGAATGCCAGGGCAGAGCCTTCCACATGTCCCTACTCAGTACCATTGCTGGAATCCACTATGGTCAGCCCTGAGTAGCTGAGGTGCTATTCCACAGATTGTCACCTGGTGGAAAGGGGGGCTGAAAAGCACTTTATGGATGGGGAGTGGGAAAGGGTATATGGACAGGGAAGGGCGCTGAGCAGGCTGGTGGTTGATGAGTCTCATGTAATAAAGCTGAGATGGTAGTAGAAAGTTGTAATCCCAGCACTTCTCTCCCTAGACCTAGAGAGAGAAGGAATTGCTACAAATTCTTTAGTGTTGGCTATGGTGTGAAGTCCTCCAGTAAAACAAAGCATCAGCAAGAAAAAAAACTGTAAAAAGCGAGAAAGAGGGTGGTTGCCATCGTTTTCCCTGAAGCATCCTTTGTCATCTGTTGGAATAGTACGGTGGAATGATGGGAAAGAAAGTTCCAGGGCATAGAGGCTCAGGAATGGAGGAGGGTTCCTGAGGAATCCCCTGGGAAGACAGTCTTCAGAGCACAGACTGCCTGAAATCCAGGGGAGCTGTCTGAGCCTTTTGGCAGGGTCTGGCACTGTGTGCATCACCTCCAGACCTCCTGACTCAGCTTAGCCTTCCTGTGGACACCCAGCATGGCAGAATGCTCATGGCGTCATGGTAACTTTTTCCGTCTTCCCCTGGGCATGGTAGGGGATGGGCAATGCCACAGCAAGGGCTACCTTTCCTCAGGAGCAGCCTTTATAGCAAGTGCTGCCTTTCTCTGGGTCCCAGAGCTTCCCAGAGGAGGACTGGTACCTCGGGATTCAATAGCCAGTTCCCTCCCCTCCCCATCCCCCTTTCCAGTACCCCTCTGATTAAATCGCGGCAACTCACCTGCTGGTAGCATGGGCCACAGACAGATCACTGGAACCGAGAAACACAGCGCCTTAGTGGAAAGATAGTTCTTGGTGGCTGCATTGTTTGTCATACCCTGAGCAACAGGTTTAGTAACCAGAGTTGCTCAGAGAAGCGGTGAGGCCTCAGTGCCCCCGGCAGAGAGTTCACAAAAGTGCCAGGCACCAGGCTGTGAATTCTCAGTAGGGATTCTGGGCACAATGCACCAGACTCGCTCCTGCAACTTTTAAGCAGACTGCCAAGGCGGAGACTATGACCTGAGTGATGCCAGGCTGCTGTTGTCCAATCCCCAGGCTCCTAAACCTTCTGGTCCCTCCCAGACAACCAACCAAGGTTCAGCCTTCTAAATCCACTACAGCTGACCCCGCCCAAAACGCAAAGTCCTTCCCTAAAAATCTTTTTTTTTTTCCCTTGCGGTCTGACACCGGAAACGGACGTGTGTACCTAAGAGCCATCACGTCAGAAGAAACTTGGAGTCACACCCAGGAGTTTCTCTCCGGAGTCTTTGACACACACCTCCTTTAGTTTCAGCCTCACCACCAGTGTCCCCTCGCCACCCTCCACCCCTCCCCCACCCCAGCGGCCCGCTGCTGTCTGAGTCCCCCTCCAATACTCAGCTGGTCCTTCTACACTTCCCACCACCTCCCCTCTCCCTACATCTCAACCCCAGACTCATTTTCTCCACCAGGTTCCTTCCCCTCAACCCTGTCCTCCACCCTCATGTTAATTGTTGTCCTGATTCTTGGCTCAGGGACCCAGCACTCCCCATCCCCTTACAGCCTGAGTCATTCTCCCCTCCCCACCCTCCATCTCCTTCCATTATCCCCACACCCCCACAGAGGGAAGACAGTTACTATCTTGTCAGCAAGGCTGTGCTTTTCTCCTTAACCCTGTGGCATTGGAATCTGACACTTGAACCTAAGACCTTTAAGAAGTTCTGCAATCACAAAATTATTCCAATTAGGAACAGATTCTGGGGCCTAGAGAGATGGCTCAGAGGTTAAGAGCACTGGCTGCTCTTCCACAGGACCCATGTTGGAATTCCATTCATTCTTCTGCATTGTGCTCTGAGCCTTAGGTGTGGGATATTTTGATGAAGCAACCTTTGGAACTGGGCTCCACAACTCTGCATGTTAATTGACTGTGGTTTTCTATAGAGGTCTCCATCCTCTCCAATGTGAACTTTCCTTAATGGGGGTGAAGAATACCTTTATCCATGTGTTTTAGGGCAAATGTTTATAGATTGTTGTTAGATATTATGCTGGTTTAGTAAATTAGTGGTTGTGGATTCTCCTCCAATAACTGTGACTTCAGCACTTATTAGTTAGCTATGTTTATTATTAGTTTCCAGTACATGCAGGCATGATATCCATCTTGCTGAGCAGATCTTAAATTCAATGAGAGAAGTGAAGGTTATCATCAACACATGTGTGCCACTTCTGTACCTATAAGGGTTATTGTGGCATGCTACTCATTGATGTGGTTCATAGGCATCAGTTGCTGGGTGGGACTGTTGGACGCCTCTCTCTTTTGGAAGCTTGCATGGCACCTTTAGAAAGTTATTCACTCAGGGAGGTGACTTTAGGTCAGTTCTAGCTCAGTGGCCTCTGGACCCTGTCTGTAAAGTGCATGGTGTCTTCAGCAATAGGGACTTACCTTTCACCTCTGGGAGTAGAAAGAAAAAAAAAACAATAGACTGTATATTTTGGAAGTTTTTAAACAGCCCTGACCAAAAACTCAAAAGAAGGTTGCTCTTGCCTGGTTGTGGTTTTTGTTAGGTAGTCTCTTGGAGGAAGCACCATCAGCCCATATGAAAAATGTTAATTAAAACTATATATGTGTAGTCATACACTGAGTTATATTAGTTACATTTTTAGGTAAATAGTTAGCAGTATGGCTCCTTGTGACTTTTCCAGCCATTATATTGATTTATTTTACCTTCCTTCCTCTTTCTGTATTTACCTCCTTCCACCTTCCCTAAGGAGACGTCATTTTCCATATTTCCCTATTATCTCAATCCTATCAATTTTGATATTCCCCTTTACCCTTCTCCTACCTTCTTCTGCACTGACCTCCCTCTCCATCCATAAGTCCCCTCTTCCCTTGTCCCTATCAGATTATCTAAGTCATAGAAGATCTTGCTAAGCTCACACTCAAGATTGTAATTTTGCTCACTCTCATCCATATTACACTTTTTGGGTCCTTGGAGTCTGCAGCTCTCCTTTGACATGGACACTCACTAGATCCTGAGACTCAGTATCTGTCTCATGTTTTATCATGGTGACAATCAAGGGCATCTGGAGTTCCCAGACAAACAAGCCTTTTCAATCCTCTTCACACCAATATGGGAGATTGTATCTAGGTTAACATCCTCCCACAGGACAAAGAGCTACTAGAACCTGTCTGCATTGGACCCTGTCGAGTTCTCACAAGTCCATCAACAGTCAAAGTTCAAGGCCTGCTACTGTGGATCCATCTGTCCAGAGTTAAGATGTTCCATCCACAGAATCTCCACTGCTCTGTTCTTTTGAGCCTCTTACAGATCTGTTTCCTCTTTCAGTGAGACCTCATCCACCCTCTGGGGCTGGAACTCAGTTTCTTGTGTCTTAGTTAGGGTTTCTATTTCATGATGAAACACCATGACCAAAGCAACTTGATAAGGAATGGGTTCATTTGGCCTCTGCATGCCCACTCACAGTCCATTGAGGGAAGCCAAGCCTAAAACGCAAGCAGGGCAAAACCTGGAGGCAGCAACTGCTACAGAGGTCAAGGGAAAGTTATTGGCTTGCTCTTAGTGGCTTGCAGAGCCTGCTTTCTTACAGGACCCAGAAACACAATCCTAGAGGTGGCAACACCCACGATGGGCAGAATCTTTCCACATCAATCACTAGTTAATAACATGCCTTCCAGGCTTGCCCACATCTCAATATTCTGATCTCATGGAGGCATTTTCTCAGAAGTTCCCTCTTCTCAGATGATTTGAGCATTGTGTCAAGTTTACAAGAAACAAGCCAGCACATCATGCTAGGGAGCAAGTGCTTTTTCCCACAGAGCCATCTTGCCCATGAGTGCTTGTGAGTTTGCTCTGCATCTTTGGTCTCTGCTTTCTTACCCCCGAGATGCTCCTCAGTAATCAAGAGTCTTGGATTTCTGAGTTCAGTGATGTAATTCTACAACCTCTCTCCTCCTGTTCCCTTGATGTCCTAAATGACAACTCAGCTTTGAGAATTTATTAGAGACCTTTTTTTTTGTCAGATTGCATAGACTTCCTAGACAAAAGTTGTTGCTCTAGTGATCGTCCCAATTTCCAGTTCTATTCAAAGACCAAAATGTGATCATGGAAGTGTAGTTGGGGACTTAATCAATGGCTCTTTACTCATATCTCTCTATCTTAATGATGATATCAGTCTTCCCCAGAAAGGAAATTCCTGCCAGGCAGTGGTGGCCCATGCCTTTAACCACAGCACTCTGGAGGCATAGGCAGGTGGATCTCTGTGGGTTGAAGACCAACCTAGTCTGCAAAGAAAACCCTGTCTCAAAAAAAGGAAGGAAGAAAGAAAGAAAGAAAGAAATTTCTTCTTATTTATTTGATCTAAGACATTACTTTGCTGTTTATGCTTACATTTGTAGTTCCTGATTGTGTACCCAAATTTTAAATTTCCAAAATTTTCTGTGGGATAATGCTCTTGTACAGTGTTAACTGGAAGCCTTACTTACTTTTCATGTAAGCATTTATTATTTTATATTTTCCCTTTACCAGCCATTCACCTATATATGTTATAATCTGTCCCAGAAAGTTATTTTTAATGTCTGTTTCAAATAAATAACACTTTACCCAAGAAAATAATATCTTCAGACTTTGTGATTAGCTCATGTGAAAAGAATATAGAGTCTTATTTTGAATTTTTATTACTTTGTGTGCATGGCTGTTTTATTTGAATGTATGTTCATGTGCACCATGTACATACCAGGTGTCCATGAATATCAACAGACTGTGTCAGACCCCTGGAACTGTAGTAACAGGTGATTGTGAGCTCCATGTGGGTGTTTATTATTAAAGTCGGTCCTCTGGAAGTCTATCCAGTGGTCTTCATTACTGAGCTATCTCTCCAGCCTACCCATAGTTTGCTTATTTTTTATACAACAATTAATCATGATTAATTAGATCATCAGGAGAATCTGATCTGGGTCAGCACACCGTATGTTTTGTCTACAAATTCTAGCAGACCTAAGAGATGAATGCACAGCCTCTGATGCCCATTCATAGTTGCTTCTCTATAAGAAATTTCAGCTTGATGGGGTGAAAAAATGATTTTTCCATTATGACCTATAACATAGTGCTCACACATCTACCAAGTCACTCAAATGGTATGTTACAGTTGAAATATATTATTATATTTAATAATATGTAGTTATACATTACATATTAATAAATATGTATTATATATTAACATAGTAATATGCATAGCTATGTCAAGTGGATAAATATAGTACTCTATCAGAAATTTCAGTTTGCTGAGGTGAGAAAATGATTTTTCCATCTTTCCCTACTTCATCATGTTCATATGTCTTCTGATTCTTTCAGTGTCAAACCATTAGTTTCAAACACATTTGTCTCTGGGATGTAGTGCTTATGTTTTATTTAGTTTTACACATTCCACATTTGTAATGACTGCATCAATACAACTTATAGATTTAGAATATGCTGCCTGGATTTCCATCATTGTCACCATCACCTAGAAGGCTTCTGTCACTTCGCTCCTCTGCTTTTTGCCCGCCCAGGAAGAGGTGAGTTCTCATGGCATGTCAAGTGAGTTTTAGCCATAATATCAGGCTCCAACGAATGTTCAACCCAAATTCTTTCCTCCACTGCAGGAATGTCCTGCTCATCTATTTACCAGAAGTCTGGTTTACCAGAGCTGGCCCGAGGCACCTGCTAAGATGCTCTACCCAGTTGCTATAAAATTATGGTTTTAATTGTGATTTTAAAACCTTGTGATTTGTTTTTTCTCATGTTAAAATATTTTCAAGTTTTCCTATCAACTTTCATTGAACACATAGCTATACAGAATGAAGCTGTTCAACACTGAAAGGTTGGAGGATTTCCCACACATCTTCCTGTTATTGATTTCACATTTCTTACTATTATTGTCAGATAGTTTCTGTGATGTCTGCCCTTTGTAATTTTTTTGTTAGTTTGTTTGATGGCTCAAAAAAGATGCCTCTTGCTGGGCATGGTAACACATATCTTTAAATCTAGCATTTGGGAGGCAGAGTCAGGTGGATCTCTGTGAGTTCAAGGCAACAATCTGTGTTGGAAGAGAGGGCTGCTTGTTCATCCCAGCTGCCCAGAACCAAAATAACCACACAGAAACTATATTAATTAAAACACTGCTTGGCCCATTAGCTCTAGCTTCTTATTGGCTAACTCTTATAGTAATTTAAACCATTTCTATTAATCTATATATCGACATGTGGCAGTAGCTAAATGGCAAAGATTCAGCATGTCTGGCAGCTCCATGGCATCTCTCTCTCTGCCCTCCTTCTCCCAGCATTCAGTTTCATCTTCCTTGCCTATCTAAGTTCTGCTCCATCAACAGGCCAATACAGTTTCTTTATTCATTAATGGTAATCACAGCACAAAGAGAGGACTCTCTCATGACTTCCTGTTTTCTGTTTAAATAAATGGGAAGGCTTTAATTTTAACATAGTAAAATTCTAGTAAGAATTACAGTTACAATATTTAAATCTACTTTATCTTTTATTATAACTAAGGAAAACTATAACTATAACTACAAATTCTTCAACTCCATCAAAGACTCCAGAAGGATATGATATTACCTAAGTAAACAGGAAGTGCATTGTCAGCAACTTCTAAAATTCTAGAATTGACAGAGACATCTCGCTACCTGGACAGTCACCCAAAGTTCTTCTGCATCGTTGGAGCATTTATTTTTAGCCTACAGGCCCATAGTATCCAGCAGACTTTTTCACAAAGCCAGAAATTTCAAAGACAGTTCTGCCTATATTGGCAGTTTGCCATTTCTGTTTTTCTTCTGTGTTCTACAGAATGTCTCTCAGGCTCTTTCATGAAGCAGGAATCCCAAAGGATCATCTCACCTTTAGGTAAGCTCAGCAATCGTTTCTTTGTGGAACCTGCATGTCTAATTATGTAGTCCAGGCAAGAGCAGTTTCTTGACCAAATGGCTAACCAACTCCATATAAAGACTCTTTAACGCCCATCTTCCTCTTGAAGTAGATTGGTGCTGCCAGGAGCAGATGTGGCTCACTGTCATGAAAAGTCCTAAATTCTTAAACATTTTAAATGCAATATTCTGAAGGTCTCTGAAAGATTTGAAGAATGCCTATCCACCTGAAATATATCTCTGTACATCCAGAAAATCTAGCTAACATGACTACAAGCTTGACTATTATATATGAATATCTATTAACTTATATTTCTTAATTATGCATTACATTTTTAAATGAGCTATACAAACACAATACCTTAATCAAGATCAGAAATACATATACATATAGCAAAATTGACCTTAAATTTGTATCAATAAACCAAGATTCATACCAATGCAAATTATTCATATCCATATCGTATTTCCCTTTAAATGTAAAGAAACGTTTACAAACAATATTTGGCAATATGAACACAGTTCTGTCCAAACTTCTTCCTGCTGTTTATTGGGTGAATTATTTTCTTTGGGGGGATGTTTACAGAAACCTTCCAGGGGGTCTTTTTACATCAAACTACACCACTCTGGAAGCAATCCACAAGTTCTCATCCTCTGTGGAAACAAGAGAATAACCTCTTTTCCAAAACAACATATCCTTAGACCCAAATTTGGAAGTCATGTTACCTTTATAATATACATGCTGGTTTAGCTTAGCAGTCCATACAATGAAATGTCTCTCTGTACTTACCTCCTTCACAGTCAAAAAATTCAAAGATAACACAATACTATACATAATCCATACTCTCTGTGAATTTTCCATTTTTATGTGTCTTATTTTCCTTTACTCCTTATAATCTATGACTATCTGTACTCTATCTCTTTAAAGACTTTACCCCCCTTTTTTCAAAGCATTAACTTTATTTTATGATTCTCTATACTCTTTTTCTTCTCTCTTCCAAGCCTATGAACATTTATCTGACATTATGACTCATCTGGTTTTGTCTTTATTGTATATCTGTAATTTTTTAAGTCCAGGAGTGTTTTTAAAAATGCTAAGTGCTCTTATATTTTTGGTTGTGAGCCTATCCTGATGTAGGTGGGTCATCTGTCTATGTGTTATTTTCATTGGTTAATAAAAAGACTACCTTGGCCTTTTAATAGGGCAGAAAATTGGGTGGGTGGAGTAGACAAAACAGAATGCTGGGAAGAAGGCAATGAGGCAGACGCTATAGCTCTCCTCTCCTAGATGGATGCAGGTTAGAATCTTCCTGGTAAGCCACCACCTCGTGGTGCTACACAGATTATTAGAACTGGGTTAATCAAGATGTGAGAATTAGCCAATAAGAGGCTAGAACTAACGGGTCAGGCAGTGTTTAAATGAATAAAGTTTCTGTATAATTGTTTCGGGTATAAAGCTAGCTGTGAGGAAGCCAGGAGGGACAAAAAGCAGGCCTGCTCACCTCATCACTACACTAGCCTTTAATGGCTGAGCCATCCCTCCAAGCCGGGATTAAAGGTGTGTGCCACAACACCTTGAACTCACAGAAGTCTCTATGCCTCTGCCTCCCAAGAATCAGGATTAAAGGCGTGCGTCCCCACACCTTGAACTAACAGAGGTCGGCCTGCCTCTGTCTACCAAGTGTTGGGATTAAAGGTGTGTACTACCACACCCAACTATTCTCTTTCTTTTTTATTTTAAGGACTTTAACCTTTAGCCTGCATATATTTTTAACATACTATCCAACTCTCTATACTCTTCTTCTTCAATGGTATAGGAGGTCCTTCTGTCTATGTGTTGCTTTCATTGGTTGAATGAAGAAGCTGCTTTGGCCTTTTGATGGGGCAGAACTTAGGTAAGCAGGGAAGACAGAACTGAATTCTGGGAGAAAGAAAGCAGAGAGGGAGAACCGCCATGGAGCTACCAGAGTCAGACATGGGAAATCTTTCCCAGTAAGCCACGACCTCGTGGTGATACACAGATTGGTGAAAATGGGTTAAATTAAGATGTGAGAGTTAACCAATAAGAGACTAGAGATAATGGGCCAGGCAGTGTTTGAATAAATAGAGTTTCTGTGTGATTATTTTGAGTGTGAGCTAGCAGGGTGGCCAGGACCGAACAAAGGGCCCATGCTCCTTGCAACAAGCTAGCTTAGAACTCATTATGTTTCCCAAACTGGCCTCTAACTTGGGGTGATCCTCCTGCCTCAGCTTTCAAGAGGAGGCCATGAGTCACCATACTGGCAGCCTTAAAAGTTTTACAGATAAAAACTAATTACACTGACACAAAAGGCAAAAGAAAGCAGAACTTTATGTTAGCTGATGGTGGATGCCTAAATGGAAACTCTAAAATCCAAACTAAATATTATATCTTCACCATTATTCTATGTTTTAGTCTATATTGTATAGGGGAAAAGCTAACAATGACAGTCACCCTTTGTGTAACCTGATTTGACAAACCAAAATCAGGTGACCTCAATTCCAAAGGTCAAACCCGTCTGAACAGTAGTTTCATATGCACCAACGCCTAACAAAGTGATCAATTTAAATCAAATGTAGCTTGTTTGTTGTATTTTTTCAGGATCTCACTGTGCAGCCCAGGTTTTCTTTGATCTTGGTGATCCTACAGGCCTAACCTCCTGAGTGTGGGATTATAGGTCTCCACTGTGATGCTAGCTCCTCCAATAGTCTTTTAGTATTCCATTGTTGAGTTTTAAAGTCTAGATTAAACTATTCAGGCTGGCCACATGTATAATATTTTATTCCTTAAACATGTCCAAGCTAAAATTGTTGTTGTTGTTATTATGTAGTTTTGTAAAGTGTTATGTTACCCAGAGTGGAGTCACATTCGTTACATAATTAATGATGGCCTTGATCTTATGATCCTTCTCCTACTTCCCAAGCCCTGGGTTACAGGCATGTGTCCCCAGCCACCTGATGCAAGTGTCATGGTAGCCTTGATAAGACAAGTGGACATCATGGTAATTCAGTGCTCTCCTTTCACTGTGAGTCCCTGCATTCCACTCCAGATCATCAGGATTGCATGGCCGGTGCCTTTGCCTCCTGAGCCATCATTCTCGTCTTATATTTAAAACTTCATGGAAGGATTTTTTAAAGATATATCTTTATTTTTATGTGTATGAGTGTTTTGTTTTAATGTATGTTTGTGCATCCCATGTGGGCTTGATGCCATTGGAAGCCACATGAGGCATGAGATCCCCTGAAAGTTACAGATGGTTGTGAGCTACTATGTGGATGCTGGGAACAGAACCTAGGTCTTCTGTATGAACAGTAAGTTCTTAACCATTTAGCCATCACTCCAGCCACAACAGAAATTTTATAAACAATTTATACACTGTAATGTAAACCATAAAGCAAGACACAGTTTTAGGTCATAACATGGCTAACAGCAAAATCAAAATTCCAAACTCTATTAACAAAAGTTTTTGTTATATAACTTAAATGCTGACTCCTGTTATTCCCTTGCACACGTGTGTAGGTAAAGAAAATTAAATTTAAATATTTGAGGATGAAATTCTTAACTTCATTAAAAAATGGCTTTGTCAATTAAGGCATCTTTGGCAGTCCACTAAGTCTTTCTTTTGAGCAGAACTGTGGAGCAGGGAGCCTCTCTCAGGCCCCCTGCTGTGTCTCCGCACAACACAGCTTTGGTCAAGTTCTCCTCTGCTGCAGCAGTGATTTGTGCAAAGTTTGAGAGCTTTTCCAGTGTGTCATCCTTAGACTGCACTGGATGAACCTGAGGGTGGCAGGCAGCCTCTGGGTGAGGCCTGAGAGCAACTCCAGGGGTGCTGGCTTTGAACGTGAGCTGTTATCTACATCTTTGTCTAGAGATTCATCAAATTTCACCCTTTCTGCCATACAGGTGTCAGTGCATGCTAGTATGCATGCTAATCCTCATGTCCTTCAAGCTATTGCTTGTACCATGGTATTCAGTGAGTCAGCACAATCAGCTTTGTGGTTCCTGCATGCCAGTATTAACTGTATTTGAAAGAGTTTGATCACAGAGGCAAATCCCACTAAACCACTATGAATACATTCCTAACTCACTTTCTCTTTAAATGAAAATATTAGCAGCTATTTCACTGCGTGCTCT
The DNA here is from genome assembly GCA_025134845.1 of Neodon shergylaensis. Taxonomy (NCBI): domain Eukaryota; kingdom Metazoa; phylum Chordata; class Mammalia; order Rodentia; family Cricetidae; genus Neodon; species Neodon shergylaensis. Next base: position 50,073 of record JABTXL010019228.1, read on the forward strand.
GTGGAGGTACGTGAGACATATTAAAATAGTAAAGTGGGGAGTCCTAATTAATGTGTGAAAATACCTTTGCAAATATTTTTGGAATGAGTACATGGCAAGTGTCATGGTAGTTGTGCGTGTAGTTCGGACATTAAGAATCTTGCTTCATTCAGTTCTTGGCATCTGAGCAGAAGATAATATATTGAACTGGTAAACTGGTAGCTAGAGTCTCAAAAGGTCAGTGTTGGGGGATTGGAAGATGGTTCAGTGGGTAAGGGTACTTGTTATGAAAGGGTAAGGACTGGAATTTGTGCCCCCAATACCCAGAAGGACATCTATTCTAAGGACTAGCCCCAGAGTTAGTCTGTAGAACCCGAGAAAGACCCCAGCCTGCTCCTTACCTCCTTGGGTAAATATTTTCTTCACAGTCATGCTTGAATAAAGAAGTAAATGATGGGGAAGGCTACTCCCATAATGAGGTTGCACCACCGACTGGCAGGTACAGGCAGGGTGGCCGAAGGAAGCTGGGTGATCTCTGGGGCTCTTGATGTAGATCCTTTAAATAAAACCAGGAAAATTCTGGATGAAGCTAAAAATCACACCTCCATCTACACCTTTTCTCTCCAGGTAGCCTGAGGGACTGACGTGTAAGAACTGTTTGTAAGGTCCTGAGTAGAGAGAGGAGATGAGTTCTGTATGTGATGTCCTTGCAGAATTTACTTTATTACCAAAGAAAAATATGTTTATCAAATAATTAAACAATGTGACATATTTACTGTGGGTAGAACATTCTGGATGTTGGTACAATGGGCAGTTTTTAATTGTGCCAGAGAAAGATAGTGAAGCCTTTCAAAGTAATAAGGAGCTGATGGAAGGGCAGCTATAAGCGAGGAAGAAAAGCCTGGAGATTTACAAGCAGATTTGGCGCCCATTAGCAGGCCATGTAGTGCCAGGGCCATTGGTTAGTAGGGAATGAGAAACATTGGGAGGTGAGATGGGAAAGAGAGATCCTCAAGGTCATCACTGGCTCCCAAGACAGGAAGACAATTAAGAAATCACTCTATCAAACCATTCTATCAAATCATCCACTGTGCACACATGCTGATGAGAGAATTGTCATGCCTTCACACTGTGCGGAGGTTTGCTGTTTTTGTTTGTTTGTTTGTTTGTTTTTTTGTTTTTACGAGACAGGATTTCTCTGTGGTTTTGGTGCCTGTCCTGGAACTAGCTCTTGTAGACCAGGCTGGTCTCGACCTCACAGAGATCCGCCTGCCTCTGCCTCCCGAGTGCTGGGATTAAAGGCGCGCGCCACCACCGCCCAGCTGTGTGGAGGTTTGTTGTGTTAATAATCCATCTAACTACTTACTTGGCATTTCCTTCCAGTGCTTTAAGAATTTCTTGAGGCAAGGACTGAAACTTCCCATGGAGAGTGTTACTAGATGCTGTACTAGTTTAGTGATATTCTCCTATCTCTCTGTACCTGTGGCATTAAAGTGAAACACTCCCCATTTTTTGTTATTTGGATTAAAGCAATTTAAGCAGAAGGAATACTGTCTATCAGTGGTGAAGTTCCAGGAGATATCAACGAGTTGTCTTTGTTTATATTGATATACTGTGGTGACCTGCAAGGTATGATGATGCACAAAACCATCATCTCCACCATATATTGAGCCACCATTCCCCCCAAGGTCAAGTCTTTCTCTACATGCTTCAGAGAACTGTATTCTTTCCTGCCTGGCTTGTCATTTCTTTTGCCATTCGGTGATGTGGGATTCCCCTCTGCATGCTGTGAATATGTTTTATTACCATCTGTTAATAAAGAAGTTGCTTTGGGCCTACGGCAGGGCAGAATAAAGACAGGCAGGAAATAATAAGGGCTTAGATCCACATTACTTAATTTTTCATTTGTATTTTGTCTTTCCTGATTTCCTTACATCAGTATAGAATGTAGGGGCTCCAGATACTGATGTTTCTCATACAATACAAGGAAGAATCCAGTTGTTAGTCTCTCCCCAAAAAATACTGTAAGCTCTTTGACATGTTTCACTTTCTTCCCATACTTTGTAGATTTAATAATTATTAAGAGGTACTATAATTTCTGCTGGGTCTATTTCTGCTAATTGACAAAGTCTCAATTTTCCTTTTAGAATTAATTAGGAGACATTTTCCACGTAAGTTTTGAATTTTTCTCAGTTGAAGTGGTAAAAAGATCTATTGTAAGATAATATCTTCCCTCTGCATTAAAATTTCTGTAGGGGAATGCTTGTATGGTAATATGATCAGAATGCAGTTAAGCTTTGAATTCATGTGATCCACATATGTGAACTGTAATTTCTCTTCCACCAAAACATATTCTCTTCCAGCTTCAGCTGATAATTTTCTGGTACTATTTAAGTTCTTGTCACCATCTAAGGTTTTGACCAAATTACTCAGTTCAGGAGGACATAGTCCAATAGTGGACCATAGATGGGAAATATCTCCTAGCAATCATTGAAAGGCATTAACAGTCTGCAAACCATATCTCAAAATCTGCACCTTATGGGATCTAATTTTTTGTGAACCTATTTTATAGACTAAATAATTAATAGAATCTCTTCTTTGTGTTTTTCAGGAACAATTTGTAATCACCAAGAAGGCAAACTTTCTTTGCTTCTTCATTCTTTCTAAAGCATCTACATTTGAATCAGACAGCAAAATATTGTTCATGTAATGATAAACTATAGGAAATTACTTAAATATTATTTTCAATATCTGTCGTATAAAATGTTGGCACAGGATGGGGGCTATTTCCCTATGGGCAAATCTTCAATTGATATCTCTTAGTAGCCTGAGGATTACTATAAGTAGGCACTGTGAAGGCAAATTTTTTCTGTCTTTTTCTTGTAAAGGTATAGTGAAGTAACAATCTTTAAAATCAATAACTATAAGAGGCTCTCCTTTAGGCAATAGATAAGGAAAAGGAATTCTAGACTGTAGAGAGCCCATTGGCTGAATCAACATATTAACATCTCTTAGATCTGTTACCATTTTCCATTTTCCAGATTTCTTTTTAAGAACAACACAGTAGAATTCAAAGGGCTAATTTCTTCAATAAGCTGAGCCTTTAGTTGCTCCTGAACCAGCTAATCTAAAGCCTGCAGTTTCTCTATTATTAAAGGCCATTGCCTTAACCCATCCAGGTTTGTCTGTCAACCATTTTAAAGGTAGTGCTGCTGGTGCCTTTGGAAGACCAGCAGCTGTTGTGCCCTGTTCATGTACAACTACTCTTCCTGGAACTTTAGGAATGTCATTTTGCAACCTGGTTGATCCTTCGCTGTCTGATGAGACAGGCTCCCAGAATCTATGTTTTACTTAACTTATCCAGGACCTACTCCCCTAAATCTTGAGCATGCTTTTAGAGCATAAAACCTGCTTTTAATAGTGATGTTCCTTGTGCTTTACAACAGCTTTAGTAATCTCTGTGTCTCCTTGGGGCCAGGCCAATCCCAACACTTATTGCAAGGAATCTCTTGTTTGTCCTAGCAGCCCAAAACTGAAATAATCACACAGAAACTTTATTAATTAAATCACTGCTCAGCCCATTAGCTCTAGCTTCTCATTGGCTAACTCTTACCTCTTAATTTAACCCATTTCTATTAATCTGTATATCACCATGAGTTCGTGGCCTACCAGCAAAGTTCCAGCACATCTGTCTCCGGCAGCAAATCCATGGCATCTCCCTTACTCTGCCTCCTTTCTCCCAGCATGCCATTTAGTTTCCCCCTGCCTACCTAAGTTCTACCCTATAAACAGGCCAAGGCAGTTCCTTTATTCATTAACCTATGAAAGCAACACATAGACAGAAGGACCTCTCACACCATTGACTTCACCACAGAAAAGAATTGCAGGATGAGCGAGTCTGGAGCAGAATCAGAGTTGATTAAAAGAGATTCAGAACACAAGAGTGAGCAGAAAGAGGCTCCTGGGAGGGAAGTCAAGACCTGAGGATGTGGGTGTGGTCTCCTGAAAACAAGGTCATTAGTAGGTGCAGGTGTTGCCAAATATACACTTCACGGGTGACTAAAGGACTTTTTTTTTCAAACTGTTCAAGATATGGTTCCAGGGTTCACTGATGGAATCCACGCTGGCGAGTAAAAGCCTAGGTCAAAGGAAGGGCAGGGTAAGAGCTTTTCTAAAAATGTAAACTGAGTTTTAGTCTTGTTTGTGAGATCCCCAGAAACACCGGGAATGGAATCTACCATATTGGAAGGTCCCATGAGCTTGGGCTCTCAGCTTGGCTCACTGCCAGCCTAACATTTTAATTTGAAAGCATCTCTGTATGAAGGAAATATTGACCCTATGTCAGCAACCTTCACAGGAAGTTGTGATTGTGCTGGGTTCCTGACAACTGAAGAGAAGCCCCAAACACATTCTTCCCTCAGAAAATGTGTGTATGTGTCCGTGTGTGTGTGTGTGTGTGTGTGGGTGGGTGTGGGTGGGTGGTTTCTGTAGTTCTGTACACATTCAGACTTCAGCCCCTTGTCTGTGGTGTAGCCGGCAAAAACCCCTGTTCTGTGGCTTTCTCTACAACTGCTGGTTGTTTCCTTTGCTGGGAGAAGCTTATTAACTTCAAACACCCTCATTTTGTCATCTCTGCGTGGGGACTATACCTTAGTAAACAGTCCCTGTTTCCTGTGGTGTATGGGGGATACACCTTAGAGATGGTCCTTATTTCCTATGGTATATGGGGAATACACCTTCCTTCATAAGAGTTGCTGTAGCCATGGTGTCTCTTCCTTATTTCCTGTGGCATATGGGGAATACACCTTAGGGGATAGTCCTTATTTCCTGTGGTATATGAGACCTTTCTCATAAGCTTTTTATCTATACCTACACCTTGTTCTGCCTAAATTTTTTTCTCTAGCAGTTTCTAAGTTTCAGGAGATATCATAAGGTCTGTGGTCCATTTTTAATTGCTTTCTATGCAGTGTGAGAGATTCTGACATTTGCCTTTAATGCATAGAATCCCTTTGTCAACCCATGTGTGGCATAGAACACGGGTAAGCACACCTGTTCAGGTGGAAGCCCTGCTGGCACCATATACCCAGGGAGTCTGGGATGATTAGGTGGAAGCTACACCTCTCTCTCTGCCCAGACCCTGCCCACTCAGGAAGCCCTCCAAGGAGCTGCCCCTCCCCTCAGAAAGCCCGCCAAATGTCAGTCTCTCCCAGGGTTTGCTCAAAACCATGCTTTCCAGGCTACTTAAGAGGTGGCAAGGCACCTGCAGCGTGCTCTCAAGTCCTTTCCCCTGTCTTCTAGAGAGACACCCTGGAGACGCTTTGCTCTGCTCAGATTAAACCTGGATTTATTCATTTGACTTGATTGACTTATTCCATCCGAGGCGGAAATAACTCATAACCAGGGATCTAAAACTTATCACCTTCTTAAAAATAAGTTTTAAAAACTGTTAATATATAAAGAGATATTTTTCTATTTTATTTATTTGTAAGCAACAGGTGTAACCCTTTATTAAAGTTTTTCCCAAAGTTTTGTATGTATGCGGGAAGGCAACCCTATGTAAAAACATATTACAAATTTCTCATTGTAACTGTTTATAAGCATACAGTAGCCATTATTTAGAATTTATATCTGCACTAAAACAGCTTGTCCTGGTTGATATACCACACTAGTTACCCTTCTAGTTGTTGTCACAAACTACCAGACAAAAGCAACTTATCGAGGTTGGGTTGATTTTGTCTTCCACATCAGGGATACGTCCACCAACCTGGGTAGTCATGGGGGCAAGAATCAGGGGTGGCTGCTGACCTCACACACACAGCCAGGAGGTGCAGAGAGAGATGAACACCAGTGTTTGACTCTCTACTTTTTATCCAGTCTGGGACGCCAGCCCAGGAGACGGTGCTTCAGACATTTAGGGTGGGTCTTCTCACCTAATCTACTCCGGAGAAGACATACCTAGAGATGGAGTCTTTTAGAGGATTCTTCAACTTGCCTGCAAAGATGTTCATCACATACTACGTACCTTCTTAATTATGAACCTATTTGTTTTCATGTTAAGAGTGGCTTAAAAATTATGTTTTGTTAGATTAGTGTTTTAAAGGTTCACCCCAAGAGTTTAACTTATTTAACTGATGAATTTCATAATTTACATCCACTGTAATCACTAAAATACTCATCCCTGACACCATATTGTCTCCTTATTGTGCATTTGAGGGTTTATCTCCATATCTCTGGGCTCTGTTTTTATGCTGAATTTTCTTCTTCTTGAAATGTTATATTCTGTTTTCCTTCTCATGATGACTGTGACTGACCTATGACCCATACCAATGTTGGTTCACATTTATTATTATTTTTGTTTTATGTTTAATAAAAAAGTATAAAGCATATTTTCATTTTTTGTGTGTGCTTTCTCCAGACCCGTTTCCTGAAGGGTTTTGAATTCTATAACTTAGTTAACTGTGGTCTTCTTTTCTGTCATTTAGTGTCATCCTCCTCTCTCCCATTTTGCTGCACAATTAAAACTCTGAATATTTGCTCGGCTCTTGCCACACCTTTTCTTTCATATTAGAGTACTTTCTACAGAACAGTATTTTCAACTTAGATCCATTTGGGGCAAATTTATTTTAGGCATTCAATGTTATATATTTGTGTATATTATATATCATAAAGGATATATTTTTTAAATATATTTTTAAATTGCATTTGTCCTTTTGAGACAAAACACAAACACCAGCCTTGACCTTACAATTTCTGGGATTACAGGAGTGTGCCCCTGTGTTAATTAGAGTTCCTATCACTATGGAGAGACACCATGGCCACAGCAACTCTTATGAAGAAAAACATTTAATTGGGTGGCTTACGCTTTTAGAGATTTTAATCCATTATCATTATGGGGCAGGCAGACATGGTGATGGAGAAGTAGAGTCCTACATCTTGATCCACAGGCAATAAGCAGTGGTCTGAACACTGGACCTGACTTGAGCATTTATGAGACCTCAAAGTCTGCCTCCATGGTGACACACTTCCTCCAACAAGGCCACACATGCTTCAACAAAGCAGCACCTCTTAATAGTGCCACTCTCTTTGGGAGGGCCTTCTCTTTCAAACCACCACAGCCATCATACCCAACATCAAAATATTTTAAACTCATTTTAGCAGATAAATTCTAAGCAGCTGCTCTCTCAAGTGCCTGTGCATTAGTTATTTAACTAAACCTAGGTACTTTTCAAGAGGCACTTCTCAGTTATAAGACAGTTAATCACAAAATAGAAAGGTTTCCTGGATTATTTGAGCAGGCCCAATACTGCTCTATTAAAAATCAGAGAAGTTTCTCTGTTTGGGGGTAAGACAGCTGAGGCAGAAGTTAGAGTGGCCATAGATGTGAGAAGGATTTCTTGTACTGTGGCTGCTTCTGTGGTGTAGGGATAGAAGAGAGACCTGGAGGAGTTAAATGTCCCCGGCTGCCAGCCAGCGGGATGGTAGGGACCTCATTTCTGAAAGTCCCAGGGCCAGGATCTTCCTGATAACCGGATGCGTGGGAGACATACACACATACTTTCCCGTGTGTCCAAGTAGGTCAACTGCTGTTGATTTTGGCCTTGTGAGACCTACATTGGCATCATTATCTGAGCCAACAGATTTCTGACTTACAAAACTGTAATGTGATTGTTAAATTGACAATAGACTCACCTGGGAAGAGTCTCAGTGAGGGAGTGTCTAGATGCAATTGACTTTTGCTCATGTCTGTGGGAGATTTTCTTGCTTGGGTTAATTGACATGGAAAGTTCAGCTTGTTGTGGGTCGCACCATGCCCTGGGCTTGGGTTCTGGACTCTGTAAGTATAGAGTGTGGACTGAGTACAAGTGGACATACACACATGCATGCATGTTCTCTCTTCTCTTGCCTGTCTGTGCATGTGACCATCTGCATCAAGTTCCTGCCTTGACATCCCTGAAATAATGGAATCATGGATCATAATCTGGTTTGGGGGCTAAAATAAACCCTTCCTGCCTATACCGGCTGATTTTGTGTGTCAACTTGACACAAGCTGGAGTCATCAGAGAGGAAGGAGCCTTGGTTGAGGAAATGCCTCTGTGAGATCAGCTGTAAGGCACTTTCTCATTCAGTCATCAATGGGGAAGAGCCCAGCCCACGGTGGTGGGTGATACCATCCCTGGGCTGCTGGTCCTGAGTTCTATAAGAAGGTGGGTTGAGTAAGCCATGGGAAACAAGCCAGTAAGCAGTTCCTCTCCATGACCTCCCCATCAGCTCCTGCCCCCAGGATCCTGCCCTGTTTGAGTTCCTGTCCTGACTCCTTCAGTGATGAACAGCAATGCTAAAGTGTAAGCCTAATAAGCCCTTTCCTTCCCAACTTGCTTTTTGGTCATGGTGTTTAATCACAACAACAGGAACCCTAAATAAGACACTCCCTAAGTTTTTGTTTGTTTTTGTTTTTTCTTTTTGCCAAGGTGTTTTATTACAGGGACAGAAAGGAATGCAGGACATATGAGACAATAAACACACATTGATTTAGGCAGCATACCAGTCAGATTCCCATTGCTGTGATAAATCACCGTGACCGCTTGGGGAGGAAAGGGTTTATTTCATCTCACAGCCCATCATGAAGGGAAGTCAGGACAGGAGCTCAAGGCAGGACCTGGAGGCAGGAACTGAAGCAGAAGCCATGGAAGAATCCCACTCCCTAGCGTGCTCCCTGTGACTTGGTCGGTCTGCTTTCTTATACCACTCAGGACTACCTGCCAAGAGCTAGCACGGCCACAGTGGGATGCCTCCCCCTTTACCAGTTGTTAATCAAGAAAATGCCCTATAGATTGTCTGCAGGTCAATCTGATGGATGCAATTTTTTTCAGCTGAAGTTCCTCTTCTCAGACAACTCTATCTGTATCAACTTGACAAACACCTAGCCAGGACAGGCTTACTGTAATCACAGGTCTACTATAATTTGCATGATCATTTTTTATATATATTTTATTTATTTATTTATTTATTTATTTATTATGTATACAGTGTTCTATCTGTGTGTATGCCTGCAGGCCAGAAGAGGGCACCAGACCCCATTACGGATGGTTGTGAGCCACCATGTGGTTGCTGGGAATTGAACTCAGGACCTTTGGAAGAGCAGGCAATGCTCTTAACCACTGAGCCATCTCTCCAGCCCCTTGCATGATCATTTTTGAGAACTAATACAGATTCTTACTCAAGAAAGGACCTGACCAACTAATAAATTATTTCCATTGTAGAAAGACTACTCCTTTGTACTCTTGCTGTTGGAGAACCTGAGTTTAGGCTTTAAAGATAGTTGGACTGAGGTATAATTCAGTGGTAGAGCCCTTATTTAGCATCCACAGTCCCTGAGTTCAATCTTTGGTTCCGTAAACACAAACCAACAATTTGGGGCTGCAATCCAGAAAGTTGTGGTGTGGTGGTTTAAATAAGAATGCCCATTGCTAGGTCATAGATTTGAATACTTGGTCACACTATTTGAAAGGATTTGGAAGAAGTATGTCACTAGGGGGAGGGTTTTGAAGTTTAAGAAGCCCAAGCCATGCCCAGTAGAATTCTCTTTCTGTTGCCTACAGATTCAGATGTAAAACTCAAAGCTCCTTTTCTAAGACCATGTCTGCCTGTGTGCCACCATGCTTCCCAGCATGATGACAAGAGAGTAAATCTTCAAACTGCAAGCCAGTCTGAGTTAACTGCTTTCCTATATAAGAGTTTCTGTTGTTGTGGCCTCTTCACAGCAATAGAACAGTGACTAAGATGTCTAGTTGGTGTGGGACAATTCTGTATTCTGTCAATTACGTTTTAAATAAATGCTAATTGGCCAGCAGCCAGGCAGGAAGTATAAGGCGGAACAAACAGACAGGAAGTAGAGGCAGGACAATGAGAACAGGAGAATTCTGGGAAGAAGGACGCTCCTTCTGCACTCCTGCCCTAACTCAGAAGAAGGAAGATGTGACCATGGCTGAGGTATCGGCTGTAGCCATGTTTATTGCCACAACTCTATGGTCTTTCAAGGTTCCTGCCACCAACAGAAAGCATGTGGTCAGCTTTTCATCAACACCATTTAAGTGTTTCGTGGCAGGACCTCTTTAAAGAGCTGCAAGGTTTTGCAGTTAAAGCTGAGTCAGGAAGCCTCTCTTAAACGAGAGCACTTGCCTCTAGCAAGCAGAGCACACCTGAGAAAATGCTGCTATCAATAAGCCATGCTTAACTCTATTCTTTTCTGTCTAGAATTACTTCCCAAGCTCTATCAGGCTTTATGTGGATGCAGTTGTCCATGTGGGCACCATTTGTTGTGGGCGGTTTTCTGTCCCACCCAGTTCTTGTTCTGCCCGGTTCCCACAATCGTTAAGTCCCAAGAAAATGACACTGAGGTCTAAATAAATCATAAACTGATTGGCCTATTAGCTCAGGCTTCTTATTAACTCATAACTTGTAACAATTGGCACTCAACGTGGGGCACGAACCCACGACCCTGAGATTAAGAGTCTCATGCTCTACCAACTGAGCTAGCCTGGCAGCTGGGACAAACAAGCAGCCTCTCCTTGTAACATGTGGTTACATGTCTGTTTATTTATTGAATTTTATGCTTCTTCAGTCACAGTCTCATAGAGAGAGAGAAAGCTTTAACCACATTCCCCCATTTTTCATAGTGGGCACTTGTAGGTGTGTTTGATTTTTTTTCTTTAATTCAACTACTACTCATCTCTTGTTGCCCTATGTTTTATAAAACTTGAACTTACTGAGATTACAATATGCACATGACACTTTAAAGGTATTTTATTTGAGGGAGCATCGTTAGAAACATGGAGTTGGGTGTGGTGGTATACTTCTTTAATCCCAGCCCTGGATGGGGTGGCTAAGACAGAAAGATCCTGAGTTTAAAACCAGCCGGGGCCACATAGTGAGATCCTGTCATGTTCCAGTAAACTAATAAATAAAATAATTTTTAAGTTGATAAATGGCAGCAGGGCATGGTGGCGCACACTTTTAATCCTAGCACTGGAGAGGCAGACACAAGTGGATCTCAGTGAGTTCAAGGCCAACATGGTCTACATAATGAGTTTCAGGAAACTCAGGGCTATACAGAGAGATCCTGTTTCAAAAAAAAACAAAAACAATAAATGGACAATTCGGAAGTCAAAGCAGATGAATGGCATTCCTTCAGCTATAAGTTACCAACCAACTCATGAATTCTGTAGAGAATCCTATTTCCAAGTTGTACTATCTGTCGGTATGCAGCAGGAAAACTGTATTTTTGGTGGACATGCTTTAGCTCTTAGACAAAATGAATGCTATAACTGCACCAAGGTCCTGTGAACTTCTTATCCTTTGCAGATTTCATGAAGTCAGCTCCTGTGATCCTACATTGTAATTATGGTAGATAAACAAACCATCCAGTCCCTTTCATACATTGGACAGACATATTAGTTTTAGGCTTTAAAAACAATCGAGCTGAGGCTATGGCTCAGTGGTGGAGAGCACTTGAGGAGCACGCACGGGTCCCTGGGTTCAATCTCTTGCTCCATAAACACAAACAAACAAAGACAATCATCATTTCTGCAGAGCAGCCCCCTTTCCAAACTGCTCTCAGCTGAACTGATCAGATGTTATGAGACATTTTTGTGATTCTAGCAGAAGCTTAATGAATAATTTTAAATAGATTTGAATACTTAATATGCCTAATCCGTGTGAATTATAGTAACACTTTGCCTTTCGTAACACTGATTTTGACACTAATACGAAGAACGGCACGTTAGGAACACATGCAGAGTCAGGAGAATTGTGCCTTTAAAAGCAAGCACAAATGAGCAGAGAAAACCTTTCTAACCAGAGACACCTCACAGGACGGCTGGCTGTTTACTTGCCACGGGAGCATTTTTCTGCTTTGAAACGGCATAATGAAGTTTTCAGCTTTAGCTTGCAGACACCATGTGACCTAGCAACAGTGAAGGAAGAAAGCCGGGAGAGATTTCTGCTAGAAATAAACTTACTTCAATTTCTTTTTCCTAAAACATTTCAATGAAGATGTCCCTTCCTCCTAGCAAACTAATACGTGAATAACAATGACAAACAGCTGCTGCTTCTCTTTCCTTATCACCCAGTGTGGGCTGGATGATAATTTTACATAGAGTGGATTCCTGTTCACCCGAGAGGGTATGAACGTAAGACTAAAAGCTAACAATGTACTTTTGAATGCAGTTACTTTGCCTTAACTTGACCTGTATTTAACTAAGCAGTTGATGATTTTTATCTTCCTTTCTTTTATGTTTTTGTGTACTATGAAGTATTTTTTTTATTTTTTCTCTCTCACAATGGTGAATGCTTTAAAATGGCTTTTCTAGAAAATGCCACCCATTCTCATCATTGTCAAGGTATTTCATATTTCTTTGTTTTGTAATCCTCTTCTCAAAGGAGTACTCTTGCCTTCTGTTCAGTTATGGCTTACAGAACATTCTTTTCTCATGTTACTTGAATTCTCTCTCTCATTTCCACCCCCAGTCCCCGCCACCATGACCAGAGAATGCTGTCTGCGTGACAGTCACTATCCGGGGGTTTGCCTACTATGAAAACACTGAACAACAAAAAATGGCCACCTCTTGTTCTGGCTTCATGCCGGTTATTGTGATAAAATATCCTGACAGAAAGTAACTTTGGGGAGAAGGGAGTTTAATTCAGCTCTAATTGCAGGGTATGATCCATCATAGGGAAATCAAAGTGTCAGGAACTTAAAACAGCTGGTGACATACATATACAGACCCTGACTAGGGGATGACGCTGCTCATGAAGGGGTGAGTTTTCCAACACCAATTAACAATCAAGACAACCCTTCACAGACATGCCCACATGTAGATGGAGATTTTCTCTCCCACCCTCCAGTTCCCAAATAACTACTTGGAGGTCAAGCTTGTTAGTAGCTAACTCTTACACTTAAATTAACACATATTTCTTATTTATTCTCTGCCATGTAGCTCATGGCTTGTTACCTCATTTCTACACATCCTGTTTCTTCTGTGACTGATGGGTGGCTCTTCTCTGACTCCCATTTCATCCCAGGATCCCCAGTATGATTGTCCCACCTAGCTTTAGCCTGCCTTGCTATAGACTAATCAGCTTATTTATTAACCAATAAGAGTAATACATGTTCACAGTGTACAGAAGGGTTACTCCACAGCACCCACAGGCCAACCTGAAGTAGACAGTTCCTAAATTATCACTTTCTTCTTAGGTACGGCGATCAGCACATTTAATCTCAGCACAAGAGACAGAGACAAGACAAGCCTCTGTGAGTTTGAGGCCAGCCTGATCTTCATAGAAAGTTTTGGGGACAACTGAATAATAGAAAGCAAAAGAAGACTTGCTTCCCCAGTATTCAAAATTGTGTCCAGATGGCGTTATTTTAGGAAGGAACTCGGCTGTGTGTAAAAATACATTAATCGCTGTTTATGAGTGACAGGGAAAAATAGCAAATGTTATCAGGTAAAGGGAGACATGAGAGAATTTTGGCTAAAGATAGATCAAGATGAAGAAGAAAAGGATAAGCAATCAGATTACCTACAATGTCCCATCTCTGAAGAGTCCAATACAGAGAACTGGAAAACCAGGCCAGTGTCTCTCTTCTTCTTCTTCTTCTTCTTCTTCTTCTTCTTCTTCTTCTTCTTCTTCTTCTTCTTCTTCTCTTCTTCTTCTTCTTCTTCTTCTTCTTCTTCTTCTTCTTCTTCTTCTTCTTCTTCTTCTTCCTCCTCCTCCTCCTCCTCCTCCTCCTCCTTTTTTGAAACAGGGAAATGAAAAAGCAAAGAGCAAGAAAGGAGAATGAAAAGTGATAAAGGGAAAAGGGGGCTGGAGAGATGGCTCAGTGGTTAATAGCACAGACTGCTCTTCCAGAAGATCTGGGTTCAGTTCCCAGTACCCACATGACAGCTCAGGATGGTCTAAATTCTAGTTCTAGGGCACCCAACACCAATGCACATAATTCAAAAAAAGTGATGTAGGATGAGAACAGAGGATGGCCTGCCAAATTGACAGTGGATATTAAATAAAGAAGAAAGAGATGTGAAGGAGGAGGGAGGCTGGTGGACCTGTTTATTGGATCCAATCTCCGGTCTCTTGGTGTTCCTTGCCTGGCTTCTAGAAGTTTCTCTAGTGCCTGACAATTCCTCTACAATGGACAATTATCTTCTCCCATGGGTTTATTTGGGGAGACTGGTCCAGTTCATGGGTGGTGCTGCACCAGCAGAGTCTTAGAGGCTGGTCACATCTCTGGTTGTTTCTGGAAATGCTCATCCTGCCCATGGGAGGGTCCTTCCCACTGTTAGAGAAGGTCTTGGCACCAGTGTGGGGGAAAAAGTCCCTCTGTGGAAACTGGTTCCAACCAGATGTTCAAGTTTCTGACTGCTGCTTGGTCCTGATTCTAAGTTTCTTTCCCATAGCCCAGCTATATTCAGGTGGCCAATTCCAGTGTGTGGTCTTGTCCTGTGATTCCTGCTTTCAGTTTCCCAAGAGAGTTGGTCACAGAGTGAAGTACTAAACACACAGCACCAAGGAGAGAGGATTTCCCTAGCATCTATCTCCCTCTTTGCATGCTACTACCACCTCGGGTCCAGCACTTTTTTCCAAGTCTTTAGAATGTCTGTTATTGAAAATAAAAAATAAAGTGCAGGTTTTCTAAGCCTCTGCTTTTTGCAGTTTGTGGTAAGAGTTCCATCTTAGTGGAAACAGCAGGCTACCTCAAATGATCCAGTCTCTTGGAGCCCTGCTCTGGATTTTTTTTCCCGTTTTATCTATTCCTTTCCTACCTCCCTCCCTCCCTCCCTCCCTCCCTCCCATACCCCCTCCCCCCTCTTCCCTTTCTTCTTTTGGTTTATTTTTTTTTTGTTCATTTAGTTGTTTGTTTTGTTTTTGAAACAGGGCTTCTCTGCTTAGCATTGGCTGTCCTGGAACTTGCTCTGTAGACCAGGCTGACCTCTACCTCACAGACATCCCCCTGTCTCTGGCCCCGAAGCACTGGTATTAAAGGCATACACCACCACCACTCAGTCCCACTTTTCTAATTAAAGTAGAGATATTTGGGCACCATTCTATTTTCCGGTAACAGTTTTTCAATATTCTACGGATTATTTCCTAGCAACTCTACAAACTGTACCAGGATGTCTTCTGCTGTTTTACCGTCTACCCACCCCACCACTTCTGCATACTTATAGGAAACCATCCAGAAGATTAGGAAACCACTGTGATTAAGGAGTCACCACAGCCAGAAGCCACAGCTGCTGCTGCTGGTCTGGACTCGTTGTGCCTATGAACGGATATTAAAGGACTCTGCCCTTGAAGGATACCGGTGCCTTCAAAGCTGTGGTCACAGCCTGGCACAACTGTGTTCCTGTGGGAAACGCACATGTCTCCATAATCAGGCATGCCAGCCCAGGCAACAGATGCCTGGCCTTGCTCCAATTCTGCCACATTTGATTGATTGATGGAATCTGAATCTTACCCAGGAGTTTGATGGCAAAAGAGTCAGGAAAAGGCAGTTTTAGGTTCACTGTTTTTATAATACAGGAAGAGACAGCAGAAAGGAGACAACATGGATGCCACGCACCTATTTGCCTCACCTTCCCTCAGTGTATGCAATCAGAATGCCTTTGGTTATAGTCTCAAAAGTGTGTAAATAATACTGTGTCTCACTTATTGACTTATCATGTGTACATGTATGGCCACATATCTGCAGCTGTCTACCTGTATACATGATCACTGGAAAGAAAGCAAGAAAGAAAGCAAAGAAAGAAAGTGATTTCCAGCATGGTCTGTAGAGTCAGTTTGTGGTCAAAATCTCTGTTCATGTGAAATGGGCAGGCGTTTTCTCAACATCTGTCTCAAAGACTAGCCCTCCCTCCCCCATAAAGTGGGTGTCACTCTTGTGAAACCCACGTAAGATGGTGCATGAAACAGAATCACCATAGTGCTTGGCTCATGGTAACTACTTAGTGGATCATAGATCTTTTTGTTTTGTGGCCACCGAAGATCCAAGCAGTAAGTCTGGTGTATTATACTATCTTGTAAGTCACACTGTTTTACTGGTCTTGGTGTAGTACAATGAATATAAACTCAGAGACAGATATTGGGGCCCAACCTGAAGACCAGAAAATCAAAGCAGCCAGCTACTGGTTCTTACCTTGACTTCAATCCAAAAACTGGTGGTCCTGCCTCCAGGAAACCTCAGAATGAGACTGAGGCTGAGAGCTGTCTCCTTCCGTTTTATAATCTTCTCTAGTTCTGGGATTAAGGACATGCAGCGCTACCATCTGGTTTCTATTGCAAACTAGTGTGGCTACTGGGATTAAAGATGTGTGTCATTGTGGCTACTGGGATTAAAGGTGTGTGTCTTTGCTGTCTGGCCTGTGAGGCACCAGTGTGGCTGTTTTATTTATTTATTTATTTGTTTGTTTATTTATTTATTTATTTATTTTTGATCCTCGGGCAAGCTTTATTTATTAAAATGCAAATGAAATGACACAACAGTCTTGGTTTCTTGTTTTGTTTTTTCTTTTTCCAGGTAAATTTTTGATCTGTAAGATGGGTTGGATTCCTAAACTTATAATATCCCAAGACCTTTCCTGGAGAAAACAAAGCACTAGAGTTGCTTACTTAGATGTGTGTGTGTGTGCGTGTGTGTGTGTGTGTGTATGTAAGTTTGTATGCATGTATGTGTTCGTGGAGGGCAAAGGTTAATTTTGGGTGTTGTTCCAAAGGTGCTATTCAATTTATTTTAATTTGTGTGTATGTGTGCACATGTCACAGATGTGTGGAGGCCAGAATTAGTTTTAGCTGGAATCACCCCATATGAGCCACCCCATATGGGTGTTGGGAACTGAACCATGATGTGGGAGTGACATATATCAATCTGTTGATTTCATTGGTTAAGTAATAAAGGAACTGCTTGGCCCTCATAGGTTAAAACATAGGTGGGAGGAATAAACAGAATAGCATACTGGGAGGAAGAGGAAGTGAGCTCAGTCTCGACAGCTCTGTGCTCTGGAGCAGAGAAGCCATGCTCCAGTCTCCCGGACAGACGTGAGCGATGAAGCTCCAACCCAAGATGGACGTAGGCTAGAATCTTCCTGGTAAGCGCACCTTGGGGTGCTTACACAGATGATTAGAAATGGGCTAGTTCAGGTGTGAGAGTTAGCCGAGAAGAGGCTAGATAGAAATGGGCCAAGCAGTATTTAAATGAATACAGTTTGTGTGTTGTTATTTCGGGGCATAAGCTAGCCGAGCAGGCAGCCAGGGTGCTGGGGACACAGCCCCGGCCGCGCCTATTTCAACAAATGGCGCCCAACGTGATGGACTAAATCCACTGAAAGCCTGAGAAAGCTTGGGAAAGAGTAAAGCATGTTTTCTCGGTAGCAACGATTTTTCAGGTCTGCTCTGCTTGCTAGAGACAAGCAAGTGCTCTCATTAAGAGAGGCTTCCTGACTCAGCTTTAGCTGCAAAGCCTTGCAGCTCTTTCAAGAGGTCCTGCCACGAAACACTTAAACGTTCTTGACAAAAAGCTGAAATGCATGCTTTTCGGGTTTTCAGCCGTAGCAGGAAAAAATGCCGGCTTTCTGGGCTGTCCTGCCAGGGCAAACTCTGACTCTTTTACGCAGGCGGTTCGTGTGGTTTGCAAGCACAGGCTGCTGAAGCTCGCTTGCTGGCAGGGACCTTGAAATGCCATAGAGTTGTGGCGGTAAACATGGCTACAGCCAGTACCTCAGCCATGAGGCTGGAAAGCTAAGGAATGGGCTGGATCCAGCCATCAAAGCCACGGCTTTAGTCCTACTGATATTGCTTGGTAATTTAAAGGCTCGTGTGGTCACAAAAAGAGATATACAGTAAAGAGAGATTCAAAGACAAAGAAAATTTCTAAATGGTTTACACTGTGTTAAAAATATATGCAAGCTAAAAGTTAAAAGTTCTTAAAAGTAAAAAAAAAGGAAGAAAGTAATTGGGTGTGGTAGTACACACCTTTAATCCCAACACTTGGAAGGCAGAGGGAGATTGACCTCTGTGACTTCAAGGTGTGGTAGCATACACCTTTAATCCCAATGCCTGGGAGGCAGAGACAGGCGGAACTCTGAGAGTTCAAGGACAGCCTGGTCTACAGAGTTATTCCAGGACAAAGATACAGAGAATATAAAATAAAAGTAAAAATAAACGAAATAGAGGTTAAAATAAAGTGCACAAAGATGGAAAATACACAGAGAATTTTGATACTGTATGCTATTATGCTCTCTTTGAATTGTTTAAATGCCGAGGAAGGAGCAACAGCTGCTAAAAGATATTTGTTTATAAATGCTGCTGAACTAATCCAACATAGATATTATCAAAATGCCTTGACTTTGAAATTTGGATCTAAGGACATGATACTTTGGAAAGGAGTTTCTTATTTTGTCTTCACAGAGGATGAGACCCTGTTCATTTCTTCTATTCCAATTTGGTATGATACACCACGCCCTCCTGAAGAATTGCTGTAAACATCTTCAGAAAATTGCTTTGCTCAACTGCCAACTGAGATAAATCTAGCACACAGGTTATACCATGAAAGACCTAATTAACGACGCCCCCATTCAGCAGGAAGCAGTTTGGAGAGAAAAAACTGCGCCCATGTTCCCAAATATGGTTTATAAATGTTCTTTTACATTTAAAGGGGGATATGATATAGATATGAATAATTTGCATTAGTATAGATTTTGCTTTATTGATAGAGATTTAAGGTCAATTTTGTTATATGTATATGTATTTCTGATCTTTATTAAGGTATTGTGACTGTGTAGTTCACTTAAAAATGCAATGTATATAGGTTGTTAATGGATAATCAATAATAGTCAAGCTTGTAGCATGTTAGTTAAGATTTTCTAGATGTACATAGATATATTTTAGATAGGCATTCTTCATATCTTTCAAGGATTATAGAATATGGCATTTTAAATGTTTTAATAACTTAGGACTTTTCATGACAATGAGACACTCTGCTCCTGGCAGCACCAATCTACTTCAAGAGGAAGATGGGCATCGAAGAGGATCCTTATGGAGTTTGATAGCCATTTGGGCAAGAAACTGCTCTTGCCTGGACTATTGCATAAACTGGACACAAAGAACCCGCAGAGAGAGGACTACTGAACTTGCCTAAAGGTGAGATGATCTTTTGGGGTTCCTGATTCACGAAGGAGTCTGCGAGACATTCTGCAGGACAAGCAGATAGTGACTGCCTTTGAAATTTCCTGCTTTGTGGAAATGTCTGCTGGAAACTATGGGCCTGTAGGCTGAAGATGGATGCCCCAATGGTACAGAGGAACTTTGGGTGACTGTCCAGGCAGCAAGATGTCTATATCATTTCTAGAGTTTAAAACTTGCTTTTTTCTTGTTTGCTTAGGTAATATTGTATCTTTCTGGAGTCTTTGATGGAGTTAAGAATAGTTAGTTATAGCTATACTTTTTCTTAGTTATGATAAAGATTATTGTAATTTTTACTTTAACTGTTTTGTTATATGTAATTTTGCTATGTTAAAGTTAAAGCCTTTCCTTTTTGTTTAAACAGAAAAAGGGGAAGTGATGTGGGAGTGACATATATCAATCTGTTGATTTCATTGGTTAAGTAATAAAGGAACTGCTTGGCCCTCATAGGTTAAAACATAGGTGGGAGGAATAAACAGAATAGCATACTGGGAGGAAGAGGAAGTGAGCTCAGTCTCGACAGCTCTGTGCTCTGGAGCAGAGAAGCCATGCTCCAGTCTCCCGGACAGACGTGAGCGATGAAGCTCCAACCCAAGATGGACGTAGGCTAGAATCTTCCTGGTAAGCGCACCTTGGGGTGCTTACACAGATGATTAGAAATGGGCTAGTTCAGGTGTGAGAGTTAGCCGAGAAGAGGCTAGATAGAAATGGGCCAAGCAGTATTTAAATGAATACAGTTTGTGTGTTGTTATTTCGGGGCATAAGCTAGCCGAGCAGGCAGCCAGGGTGCTGGGGACACAGCCCCGGCCGCGCCTATTTCAACAGAACCAAAACAAGAGTAAGTGCTCTCAACTTCTGAGCCATCTCTCCAGTCCCTTAGCCACCAGTTTTGTGACAGGGTCTCCCACTGGGCTGGGGCTCACCAATTAGGTTAGACTGGCTGGCCACTGAGCTCCAGGAATTTGCCTGTCTCTGAGTCCCTGGCACTGACATTCCAAATACTACTAACATGCTGAAACTTGGGTTTGGGGATTAAACTCAGATTCTCATAATTACAAGGCAAACACTTTATAGACTGAACTATCTCATAGCTCATTACTTAAGATTTTGTGATAAGCATAAAAAATGGTCTCAGGCATTTAGATGGGAAATTAAGCAACTCTTATCTAAATTACAAAACCTAGATCAATGTAAATACTGACATCATGTCACAGGTGGAAAACTCTATAGGGTGTAGCCAATATGAAGACATACCAAAATAAATATGTTAATTGATGATTAAAACATTCACATTTATTAATTTATTTCATGTGTGCATATCTGCGTACACACATATACACTTGCTTGTGCCGCTGTACAATGGGTGGCAGGCAGAAGACAAGCTGGGAAAGTCATTTTTCTCCTTCTACCATGTGAGTCCCGGGAGTGAACTACCTGCTGAGTTGTGCTGCCAGATCAGGTTAATTGTTTTTTTAAAGACCAGAGGTCATACAGCTCATAAGGGCCTTGAACTCCCTATGTAGTCAAAGATGATCAACTTCTGAGCCTCCTACCTCCACCTCCTTGATGCTAAAATGATAGGTCTGTGCCTGGCACCACATTTTGTTTGAACGGTGCTGGTGATTGTGCCAAGGACTTCATTCATGCTACGCAACCCTCTACCAAATGACATACATCCACAGCTCAACCAAAATCTTTCATAGCTGACCAGCATCTACACTGGGTTTTTGGGATCCCAGTGTAGTCTGGAGCCTTTCTCAAGATGGGCTTTTAAACATAAAAGATCCCATCCTGGTTTGACATACTTCAGTCTACTGAAACAGTAGAACAGAAGCCTACTAACAAGGTTAGTACATTTAGAGACTTAGTCAGAACTGCGGACTGTGATGGATTAGGCCTTTGTTTTCATTTTGGCAGGTGGTACTGTTTACATGCTGAGTTTCATGGCCTGACTTGTATTCCCATCAGTTGTGCTAGGGTCTAGCAGCCAATTATAATTAGTTAAAGTAATTAATAGTGTGTAAGAATTTTATGTTTTAAACTATGGTCCTTAAGACCTTTCATTTTTCTAAGTAAATATTCCAGAATCTAAACAATGTGTTAGCGTGGTGACTATTAAGTCTAAAGTGGAAACTCTAGTCCCCGAAATCCAAAAAAAAAAAAAACAGTCCAAATATCCAGAAAAGGGCTCAACTTAGACTTTAGGATGATTTCTGGTGGTTAGATAAAAACCTTCCAAAACACCACTGAGTTCATTTTGTCTTGGCCGTCTCATGCTGGGCATGAGACCTGCCCTTAAGTGTGCTTTATGTACCCTGTGAGACTCCATTAGAGAAAACTAATTTTTCCTTTTTGGGTGGTTCTCAGTTGGAGATAGCTTCTGGGTTAGGGATGGGGGCTTGTGTCTGCTTCCCTTCTCAGCACCGGGAACCTGTGTGGTTTAGCCCTGTGCAGGCCCTGTGCATGCTGCCTCCGTCTCTGCGAGTGCATGTGTGTGTCAGTCTGTCCTTGTTTCCTCGGTGTTCTCAGTTCCCACTGGTTCTTACAATCTTTCTGTTCCCTCTTCTGCTGAGTTCTCTGAGCTCTGAGGGGAGGGGTTTGATGGAGACATCCTATTCAGGACTGAGTGTTCCAGGGTCTCTCACTCTCTGCACATTGTCCATTTGTGGGTCTCTGTATTTGTTCCTCTCTACTGCCCGAGGAAGCTTCTCTGATGCTGACTGAGCAAGACACTGATCTACCAGTACAGTGGAGTGCTTTCAGAGTCATTAAGTTGATATTTTCTTTTAGGAGACAGTAGTATATGGTTTCCTTCTACGTCTGTAGCCTCAGGTCAGTGAGCATTCCTGGGCATGGGTTCCCCATCACAGAATGGGAGGAGTGGGCCTTAATTGCAGCCAGATTGTTGTTAGTCAATCCCACAGCTCTGGTGCCACTACCACACCGCTGTACCTGGCATTCATGTCCCCATTATAGATCGAAGGGTAATTGAACCATTTTTAACTGTTAGCAATGATACTGTTTGCAAAGCAGAACTATAAGCAGCTTTCATAGAAGAAAGGACCTCATGAACCTGAAATGATGCCTGAGACTCTTAGCCTATCTCTTGGTGTCTGTTTATACGATAATGACTTTTATGTTGGTAGATGCTCTGTTTTTCAGTTGAAATTACAAAAAGGGAGCAAATAAAGAGCTTTGTGGCGACGACCTTTTATAAGAGGATAAATTGCTTGGTGTTTCAAAAGTAAAGAAAATAAATGCAAATGAAGCCTCTCATAGACAACAGAAGTTTCCACCAGCCACCCTTCCAGTCAATTAAAAATTGATTGGGATTTGTGTGTGTGTGTGTGTGTGTGTGTGTGTGTGTGTGTGTGTGCGCGTGCACGCGCACTCGTGCGTGTGCAGGGCACATGTGCAGGCGAGAGGACAATGCTCAGGAGTCAATTCTCTCCTTCTCCATGTGGGTCCCTGGGATTGAACACAGGTCATCAGTCCTAGTGGCACCTTTACCTGCTGAGCCATCTTAGGCACAGTTGTCCCTATGTTGAAATTCATCCTGAGTGTTTAGAAAATTGGAGAGTCTTATTAGCTACAGCCAGCTGACATAAGGATATAGAGAAAGGGGGACTAACTCAGACACAGGGGAAAAAAAATCCCGAACCTGAGTAGATGCAACAGCTAAAAGCAGCAAGGATGCTTTTTACAAATCAGGAATGCACATGTGCCGTGGTCACTACATGATGGGATGTGTTTCTGGCATAAAGTGAGTTCCTGGTCCTTTCATGCTGTTTGGGAAACCCACGCACCATCCCTTTGAAGAGCACAGAGAAGATGCATTCCTTCTCCTTGGCTAACACTGCTTTGTTTGGCACCTGTCTGATCTTCTTTCGGGAAACTCCTGGGTCTGACTCTAGCTGTCAAGAGTGGAAGGCCTGCCCCTGATAAAAACACTCCCAATGTAACAATCACACTATTATTGTTGCTGGGTGTGGTAACATATGTCTGTAATCCCAACCTTCTGGGAGATGGAGGCAGGAAGATCAGGAATTTCAGGACAGTTTCAGTTTATTTAAGGAGAGCCTGGGGTATGTGAAGCCCTTTCTCAAAAAAAAAAAAAAAGCAGAACAACACAACAAAATTCAATGCTTTAAATCATTCTGTCCTTGGTAAGCATTGCCAAACATAAGTGTGGCCTCAGACCTTTCTCTCTGATACCCATGTGTCAGTCCATGTGTGAGCAGAGATGTAAGTGAGGCATAAATGTGAATTTCATGCTGCCTGTCTTTTCATTCTCTGCTGAGTGGCAAGCATATAGAAGACCATGGTGGGCTAGTGCATTGGCACAGGAAGTCAATTTTGTAAAAAAAAAAGTATGAGATACATTCATGTTTATATGGAAACTAATCTAGCTGTACTGTGGAGTAAAACGACTATTCAGACAAGAACTAAAACCATCAAAGGAATTTCTCTCTTGCAGAGGGCTTCTTTGGAGTGTGCTTCTTGGTTTATATTTTTTATAGTAGAAAATGCACTCAATCATGCATTCTGTCAGTCTTGGCACACCAGAGAAACTGAGACCATGTCCCTGTTTACCAGACTCATTTGAAATGCAAAGAGAAAAAAACACAGACAGAAAACTTGATTTCTATCTGGTCTGGATTCATGTGCCTTCTTCAGTTTAATTTTAGATGCTTCTTAACCAATTAGAAAATTCAGAGAAGTCAGCTTCAGTGGTCCAAGGAAGAACCTAGGATGGCCTATGACTCTAGACTTTTTTGTGTAACCCATTAACTCATGACCCAGGCAAGACAGTTAGTCTCTGTCCCTCAACGACACAGAGATGTATTTTCAATATTAGTCATTTATTAATATACGTGTGTATGTGGTGTGTGTGGTGTGGGACATGTGTGTATGTGCATGTGTGCATATGAATGCCATGGCAAGTGTACAGAGATCAAAAGCAACCCCGTAGAGTCTGTTTTTTCTACCTGTATGTAGGTCCCAGGGATCGAACTTACTTGTCAGGCATGTACAAGCAGATGTTTTACCTACTGAGCGATTTCACCAGCCCAGACAAATGTAACTATCAATAGCTATCATGCTTGCCTCATGAGTTGTTAGAGAGACCAAACAAGGTAAGAATTGTGAAACTAGTCTTGATGGGATGGTTAGGAGGGTAGAGACAGAGACTGGGATCTAACAGCTGAAAGCCCTTGAAAGACTGCAAGGCTGGCATATGATGAACAAATTTACTTTCAAGCATTAGCAATCCGGCCTGTGGTTAGAACTTTATCCAACAGCTTCAACGGTCAAGCTTTGCTTTCCTCCCTGGCTGCTGGCTCCCTCCTAACTCTGGCTATTAGATGCTAGAGAAACACATTCTCCTTGTTGCCAGGGGGCGGGATTGGCAAGAACAGGAAGGAATCTTCTGGAATGTACCTGATACCGTCTGGAAACTTGGGCCTGCCAGTGTGAGCGACCCGAGTGGGACCCGAGTGTTAGTGCTGTGCCAGCCATTTTCCCCCTAAGTCATTGAGATGACTTGGGGAACGGTGGGCCTGCGCCTTCCCCCAGGCTTTGATGACTGTACTGAAGCTTAGAGAAGCTGACACTTTCTCCTGTGTGGTCTACCTGAGCAGTGTTTTTCCTCCAAACCCCATGTGTGAATCATTCTTTGGTCATTGTGCTGGCTAGTTTCTGTTGACTTGAAACAACCATAGACTTATCTGTGAAGAGGGATTATCAATTAAGGAATTGCTTCTATCAGATTTTCCTTTGGGCATGTCTGTGAGGCGTTATCTTGATTATTGATTGATATGAGAGGGCCCAGCTTATTGTGGGTAGTGCTACCCGGGGTCAGATGAACCAGGGTTGCATGAGAGAGCTAGGGGATGAACAGCAAATCAGTAAGCAGACTCCTCCATGGTGTCTGCCTCTGTTTCTGCTTCAGCTGCTGCCCTGATGTCCCTTGATGGACTCTGATCAGGATGGATCAAATAATCCTTTTCTTGACAAGCTTTGGTCATGGGCACACAGCAACAGAGAGCAAACTACGATAGTCACCTCCCTCAAGAGGTCTCCAGCGCAGAGACCCTCCTTTCTGAGTGTTTCTATGGGCTACATGAGATTCTTCACCTCCAGAGCCGGCGCTACTGATGACGGCATCCTCTGATAGACTGAAAAGACAGTGTGGGAAGGGGCTATTGGCTTTACCCCTGTGTGGTCAGACATTTGGAATGTCACGGAATCTTTGAATAGCAGGATGAGCAAATATATGAGCGAATGGGCAACAATACTTAAAAATAGCAAGTCCTCAGATGCCAGTGAGTCACCTTGCCTTGTGGTTTCCTGTGGATTCTTATCAAGCCATCAAGAGTCTCTTTCTCCTCCCAGCTAGGTAGGCAAGCGCCAAATATCACTGAGACAAGGGGAATTTGAAAGGGGAATTTCTCCAGATCCTGCTGGTTCTTGCCCAGTCAATCCCATTGAAGTCATAATTGACCCTCAGTCTGGGAAACTCTGGACCAGTGTCTTGTGAAGACAATACAATCTGATTAGGAACCAATGAGCTAAAGTCACTCATCTCTTGGTAATTGTTTCAGTTCTTCCACAGCCAATTTCATACTAATGAATCCTGAGTGCCCTTTACAGAGTTAGCGAAGGCTCCGCAAGCTGTGTCACCTTTGAGAATATTTTAGTGGACCCTGCAGTGGTCTCTTCTGGGGTGGCCTCCCCTCGGAAGGCGCATAAGTGCTCTCCTGCTGAGGTTTGCTTTTCCAGGTCAATTGGGGTGGTTTGTTTCTCGCTCACTATCACAGACCAGGTGAGAACAGCATTTAACTGGCTCTGTGACCTTAGCTGATGACAGGAAAGCCTGCTTTAGGGCGGCGGTTCTCAGCCTCCCCGATGCCGTGACCCTTTAATACAGTTCCTCATGATGTGGGGACCCCCAACTGTAAAATTATTTTTGTTGCTGTCTCGTAGCTGTAATTCTGCTACTGTTATAAATTGTAATATACATATATATATATATATAATTTTGGAGACAGAGGTTTGCCTAAGGGGTCCCAAGTCACAGGCTGAGAACCACTGTGCTAGGGTGAGTCACTATAATGCATTCAAGTTGTGGGCTTCTTTTCAGTGCAAACTTGAGGTGTGCCAGAGGTCAGTTTACCACCTGTGTCATGGTTTCTGTGCTAGGAGGAGAGACTGGTGACCAATAGCTAAATGCCTGGGCTGCACGTTCACCTCTTACAGCTGGAAGATTATGAAGAACCAATTTAAAATATCTGCAGCCAGGTTACCCACAGTGCCTCTTAGGTGTGGTTGGGACACAATTTGTTGAGACTTAAACTTCTCATATAACCAGCATCCACTCTATCCCAGGGATGGGCCAGAGTGCTGGTGGATTCATTTCACAAGTGAAAGACCTGGATAAATTCAGACCCCTCTAGCAGAAAGAGTAGAGCCAAAAATCTAGCAGGGAGAGAAGAAACAAAATTCTAGGTTAGCTGGTTCAGTGACTCTTGTTTCAGGAACTAACTGACCATAAAGTTAGATTATTATCTTGAGAATAATCTTGAGAAATAGGGAGTTACCTCCTTGTGATGATCACTGGCATTTTCGGAATTTTCCAATGACGCCCTCCCTACCCGCTTTGGGTTGTGGTTTCTTCCCTTAAATATCCCTTCTCCCAGCTACTTGGGGTCAAACTTTACCCCTGTGTGGGAAATGAGTTTCTGCCCCAGTGCACTGGTACCTGTCAATAAACCTCGTGTGATTGCAGCAAGGACGGTCTCTCATGAGTTACTGGGGGGGTCGTGTTATCCTGAGATTTGAGTGAGAGTCTCCCCACTCCAAGAGTTTTTCACAAGCTCTTAGTAGGCACTGCTGCATGCCAGGCTCTGTGGTCAGTGACTTCTGATGACCCATTCTGTATCTGACCTATGAGAGCAGATGGACCCCACAGTTCCAAATATCTGTGATTACTGCTTGTCTTAGAGTCACTATTGTTGTGATGAAACTCTGTGACCAGAAGCAAATTGAGGAGGAAAAAGTTTATTTGGCTTATGGTCTGTTCATTATGGAAGGAAATCGGGACAGGAACCCAAACACAACAGGAGCTGATGCAGAGACCATGGAGAGAAGCTATTTATTGCCTTGCCCACCCTGCTTTTTTGTAGAAACCAAGACCAGGTTTATAAAATCCAGCCTGGGGTGGCCCTGCCCACAATGGGCTAGGCCCTTCCACACTAATCACTAATTAATAAAATCCCTACAGCCTTCCCTAGAGCCTGACCTTACAGAGGTGTTTTCTCAGTTGAGACTCCCTCCTCCGCAATTGCTCCAGCCTGTGTCAAGCCAGCAGAGTGCTACCATGGGCAAGGGCAATGCTGAGGGTGGAGGCGGCTTAAGATATCACTGCCTCAAAGACTGCTCTGATTCTGAGCTCCCGGTTTAATCTGCATCACCTCCTGCTAGCCAGGGCCCCACAAGGGTGGTGACAAGGCCACTATGCTCAGCAGTTGTCCCACACCAACCACAGGGGACAACAGACCTCATAGCTCAGGCGCATCTGTGAAAGGGATGGAGACTGGAAGCTTTCATAGAAAGTCATCTGACACGAGTATTTGCAAATGAGGCAGTTTTGCCAGGCGAACAAGTGACTGAGTGATTCTATAGATAAATGTATGTGATTAGATCTAAGTCCCACCTAGCTGGCACAGGGACATCCCTCATTTGTATAAGTAATTCCAACAGCAGCATGAGCTTAGGCCCACACTTGACTTCTAAGTAGATGTCTTTTCTGAAGTGTGTGTGATGCTTTCCTCCCCTGGGAAGCCCACCTGATGTGGGCAGCAGAGAGTCAGATCAGGATGGGACAAGAATCAGCCTTGCCTTTATTCCTTTGTTTTGACAGGAAATTCACTGTTCTCTACTATCTGCTGCAGGGTGAACACATCTCCATGTAGATTGGAGACTTTATCCCCAGTGCAGCAGGGTTGGTGAGTGGGGTGACCTACAGGTGTTTACAATATTAGCATGCAGCCTTTGGGGATGGATTCATGCTGGTTAGCAAAGGCATGAGCCTGTGAGTTCAAGCTCTCCTTAGTCTTCCTGTCCTCTACCACATGGGCCTCTTTGAACTTGGGTTTATACTATAGAACTATAGGAAATTAATCTCCGTTCTTTATAAATTGCTCATTTTCTAGAGCTGGTGAGATGGCTCAATGGGTAAAGTTATGTGTCCCCAAGACTGATGACTTCAGTTTGATCCCCAGGTGGAAGGGAAGAATATTCAACTCTAGCAAGTTGTTCTTCAGCCTCTATACTCAGGTTGTCTCATAAGCATATGACATATACACACATCATTCCACAGTTTCTACATAAATAAACAAATCTGATTATCATAGTGCATACCTTTAATTCCAGGTAGGGAGGCAAATGCACGTAGATCTCTGTGAGCTCCAGGCCAGCTGGGGCTATATAGTGAGATATTGTCTCAAAGGAAAACCTGCTTTACTCATTTCCAAGTGTTCCCTTATGGAACACAAAATGAAGTAAGTTACGAGCAGGGGAGACCGCCATCCCTTTGGCGAGCACCTCTTGTCTCACCCTCCTCCTTCCTAATAGGGATGACTCTGTTAGCCACAGTGTTGACTGCTTGTAGGCTAAGTCAGGACTCTCAGCTCATGATCTACCTCTAACCTGAGCCACACCTTCTGGTAGCAGCCTATGTAAAGGACATGGAAGAAGGAAGCTTTGGCCCTTTGCTTGCTTGCCCGCATCCTCTAGCAAGTCCAACCCATCAATGGAATTAGAGCCTACTTCTTTGGAATTCTGGTGTCTACTGAAGACCAGCTGAGTTATCCAGCCTCATAGATGGAAGAACTACTAGGTTCTTGGACTTGCCATTGTTGGACTAGCTGGACCACAGCCTGTAAACCGCTCTAATCAGATTTCTTTTCTCTGTCTCTCTCATTATATATTCAGTCTATCAGTCTGTTCTTCTAGAGAATGCTGAGCATCTGCAACACTGCAGATACAGCATGGGAGATGCTTCCAAAAGAACAGGCTGTGTGAGGCTGAGGCCTTCTTCCAGGAGCTCATTTACAGTAAATAAGAACATTAGTAACAGAAACCACTTGAGTGCTGGGGAACACTTGTACCTGCATAAGTCACCTCCTGCCTCAGAGGAAGAAAACCTGCAGTAGGAGGGAGTCAGTGGGAAGGCTGGTGTGGAGATGAGGCAGGGATGCTGTGGCATTGGGGCACTCCCTGGAGCACAGCCTGTTAGGTGGAGGATCAGTATCCACATAGTGTAGGAAGGTGAAGCAGGAAGGGGAGGTTGGCACTGAGCCATGCACAAATTAAACACCAGATTTAAGTGTCTCCACGATGACGAGGAGAAGGTAGGAAGGTGGGATTTAAGCTTATGCTCCATCTGACCCTGAAGACCTGATTTATCTCCTTGGAGGTCTGTGTAAACAGTTCAATGAAATACTCCATAGTTGGGGGGCACGTGGCAGACTTTTAGAAAACCTTTATTGTCAATTCAGTTTGTAATTCACAACTTCCCTGAATTTCTAATGCAAAAGCCCCACAGCCAATTGGTTTGTACAAGAGATGCCTGTGGGGGAGGCTTTGCTCACCAGGCAGCAGGAGTTTTCCATGGGTAGAAGGGTTGGCACACAGCCCTTGCAAAATGACTCTTCATTAATCAGTGAGTGTAAGCTTCAGGCTTGGTGTCTGTTCTTTTTGTTTAAGGACATGCATGTGTGTGAGTGTGTATATAAGTTTGATATGTGTGTGCATGTTTGTGTGTGTGTGTGTGTTTGTGTGTAAGTTGGGGGAGGAGAAAGCCTGAAATCCTACTATTCTCCATAGGAATCAGGAAGGAACAGAAACATGGGAGCCTCAGATTCCAGGGTCCTTAGTGCATGGCACTCGGGGTACATGACTTTGTAGGACAACTGGGTTATACTCCCAGGAAGAACTAGCCAGGACCCCACTCCCCATTTTTAGGATCCTTTCCGATGACAGGCAGCTTCTAGCTTCTGAATATGTCTTGCCAATGAACTTTAGAACAGAACCTGTTGGTGATTGCAGTAATAATGATGGTGATAACAATGATTTCAAGTTCAAAATAAATAAAAAATGTTGAGTTTTTGGTACTTACAAATTAAGAAGTGAATATGTTGGACAATGCAGAGCTCTCAGCCTGACTGGATGACTAGAAAGGGTAAAATCCAGTTCCCCCACCCCAACAAAAACAAAGTTATCTTTCTTGGAAACAGACAAAGTAGAGTAAATGCTGAACCTGACCAGCTTGACTTTTTCTAGCAAGTGTTTTGTGTCTTGCTTTTTAGAAATCAAACTTAGATTAGGTGATGCCACTTGTCCCGGTGTCGCATTTTTCATGTGTTCCACCCTCCTCACAGCAAGTTTGGGGATCAGTGAATCTTTTTTTTTTAAGGGTCTCACTATACAGCTTTGGCTGTCCTGGAACTCACCATGTGGATCAAGCTGGCCTTGAACTCACAGTGATCCTCTTGCCTCTGCCTCCCAAGGAGTCTGACATAAATCAAGAACCCTCACAGTTGATATGGAACTGTGCCATGTTTTCCCAGGGTTAGTCATGCTCTCTTTGGGCTCCTGACACTTAGGTAGGTGAGCAAGCCACAAAAAGCCTGAAGTTGTAAGTATTCCCACAAGACTCCAACAATGTCCTTCGCAGACACTGGAATCAAGGAAAGTTTTGACCACTTAAGGAATGATATCTTTGAAGGATGCAACTGGATCCATTCAATCAACAAACTAACAAATCCAGATGTGGTGGGGCATGCCTGTAATCCCAGCCCTAGGGAAACAGAGGCAGGAAGACTAAGAGTTCAAAGTTATTCTGGGTTGCATAGCAACAGGAGGCTAGTCAGAGGCCCTGTCTCAACAAATTAAAAGGTAAAATGAAGTAACATAAACCGAAGAGCAGTTCATTAGTGAATCCTTCGTAATCATCTCTATTACATTGGGCACGTGTGAAAAGTGTTTGTCTCCTAGACCTATATGGGTACTGGGAAAGTGTTAGTTTCCTTCCTTATCAATCTCCTCCTGTGGCTTCTACTCCGTTTTCATCTGAATTGGCTTTAAAAACTTCCTCAATGATCCTGAGATGTGTTACATGTGATTGACTTTACAAAGAGACTCGGGATAGAGATGGGAATCTGGAATTCCTAGGCTGTGCTGTCCGGAAGAGGAGGGGCAGGGGCATCAGACCCAAGTCTCATCCCAGTCTTGCATCTACCCCTTCCCTCCTCATTCATGACTCACCTTCCCCGCACTCCAAGCTGGACTGGCCCCTGGGACCCATGTTCTTGTCATGTTGTCTAGCAGGGCTCCTCTTTGCCATCAGGTCTGAGACAGCATCATTTGTTTTTTCCTGGTTCTAACTAATGATCCATTCACACCCCAAGTCCAGAGGATGAAGCAATACTCAGGTTTCGAATTTACTTTGGAGGTGGCCCAATTCTCGGTTTCCATTTCAACCTACTCATACATTTTATGGTGAACCTAATGAAATCGTGTGGAAAGTAGAGCCGTATCTCACAGCCCACTTGGAGGTCATTTCAGATGTCTGGAGCCCCTGACGTCATTCTGTCTAGGGAACAAGTAACCCCATGAACAACATCAATGCTGGGACACTGCATCTGCTTTTAATGTTTAGATAGGCTTCAAAAAACAAGCAAAGTTACTTATTGTTTGGGTTGCCAAGAGACATAGTTTCTTTATCTGAACATCTCAGGGCAGGGAGCGTTTTTACCCCTTTACAGCTGATTCATGGCAGGTGTTTCCATGCGGCACCTGGTTGGGAATGTGGCTATATTTCTATGGGGTACCTGGTTGGGAATGTGGCTATATTACTATACCATGGACCGGCTCAGGGGAGCCACTCAGACCGTGGGAGAAGCAGGGTCTTGGTACACAGGAAGGCACAAGTTCGGTGAATGACAGACAGACACAGCACACAAGAGAGTGGTTGGAATCTGCTGTGATTTTACTGAATTCATGTTTTCATTATATAGTATTCAAACAAAAAACAAATCAGAAGGTCATGTATCATTGGTTGGCACAGTATGAAAGCTTATTTTAGTTACATCAGTGATATTTAAGAAAAGCATATTATCAGGGACAGGTGTTAGTCATAAAACATCCTTAAAAGAGGAACTCTTGTTCTTGGGAACATAAACATCAGACAAGTGGTTTCATCTTATGAATAGAAAGTTTCTGTCTCGTTATGGCTATCATGGCCCTTCCTCTTTCTAACCCTTTCTTTATCTCATCTAGTGACCAAATATGCCTAATCAGCTCTCTGCACCTGTTGAAATATACTTTTTATGTACCTTCTTATGCAGCAGACACCATGGGGGTTGGGATCTAGCAAGCCTATCCATAAAGTTCAAATTATAACACTCTTTGTTCATCAACATTAACCCATCTATTCCCTTGCTCATCATATACCCGTGTATGACAAGGGTTCTGCTGTTTTCTTATACATTCCCATACTGTGCTTCCCTATCCCAGAGCTGTTCCTGAAGAGATAATCCTTGTATTGTAGATATGAAGACACCTGGTTGGGAATATGGCTATATTACTATGGGGCACCCGGTTGGGAATGTGGCTATATTACTATGGACACTTGGTTGGGAATATCGCTGTATTACTCTGGGCACCTGGTTGGGAATGTGGCTATATTACTGTATATATTTTAAGCATGAAGATAACGTATCAGGAGGAATGGCCTAGGGAGAGTTATTGTGATCTGAATGTGTGATGTCCCCTACAGGCTCATGTGTTTGAACTCGGTCCCCTATTGGTGGTGCTATTTGGGGAATTTGGGGACCTTTAGGAGGGAGAGCCTTGCTGGAGGAAGTGGATGACTCAGGCAGCCTTGAAGTTTCCTAGCTCAGCTTCACTTCCTGTCTTCACTCTGCTTCCTGACTATGGGTGCTATGTGAGCAGCCCCATTGCAGTTCTGACACTAGGACTCCTCCATGGGTGACTCTACCTCCTGGTACTGTAAGTGGAAATAAACCCGGCCCCTCTTGAATTGATTTTTGTCATGTGTTTGGTCACAGTCATAAGAAAAGTAACTAACACAATCCCCTGTCCACAACTTGCTCTTGTCACCAGCAACATAATTAGTCCCAAGCAGTCTAGCTGTAGAACACATGGCCTAGGACATCTGTGAGCTGCATATGACCAAACATGACTTCTTCCTTTCTTAAATTATGTTTTTATTCTTTTGAAAGTTTTATATATTTATACAATGTATAAATATATTGTATATTCATTATATCTACCTTCCTCCAACTCCCTCCCCCCTTCTGCCCCTAAACTCACCCCTTTCAAGTTTCAAGTCTTTTTTTTTTCTTCATTTATTATCAATAACTGTCTCGTCTAATCAGTGGGCATGTGGCCACTCACTGGAGCGTGAACAACCTACTAGTGTCCACATCACCAAAAGGGAACAATATTCCTCCTTCAGCAGCCATCAACATCTGCCAGTGGCTCCTCAGTCAGAGGAGGGATCTTATGGGCCCCTCCCCATCCATGCTGGAATTTGAACTGACTAAATCTTGCGTTGGTTTGTGCAGGTAACAGGGCTGCTGAGAGTGGATGCTTGCAACAGCCATGTCGTGTCCGGAAGTCAATGTTCTCCAGCTGTCCTCCCCACCCACCAGCTCTTACATGCTTTCCACCCTGTCCTCTGTGAAGATCCCTGAGCCTTGGGTGGTGGAGGTTGATAAGATGACTCATTCATAGCTCAGCACCCAGGGTAATTTACACTCAAGCACTTGGACCAGTTTTAGTCTCTTCATTAGCTCTTACCTACTGCAAAAAGAAGCTTCTCTGTAAAGTAGAGGGCGGCACAAACCTACAGGGTATAAACATACATATTCATAATTCATGGCCATTTAGCCAAGATAACAACAGCAGATTCCACCCTAAGGCTTACAATCTCCCCAGTCATGGGTGTGTGACCAGGTTTAAAGTACAAGGCACAAAAACTCTCCTGTGGAGCAGATCTCGTATCTAATCAGAAAGCATTTGGTTACCCCATAACTGTTGGGTCACTAAAGCACCAACTCTCAGAGCACATATTACAATCAGGTCAGTGCTGTTGCATGCAAGGACCCGTGCTGGGTAAGCTCATGGATACTTTTTCCCTCCAGTCAGCCTGCACAGCGCCTTCTGGTACTATATCAGCTGAAAGCATGTCCTCTTTAAGATTCCTTAGTTAATGGACACTTATGCATTTAATCTAGGGACAAATACAAATCCTGCTCTCCTCTCTCTACCCAAGAGGTAGGACTTCCTCAGAGCATCACACAGATGCCAGGATGCTTGGAATGAGCCTGCTGCTGCTGTGGGCTGCATTTGTGTACCTTGCTGTCTCGCAAACCACCAAGCACTTGACAGGATTTCTCTCATGACAGGAAGGTGGATGTAATTTTGTTCTTTCATTTTTTAAGTTAAAAATTCCTTACTTTTTAAATTCCTGGCACCAGTACCACAATTTACATTGTAATATATTTGATATAATGAAAAGAAAAAAAAAGCTACAACAGAAAAAAAATACTTCAGGAATCCACATCTAATTGACACTACAGAGCATGAATCAGAAGCTGCATGTTTTTGCAAACTGTGTCTAGTCCCAGACAAGAAGGGTTTCCTGTAACTTTTCTGACTACAGGTGGTATATTTTTCCAGTTTCTCTAATGCACTTGGAAGCACTGTTTTAGAGCCACCTGCAGCTTTCCTGACAGCTTTTCACTCTTTCATGCTAAGAACTATTTTAAAAACCTCTGCTACTGGACTTAATAGCTTGCTTCAATACTGAGGGGACTTAAGAGGTGAGTGAACAGCCACACGGAGGGTCACCCCACTCTCTAGGACCTCCCCAGTAGGACAAAACCCTGAGCCCCTCCCTCCAACCCCCTAGACTTTTCTAGCCAGCCAGCAGGGAATTTCTTTCAGGTAGACTCCTCCAAAACCCAGTCCCATCCACTGAACCTGCCAAGCTACTAGTCAAACTCTGCCTAAGAGCTGAGAGCTTGGGGACCAAGAGAGAGCATCAAGATAGCAAACCAGGAGAGAAGACCAAGAAAGCAGGCTTACAGAGACCTCAGAGACTTTCGGAGACAAACACTGACAGTACAAAGCAGACCAAAAACATAACTGGATGTAAACATGTAGAATAATGAAAATAGATCCATATCTATCCCCATGCACGAAACTATCAAGTTCAAATGGCTTAAAGACCTCAATATTAATCTGACCACACTGAACCTGATAGAAAAGAAAGTGGGAAGTAGTCTTTAATACATGGGCATAGGAGACTACTTCATAAATATAACCCCAGTAGCACAGACACTGAGAGCAACAATAAATAAATGGGACCTCCTGAAACTGAGAGACTTCTGTAAAGCAAAGGAAATAGTCAATAACACAAAAAGGCAGCATACTGAATGGGAAGAGATCTTCACCAACCCCACATCAGACAAAGGACGGATCTTCAAAATATATAAAGAACTCAAGAAATTAGACATCAAAATTCTAAACAATCCAATTTAAAAATGCGGTACAGAACTAAACAGAAAATTCTCAACAGAAGAATCTCAAATGGCCAAAAGATACTTAAGGACATGTTCAACATCCTTAGCCATTAGGGAAATGCAAATCAAAACAACTCTGAGTTACCATCTTACACCTATCAGAAATGGGTAAGATCAAAAACACCAATGACAGCTTATGCTGGAGAAAATGTGAAGTAAGGGGTACACTCATCCATTGCTGGTGGAAATGCAATTTGTAAACCACTTTGGAGATCAGTGTGACGGCTTCTCAGAAAATTGGGAATCAACCTACCTCAGGATCCAGCAATACCACTCTTGGCCATATACCCAAAAGATGCTCATTCATACTACAAAGGCATTGTTCAACTATGTTCATAGCAGCATTATTTGTAATAGCCAGAACCTGGAAACAACCTAGATGACCCTCAACGGAAGAATGAATAAAGAAAATGTGGCACATTTACACATTAGAGTAATACTCAGCAGTAAAAAACAATGACATATTGAATTTTGCATGCACATGGATGGAGTTAGAAAACACTATCCTGAGTGAGGTAACCCAGACTAAAAAAGATAAATATGGTATTTACTCACTCATACGTGGATACTAGCTATAAGCAAAGGATATTGAGTTCATGATCCTAGAGAATCTAAGTAATAAGGTGAACCCTAAGAAAAACATATATAGATTCACCTGGAAAGGGGGAAATAGAGAAGATCACCTGACAAAATTGGGAGCATGGGGTGGGGGGAAAATTTGAGGGTGGAAGGGGAAGAGGAGAGGAGAAGCAGAGTGGTGAGGAGAACATGAGGGAAAGGGATATTGAGATGGAAGAAGGACAGAGATGAGAGCAATGAAAGAGATATCTTGATTTGGGGAGCCATTATGGGATTAGCAAGAAAACTGGCTCTAGAGAAATTCCCAGGAATCCACAAGGATGACACCAGCTAAGACCCTAAGCAATAGAGGAGAGGTGTCCCAATCTTAATTTGCCTTGTAGTCAGACTGATGAATATCTTAAATATCACCATAGAATCTTCATTTAGCAACTGATGGAAACAGAGGCAGAGACCCACATCGGAGCACTGGACTGAGCTCCCAAAATCCAGTTGAAAAGTGGGAAGAATGAGAATATGAGCAAAGAGGTCAAAACTATGATGGGTTCACTTACTGAAACAGTTTACCTGAGCTAATGAAAGCTCACCAGCACCACCTGGACTGGGAAGGAGCAAGCATAGGACCAAACTAATCCCTCTGAAGGTGGTTGACAGTTGCATGGCTGGGGCAGACTGAAGGGCCACTGGTAGAGGCACCAGGATTTATCCCTAATGCATGTACTGGCTTTTTAGGAACCTACTCTCTTTGGATGGATACCTTGTTCAGCCCAGATATAGTAGGGAGGGTCTTGGACCTTCCCCAAAGCAATGTGCTTCACCTTCTCTGAGGATTGGATGGGATGAGGTGGGAGGGTGTGTGGAGGGTGTGGAATGAGGGAAGAGAGTGGTTACTTGGATTGGAGTGTGTAATGAAGGGAGAAAGTTTTAAAAAATAAAAAATAAATAAAAAAAAGATTAAAAAAGAAGTTAAATGGAAAAAAAAAGAGGTGCTGTGAGCTGGTGAGCTGACAGATGTAAGATTCTCCTGGATGATCTGAGTAAATATAATTGTCATAGTCAGTGCTGTGAAGGGACACCACAAGCAAGGCAACTGCAGAGGTCATTGTTCTATTGCTGTGAAGAGGCACCAGGGCAACTCTTTGTTTTTTTGAGGGGGGGTCTGGGGGGGTCTAAGACAGTGTTTCCCTGTGTAATAGCTCTGGCTTCCTAGAACTCACTTTTATAGACCAGACTGGCTTCAAACTTTACAGAGATCCACCAACCTCTGTTTCCCAGGATACTGGGATTAAAGACATGCACCACTATTACCTAGCTCAACCAAAGCAAATCTTTTTTTTTTTTTTTTTTTTTTTTTTTTGGATTTTTGGAGACAGGGTTTCTCCGTAGTTTTTGGTTCCTGTCCTGGAACTAGCTCTTGTAGACCAGGCTGGCCTCGAACTCACAGAGATCCGCCTGTCTCTGCCTCCCGAGTGCTGGGATTAAAGGCGTGCGCCACCACCGCCCGGCTTAACCAAGGCAAATCTTATAAAGGAAAACATTTCATTGTGGCTGGCTTATATTTTCAGAGGTTCATCTGAAATTATCTTATGGTAGGAAGCAGGGCAGGAGACAAGCAGAAATGGTTCTGGAGAGTTAGCTGAGA
Organism: Neodon shergylaensis; assembly: GCA_025134845.1. Taxonomy (NCBI): domain Eukaryota; kingdom Metazoa; phylum Chordata; class Mammalia; order Rodentia; family Cricetidae; genus Neodon; species Neodon shergylaensis. The sequence goes on from JABTXL010019228.1 coordinate 88,176, forward strand.
GTTCTACATCTAGATCAGAAGGCAACAGGAAGAGACCATGACACTAGGCCTGGCTTGAGCATTTGAAACCCCAAAGCCCACCCCAGTGATGCACTTCCTCCAACAAGGCTACACCCACCCCAACAAGGTCAAACTTAATAATGCCACTCCCTGGCTACCAACCATCCAAATCTATGAGCCTATGTGGGTCTATGTGTGCCATTATTATTAAAGCAACTACAAATATATACTGAGGTTTAAAAAAAAACACAGAAGGCTGAAAAGATGGCTCAATTATTAAGGGCGCCAGCTGCTTTTCCAGAGGACCTAAGTTCAAATACAAACACCCACATGGTGCATACAACAGCAGTTATGTGTAGCTGGAGTTACAGATGACTGCAATTCCAGGAATATGACACCCTCTTCTGTACCTCAAGGGCACCAGGAATGTACATGGTAAACACACATATATTCAGGTAAAACAACATATATACATATAAAAAATAATTTTTAAAACTTGTATGAACTTTTATCCTAAGCAAAATCCTGTTTTCTTGTGTATAAATGTTATTTACTTGAAACAGACATTAAAGATAACTTTCTAGAAAGAATCTGCAACACACAGAAAAGTATGGTTAAAGAGAACTGTGAAGTAATATATGCTTACATTAAAGTAAGGAAAGTAAGAAAGGCTTCCAGTTAACAATCTTGTTGAAGATTGAAGAAGAGTAAACTATCCTCTGTAAACCAGAAGGATGAAAATAAGAATGATAAGGATCTTTAAAATGTATAAAATACAGATGCACTAGAAAAATATCGATGAAGCAATAAAACTCAATGAAGACACTCGTTCCTTTACCCCTTGTACTCCCTGCCCTCACTTGCACATCAATGGGCAAAAAAAGGTGAATCAATAAATGTGATGTACCAAATGAAGAGAATAAAAGGCAAAACATTATCATGCTGTCAACATATTCAGAAAAAGAAAAGGGGTCAAAACTCAACCAACTGTCTGATAAAATCTGTCAGGAAATTAAATATGAGAAGAATGTACAGAGAGAGAGAGAGAGACTTACAATATAATACAGATAGCAGAATACTTAACAGTGAGAAGTTGAAGCCAGGAAGGTGCATTCTCACCTTTTCTCAATGTGGCACTAGAAATCCTAGCTAATTGGGCAAGAAAAATAAATAAATGCATCAAGATTAGAAATGAAGAGGTTAAGGAGTCTCTCCATGCATATGACATGATAGCAAGCTTAGAAAACTCTGGAGTCCAGCAAAAGATGCTAGGAGTAATAAATTGTGTATAAACTTGCAGGATTAAAAAAAAACAGCAAACAAAAATAACCAGTTGTATTTACATGCACTAACAACATTTGATCAAAAAGTTAAATTAAGAGAACTGCTTCATTGTCAGTAACATCAACAACTTCAGCCAAAGAGGTAAAAGAGCTGAGAATAGAAACTCCAGACAGATGAAACTTAAAGGAACACAACTAATTGGGGACTCACCCTGTATTCACTGATTGTAAGAAATACATTTACAATGTTCATACCAAAGTGACCTACAGACTCTTAAAAATCCCACTAGTATTCTTCATAAAAAAGAAAAAAGTTGGGCATGATGGCACACACCCTTAATCCCAGTACTTGAGGGGCAGAAGCAGGCAGATCTCTGTGAGATCGAGGCCAGCCTGGTTAACAAAAGTGAGTTCCAGGACAGTCGGGGCCACACAGAAAAACAAACAAAGAGCAGATTGTCGTTCTTCCCTTCTTCGTGTCCTTTACATAGGCTGCCAGCAGAAAGTGTGACCCGGATTAGAGGTGAATCTTCTCACCTCTATCTCAAAAGATCTGTATTAAAAGAGTATCTTCCCACATCAAAGACCAGGATTTGAAGTGGGATCTGTCAACATCAAATGATTTACTTAATAAATTAATCACTCACAGGTATGCCTAGACATTTGAGTTTTAGTTAATTCCAGATGTGGTCAATTGGGCAATCCAAAATAGCCATCACATGCACCAAGATGTTTTCAGAAAGTTTTTTTTAACATAGAAGATAAGATACTAGAACTTGGGCAGTGGTGGTGCAAGCCTTTAAACCCAGCACTTGGGAGGCAGAGGCAGGCAGATCTCTGTTGAGTTTGAGGCCAATCTGGTCTACAAGAGCTAGTTCCAGGACAGGCACCAAAGATACAGAGAAGCCCTGTCTCCAAAAAACAAAAACAAACAAAGAAACAAAGACACTAGGACTAAAGCACCCAAGATTAAGCATTTGTTACTCCAAGTGTCCTGCATCTCAAACTCTGGTGAAACACTGACACCCTGAAGAAACTACACATAAGAAAAGTATGGAGGATGTTGCAGAATATTCTAAACTTTTGCCCAAGAAAAGGGAAGGAGAATAAAAACCTCCAGTAACAACAGATTGCCAAGAGGTAACACTTTCTTCATGAGAACTTCTACTTCAAAGCCTAAATCCAGTTGCAATGACCAAGGTAATGCTATCTCATCCCAACTTTTTCTGTGGCTGCCTGGACACTTCTCACCCTTTCTTCAAGAGTCACGTCCACCTTGGTAATGATTTTTGGCACTGCCTATGACCCTAACTATGATGCAGGAGTATTAACCAAGATAACTGTGGTGTATGTAAGACTAACAATAAAGCTAAAACATGTAAATCAATAACAACTGTGGAGGTATGGGAAATACTGCTGAGCTTTGAAATAAAACCAAAATTACTAGGCCACCTTAAATTCTTCTCTGCTGTAATCCCCCACCTTGAGCAATGATGTCATTGTGATTTTGTCTTTTTAAAACCTTGTACAGCTCAGTTCGGTCACCAAGAGACTTTAGATGCATGAGCTCACTTTTTTTCTGGCCATTTCTTAAAAAGATTCAAAACTTTTGATTGATTTAATCAGCATCATTGTCAATGACTATCTCACCTGGATCACTTCATTTAGAAGCCCCAGCTTGATCTCTGTGGTATTCAGCCTTGTCCCCTGCCTTCCCTCCCATGAGGAGGTTGCCTACTGATAAACCTTCCAGGGCCATGGTCCTCTCACTGAGTTCAAAGGTATCTGGGATGGCAGCAATTTTCCCAAATATGAAAACATGTAAAATCCTTCTGACCCTCCTAGGAAGTAGGTCTCCGTACTGAATTCAGTTCTGGTTCTGATTACAGAGGAAAGGGACAAAGAAGCCACATTGGGATTAGGAAAGAAAATTGTGAGGAGAACTTCTTCCTCGGTTGTCCCATGCTAAAGTGGGATGCAATAGTGGGGGACCTGATATTCTGTTTCTGCCTCTCATGAGAGACAAGATTTCAGTTTTCTTGAAAGAGTGGATGGCCAACTGTGTGAGCATCTGATTGTATGACAGGAACATTTGGCCCAGGGAGTTGTCCGATTTCTTGATTTTGTTGCTGGTGATTCTGTTTTCTCTTGCTCCCCTGACAGGGGTTCCTGGACTTTAATCGCTATGATTCACTGGGATTCTGATAAGTTTTCTGGATTGCGCCACTAGATGGCATCATCTGCATGCAGTTGTTTGCTCTGTTCCTCGTTTGGTCCCTAGAGGAGTCAGTAGTATTCTCTTATGATTCCACCACAAGGTGGCACCCCTGTGATTGCTGTTGGTACCTCTCCTCTCCAGGATAGGGAATTTCCAGTCATATCAACTCACCGCTGAAGCCACAAACTCCTCCTCCCCTGCTTGTATTCTCACTTGCTCCCTGTCCTCCTTATTCTCACTTGTTTCCAGGGGAGCTGTAGAAGATCTCATGCATCTTCCTTTCTTCATTGCCAGTTCTATGGATTTGTCTACTTAGACCAGTCACATAAACGTTCTCCTAACAAGAAGATCACCAACTAAATCCTCACGACGTCAGTGAACGCTAAAGAATTTTTCCCAAGAGTTTGGGGAGGAATGCAGGGAATGCTTGCACTGAAACTGTGAGACTGACTGGCCCTGTGACATGGGATGGCCATCTACTGGTCCCTGGACCCAGCTACTGCAAAGGCAGTTTGGTTCAGTGTCACAGGACCCAGGGTACCCTGATTATTGATATTGATCCCTTATATTGATAAATGACTGACTCTTGTTTTTGTTTGTTTGTTTGTTTAGTTTTGTTTTTGTTTTTCTGACTCTTGTTTAAAACCTATCTTTAGGTTAGATTAAGGGTTGTGATTCTAGAGATTATTCTGATATTTAGGTTTCTAAAAACTCCTGTCACCAGCCTCCAGCCACTTGTTCTGCTCCCTTCCTAGGCTGAGACCTTCTGTTGGGTTCCCTCCACCCTGCCTACAGCCCATCTTCCTCTTCCACATCTCCCCACAACTTTCAGATTCATCTCCACCCCTTTCCTAATAAGCTACAAGCCCTATGCTCTCCTCCCAACCACAGTCCCACCCAGGATACAAGAAGAGCAGAGGCAAGAAATTCCTTTTGTCCTCAGCAGTTGGTTTGGATGCTGAAAAGCTACTCACTTTTTAAAAAAAAATATTTACTTATTTATTATGGATACAATATTCTGTTTGCATATATGCCTGCAGGCTAGAAGAGGGCACCAGACCCCATTACAGATGGTTGTGAGCCACCATGTGGTTGCTGGGAATCGAACTCAGGTCCTTTGGAAGAGCACGCAATGCTCTTAACCGCTGAGCCATCTCTCCAGCCCCCAGAGCTACTCACTTTTGAGTCAACTTGTTCATGTTAATCCCAACTGCGACAATAAGGCCACACCACAATTAGAGCCAAATTTGAAGCAAACTTGATTTTTTTTTATTGAGGTGGCATCCAAGAGCTGGGGGTTAAATAGTACAACACCAAATCCATTTCTTGGGCCCTTTTTAAGGAGTAAAATCACAAGTGGTTTTACAGAAGAGGGGGACAATGGGGCAATAAGGAAATACAGAGAAAAATTTCTCAAAAAAAAATCATGTGGTCACCATGCTGTTAGGGAAGGTCCAGGGACATTCTGGGAGAGTGAGGGTATTCTCAGAAAGAAATCAGGGTCGTAGGCTGAAGAAGGTCAGCCTCCAGGAAAAAGAGAGCAAAACAAACTTACTTTTAACAACACAGCATCATGGCTTCTGTCAGTGGGAGAGAGCAGCTTTTGAAGTGGACTGAAACTGAGGGAAAATTCTAAACCTTAGCAGAGTCAGGAGAGTTACTGTATGGGCACAGGCCTTACCTCAGGGATAGCGGCCCCAAAGCGGAACTGAGTTCTCACTCAAGCCCTACACTGGTGAAGGGACAGACGAGTAAACATTCATATGGACAGCAGGTGTGCTTTGCTCCCCTTCATACCCAAGCCATGAATCAAAAGGAGAGAGGACTACTGACTGCTGAGGGGAAGATGTAACTGTCCTCTCACTTTGGGAAATAACCAGGCCAGAATAAAGATAAACAATTATATTTTTAATTGTTATAAGGGGAAATTCACTCCACAAGAATGGGAAGTCCGAGTTCCACTGTATCTGGTGGGAATCACCCAGAGAGAGTGCACACCTGGTCCATCCCAGTTTTCTTCCTGGGCTCCAGGTAGCCATGCCTTAACTAGATTCCACTTCTTAAAGGTGATTGGTTAACAGAGCTTCCCCTGTCAGGAAAACTTTAAAATGAAGAGGTAATTATGGCTCTGGTCTGGCTCCCTAAAGAGGTGACTGTTACCTATTGCAAGAGGCATCAAGCAGCCAACAAGGAAACAAGCGCAAGGAAAGTAGAAAGCAGATCAGGCAGCCTGCAGAGCCCATTCCATCCAGCCCATTCCATTGCCTTTCTTTATTCATAGCTCCATCCCCAATACACTGAGTTTTCCAACTCCCAGTAGGAAGAAGATAAGGCTGATGTGGAAAGTCCTTCTGTATATGTATTGCTTTTGAGGGTTAATGAATAAAGAATCTTCATTGGCCTATGATAGGGCACAGTAGAGCTAGGTGGTGGGTGGGGGGCAGCTGTGGAAAGTAAACTGAATGCTGGCAGATTCAGGAGATGCTATGTAGATGCCAAAGGGGAAAGACGCAAGCTGCCAGCTGGAACTTTGCTGGTAGGCCACAAGACTATTGGTATAATATTAAATAATAGAAATGGGTTAATTTAATATGTAAAAGCTTGCTAGGAATATGCTATAGTGAGTGATTTGCCAAGCAGTGATTTAATTAATACAGTTTCTGTGTGGTTATTTCAGAAGTCTGGGCTACCAGGAAACAAACAAGCAGCCTCCTTACAAGATGATGATGGAAATTACAAAATAATCCCATACTAGTTCAGAATTATGCATAATAAAGGGTTATTTATTTAGGGGCAGGCTCATAGATCACAACCCTAGATCACAGTCCTCTGCACAAATGGGGAACAGGAAGCAAACCTGGCAGCTGGAAATGACAGCTGGAAGCAAGAGAGCGAGTGCACACTTTACAGCTTCATTTATTGTATAAACGACCACAGCAAAGTGGGCTGCTATCTTAAAGGCTACTGGCTGAAGGAGCTCCAACAGCATAAGGCCCTCTCCCAAACTGCAACACATGATCCAACTGAATAGTGGAGCTTGTTGGAGTCAAGAGCATACTCACTGTTGCACTCAGATGCCTTCTGGTACATTAACTGTCTAGACCACCCATCTGGGTGACACCAGACTGACTAAGGTCTTATCTTCCAGGTACCAAATTACATGTCTCTGAGTGGTGGCTGCTCAGGCTACCTCTCAAAGTCTCTTTTGCACTCAGGTCAACCCAAGGCAAGGGGCAAACAGGTCTCTTCTGTTCATCTGAGGGGACTAGCCAATGATAAGAAATGGAAATTTGACTTCCCAGAGATGAAGCCTCCTCACACCAGGTATAAGTATCTATTAGTATGTGTTGGTATCTTCTCAAAATGGATAGAAGCCTTTGCTACTCAGGAGGACACTGACCAAGATTCTTTTATGATGGAGGAAGGCCGCTTGTTGGTTCCCTGCTGCCCGGCTAGCTTAGACCTGAAATCACACAGAAACTGTATTGATTAAATCACTGCTTGGTCCATTAGCTCTAGCTTCTTATTGGCTAACTCTTATATTAATTTAACCCATTTCTATTCATTTGTATATCACCACATGGCTATGGCTTACCGGGTAAAGTTCCTAGTGTCTGTCTTCAGCAGCTCCATGGCTTCTCTTTGACTCTGCCCTCTTTCTCCCAGCATACAGCCTAGCTTTTCCTGCCTAGTTCTGTTCTTCCCTTGCTATAGGCTCAAAGCAGTTCTTTATACAACAACCAATAAAAGCAACACATAAACAGAAGAACCTCTCACACTATTTCCTTTTTTCTGTTTAAACAAAAAGGAAGGCTTTAACTTTAACATAGAAAAATTACATATAACAAAACAGGTATCAAGCAAGAATTACAGCTACAATATTTGTATTTTCTTTTATCATAACTAAGAAAAACTATATCTATTTTTCAACTCCATCAAAGACTCCAAAAAATATAAAATTTCCTAAGTAGCCAAAAAGTACATTGTAAACAACTTTCAAAATTCTAGAATTGACAGAGGCATTTCACTGCCTAGAGAGTCCCCAAAGTTCTTTTGTATCTTTGGGGCATCCATCTTTAGCCTACAGGCCCATAGTATCCAGCATAATTTTCCATGAAGCAGGACAGTTCCACCTCTATTGGCAATTTGTCTGTCACATTTTAAATGCCATATTTAAAATATGAAATATTTGAAGAATACCTAACTGAAATATATCGCTATATATCTAGAAAACCTAACTAACGGCTGAGGAGTTCCATCTGGACGGGTGAGTGTGTGCTATCCAGGGGCGGATTGTCCTGGAAGAGAGCACAAACCCCCCTCCCCCAGCTCCTGCTGCAGAGATGTCTTTCTTACACACGACCTAGCCCCCCACCCAAGTCTGCCCTGCTGTCTGCTAGGTCCTTTGCTCAAGAACAGTTTTTCGTTCCTACACTAAGGCTACCCACCGAGAGCGGTGAGTGCCCGCCTACCGGGCAGGCCTCAAGGTCCCCCACAAGGGAACGCAGGCACCTTCAGCTTGTGCTGCAGGGTCTCCTGTGTTCTACTGGACCCCGCCCTGCCTGCCACGTTCTTCCTTTTGTCCCAGGCTCATTGGGCTACCAGGCATCCCTCTTTAGGTGCTGAGGAGTTCCATCTGGATGGGTGAGTGTGTGCTATCCAGGGGCGGATTGTCCCGGAAGAGAGCACAAACCCCCCTCCCCCAGCTCCTGCTGCAGAGATGTCTTTCTTACACATGACCCAACCCCCCAGCCCCCCACAAGCCTGCCCTGTTGTCTGCTAGGTTCTTTGCTCAAGAACAGTTTTTCGCTCCTACACTAAGGCTACTCACCCAGAGCCTACCAGGCAGGCCTCAAGAACCCCCACAAGGGAACGCAGGCACCTTCAGCTTGTGATGCAGGGTCTCCTGTGTTCTACTCGACCCGCACTGCCCCCCAAGTTCGCCCTTTTGTCTGCGGGTCATTAGACTACCAGGCATCCATGTTTCGGTGCTGAGGAGTTCCATCTGGAAGGGAACAGTTCCTGCTTCTACACTGAGGAGATACACCCAGAGAGTCAGTCACAGCAAAGACTGGACCAAGACATCAGGCCTCTCCTGGCTCCATTTGAAGGAAGAGATGGGCAGGCGCCAATGCAAGAATTCCTCCAACAACCTGAAAGGCAACATGACATCACCAGAATTCAGGAATCCCAAAATAAGAATAATTTTACACCCTACTCCAGAAGAATTAGAAGAAATCGACTCAAAAGTGAATTATATGAAAATAATAGAGGACCTTAAACAGGAGGTGAAAACTGCCATAAACAATTAGAGATTACAAACCAAAAGGTAATGAATATATCACTCAAAGATACCCAAGACAACCAAGAGAAACAAGAAAAAGCAATCAAACAGGTAAGGGAAAAGGTTCAAGACTTGAAGAATGAGATGGAAGTAATGAAGAAAATACAAACTGAAGGAAGGATGGAGATGGAAAATCTAGGTAAACGAACAGGAACTACAGAGACAAGTACTACCAACAGATTATAAGAGATGGAAGAAAGAATCTCGAGACGGCGCAGGCGGCAGCAGACGGCGCAGGCGGCGGCAGACAGCTCAGGCGGCGACAGATGGTGCAGGCATCGGCAGGCGGCGGGACCGGCACGCAACACCGAGAGCAGATCACCCCACTACAATTAAATCAAAGAGATAGGCCTTTGTTTGGCGAGGTCCCTGGCAAAGGAGGAGCCGGATCCTGTTCCTGAAAACCCTTCTGAGGGGTGAGAGGGATCTTGGCCCCCGGCAAGAGCCAGGAAACAGAGCAAGGGCATTTTGTAAGACGAGCCCCTGGCCAGCAGGGAAACCTGATCCGGTTTTAAAAGACCCATTAGAGAGCATCAATAGGAGGAGATGGGCAGGGGCCACGGCAAGAATTCCCCAATAATCTGAAATACAACATTAAAACTTTAGAACCCAATGATCTTACAACAGAAGGACTTGAACACCCTAACACAGAAGAAGTGGAAAAAATTGACTTTATGAAAGCAATAGTCTCTTAAACAACATGTGAAAAATGCCCTTATAGAAATGGATGAGAAGTATAAAAAAAGTTTGAAGAAATGAGTAAATACATACGTGATACCCTGGGAAATCAAGAAAAAACGATCAAACAGGTAATGGAAACAGTTCAAGAATTGAAAACTGAAATGGAAGCAAGGAAGGAAACACAAACTGAGGACCAGCTGGATATGGAAAATCTAGGTCAACGAGCAGAGCCTACAGAAACAAGCATAATCAATAGAATACAAGAAATAGAAGAAAGAATCTCAGATTCTGAGGATACCATAGAGAAAATAAACGCACTGATCAAAGAAAACAGCAAAGCCAACAATTCTCATCACAAAACATTCAGGAAATATGGGACACAATAAAAAGACCAAACCTAAGAATAATAGGAATAGAAAAAGGAGAAGAGTCACAGCTCAAAGGCCCAGAAAATATTTTTAACAAAATTATGGAAGAAAACTTTCCCAACATAAAGAAAGATATTCCTTTGAATATTCAAGAAGCATACAAAACACCAAACAGACTGGATCAAAGAAAAACATCCCCTCGCCATATAATAATCAAAACACAAAATATACAGCTTAAAGAAAGAATATTAAGAACTGCAAAGGAAAAAGGCAAAGTAACTTATAAAGGTAAACCAATCAGACTTACATCTGACTTCTCTATGGAAACCATGAAAGCCAGAAGGTCCTGGGTAGAGGTACTGCAGAAGCTAAGAGACCATAGATGCAAACCCAAACTACTATACCCAGCCAAGCTATTGTTCACTATCAATGGAGAAAACAAGACATTCCAGGATAAGAACAAATTTAAACAATATGTAGCCACAAATCCAGCCCTACAGAAAGTGATAGAAGGAAAATCGCAACCCAAGGAATCCAACATTGCCAACACTGCCTACAATAACTCAGGCATCTAGCGACCCTTCACCAGCACAACTCAAAGAAGGGAGACACACAAACTCTACTACCAAAAACAATAAGAATAACGGGAGTAAACAACTACTGGTCATTAATATCACTTAATATTAATGGACTCAGTTCACCTATAAAAAGGCACAGGCTAAGAGACTGGGTACGAAAACAGGATCCAACGTTCTGCTGTTTGCAAGAAACACATCTCAACCACAAAGATAGGCATCTACTCAGAGTAAAGGGTTGGGAAAAGGTGTTTCAAGCAAATGGTCCTAAGAAAAAAGCAGGTGTGGCCATACTAATTTCTAACAAAACTGACTTCAAACTAAAATCAATCAGAAGAGATCAAGATGATCACTTTATACTCATAACAGGAACAATTCATCAAGATGACATCTCAATCCTGAATATCTACGCCCCTAATATAAAAGAACCCACTTATGGAAAAGAAATATTACTAGAACTCAAGGCAGACATCAAACCACACACACTAGTAGTAGGAGACTTCAATACACCTCTCTCTCCAATGGACAGGTCAATCAGACAGAAACCTAATAGAGAATTAAGAGAATTATTGGAGGTAATGAAG
>JABTXL010019228.1:99238-195546 GCA_025134845.1 Neodon shergylaensis
AAGCAATTGGACTTAACAGACATCTATAGATCACTCCACCCAAATAGGAAAGAATATAACTTCTTCTTTGCAGCTCATGGAACCTTCTCAAAAATTGACCACATACTTGGAAACAAAGGAAACCTCCACAGATACAAAAAAATATCAGTGTACACCTGTGTCTTATCAGATCACCACGGATTAAAGTTAGAAGGCAACAACATTACTACCCCCAGAAAACCGAAAAACTCATGGAAACTGAACAGTCAACTACTGAACCACACCTGGGTCAAAGAAGAAATTAAGAAAGAAATTAAAGTCTTCCTTGAATTTAATGAAAATAAAGAGACAACATACTCAAATCTATGGGACATGATGAAAGCAGTGCTAAGAGGAAAGTTCATAGCACTAAGTGCACACTTAAAGAAAACGGAGAAAGCATACATCGGGGACTTAACAGCACACCTGAAAGCTTAAAAAAAAAAGAAGCAGACGTGCCCAGGAGGAGTAGAAGACTGGAAATAATCAAACTGAGGGCTGAAATCAACAAAATAGAAACACAGAAAACAATCCAAAGAATCAATGAAACAAAAAGTTGGTTCTTGGAGAAAATCAACAAGATTGACACACCCCTATCCAAACTAATTAAACAACAGAGAGAGAACACACAAATAAATAAGATCAGAAATGAAAAGGGGGACATAACCACAGACACAGAGGAAATTCAGAGAATCATTAGATCTTACTACAAAAGCCTGCATGCAACAAAACTGGAAAATGCAAAAGAAATGGACATTTTTTTTAGATAAGTGCCATATACCAAAGCTAAACCAAGACCAGGTGAACGATCTAAACAGACCTGTTATTTGCGAAGAATTAGAAACTGTTATCAAAAATCTTCCTTCCAAATAAAGCTCAGGACCAGATGGTTTCATTGCAGAATTCTACCAGAACTTCCAAGAAGAGCTAATACCTATACTCCTTAATGTATTTCACAATATAGAAACAGAAGAGTCATTGCCAAATTCAATTTATGAAGCTACAGTTACCCTGATAACAAAACCTCACAAAGACCCAACCAAGAAAGAGAATTACAGGCCTATCTCACTCATATCAACACAAAAATTCTCAATAAAATACTGGCAAACCGAATCCAAGAACACATTAGAAAAATTATCCATTATGATCAAGTAGGCTTCATCCCAGAGATGCAGGGCTGGTTCAACATACGCAAATCTATCAATGTAATCCACCATATAAATAAACTGAAAGGAAAAAACCATATGATCATTTCGTTAGATGCTGAAAAAGCATTCGACAAAATTCAACACCCCTTTATGATAAAGGTCTTTGAGAGATGAGGGATACAAGGGTCATACCTAAATATAATAGAAGCTATTTACAGCAAGCCGACAGCTAACATTAAATTAAACGGAGAAAAACTCAAAGCCATCCAACTAAAATCAGGAACACGACAAGGATGTCCACTCTCTCCATACCTCTTCAATATAGTGCTTGAAGTTCTAGCAATAGCAATAAGACAACATAAGGGGATCAAGGGGATTCGTATTGGAAAGGAAGAAGTTAAGCTTTCGTTATTTGCAGATGATATGATAGTATACATAAGCGACCCCCAAAACTCTACCAAAGAACTCTGACAGCTGATAAACACCTTTAGTAATGTGGCAGGATACAAGATCAACTCCAAAAAATCAGTTGCCTTCCTATACACTAAGGATAAGGAAACAGAGAGGGAAAACAGAGAAGCATCACCTTTCATGATAGTCACAAATAGCATAAAATATCTTGGGGTAACTCTGACCAAGGAAGTGAAAGATCTATATGGCATGAACTTTAAGTCTTTGAAGAAAGAAATTGAAGAGGAGACCAGAAAATGGAAGGATCTCCCCTGCTCTTGGATTGGGAGGATCAACATAGTAAAAATGGCAATTCTATAGATTCAATGCAATCCCCATCAAAATCCCATCAAAATTCTTCACAGATCTGGAGAAGACAATAATCAGCTTTTACATGGAAAAACAAAAAACCCAGGATAGCCAAAACAATCTTATACAATAAAGGATCATCTGGAGGCATTACCATCCCTGACTTCAAACTCTACTACAGAGCTACAGTATTGAAACCAGCTTGGTATTGGCATAAAAACAGAGAAGTAGCTCAATGGAATCGAGTAGAAGATCCAGATTTTTTACCCACAAACCTATGAACACCTCATTTTTGATAAAGGAGCTAAAAGTATACTATGGAAGAAAGAAAGCATCTTCAACAAATGGTGCTGGCAGAACTGGTTGTCAACCTGTAGAAGAATGAAAATAGATCCATATCTATCATCATGCACAAAACTCAAGTCCAAATGGATTAAAGGCCTCAATATCAGTCCGAACACAATGAACCTGACAGAAGAGAATGTGGGAAGTACTCTACAACACATGGGCACAGGAGACCACTTCCTACGTATAACCCCAGCAGCACAGACATTAAGGGCCTCATTGAATAAATGTGACCTCCTGAGACTGAGAAGCTTCTGTAAAGCAAAGGACACTGTCACTAAGACACAAAGGCAACCCACTGACTGGGAGAAGATCTTCACCAACCCCGCAACAGCCAAAGGTCTGATCTCCAAAATATATAAAGAACTCAAGAAACTAGACTGTAAAAAAACTAATCAACCCAATTAAAAAATGGGGCACTGAGCTGAACAGAGAACTCTCAACAGAAGAAGTTCAAATGGCCAAAAGACACTTAAGGTCATGCTCAACTTCCTTAGCGATCAGGGAAATGCAAATCAAGACAACTTTAAGATACCATCTTACACCTGTTAGAATGGCTAAAATCAAAAACACCAATGATAGCCTTTGCTGGAGAGGTTGTGGAAAAAGGGGTACACTCATCCATTGCTGGTGGGAATGCAAACTTGTGCAATCACTTTGGAAAGCAGTGTGGCGGTTTCTCAGGAAATTCAGGATCAACCTACCCCTGGACCCAGCATTACCACTCTTGGGAATATACCCAAGAGAGGCCTTATTATACAACAAAAGTATATGCTCTACTATTTTCATAGCAGCATTATTTGTAATAGCCAGAACCTGGAAACAACCAAGATGCCCTTCAATGGAAGAATGGATGAAGAAAGTATGGAATATATACATATTAGAGTACTACTCAGCAGTAAAAAAACAAGGACTTCTTGAATTTTGCATACAAGTGGATGGAAATAGAAAACACTATCCTTAGTGAGGTAAGCCAGACCCAAAAAAATGAACATGGGATGTACTCACTCATATTTGGTTTCTAGCCATAAACAAAGGACATTGAGCCTATAATTAGTGATCCTAGAGAAGCTAAATAAGGAGAACCCAAAGAATAATATATAGGCATCCTCCTGAATATTAACCTTCATCAGGCAATGAAAGGAGATAGAGACAGAGACCCACATTGGAGCACCGGACAGAAATCTCAAGGTCCAAATCAGAAGCAGAAGGAGAGAGAGCACGAGCAAAGAACTCAGGACCGCGAGGGGGGCACCCACACACTGAGACAATGGGGATGTTCTATCGGGAACTCACCAAGGCCAGCTGGCCTGGATCTGAAAAAGCCTGGGATAAAACCGGACTCGCTGAACATAGTGGACAATGAGGACTACTGAGAACTCAAGAACAATGGCAATAGGTTTTTGATCCAACTGCAGAACTGGCTTTGTGGGAGCCTAGGCAGTTTGGATGCTCACCTTACTAGACCTGGATGGAGGTGGGTGGTCCTTGGACTTCCCACAGGGCAGGGAAACCTGATTGCTCTTTGGGCTGATGAGGGAGGGGGACTTGATTGGGGGAGGGAAAGGGAAATGGGAGGCCGTGGTGGGGAAGAGACAGAAATCGTTAATAAATAAATAAATTAAAAAAAATAAAAAAAAGAAGAAAGAATCTCAGACACTGAAGATACCATAAAGAAAATAAACACACTGATCAAAGAAAACAGCAAAACCAACAAATTCTCATCACAAAACATTCAGGAAATATGGGACACAATAAAAAGACTAAACCTAAGAATAATAGGGGTAGAAGAAGGAGGAGAAGTACAGCTCAACAGTCCAGAAAATATATTTAATAAAATTATAGAAGAAAACTTTCGCAACCTAAAGAAAGATATTCCTTTGAAGGTTCAAGAAACATACAGAACACCAAATAGACTAGATCAAAAAAAAATCTCCTCACCATATAATAATCAAAACACAAAACATACAGGATAAAGAAAGAATATCAAGAGCTGCAAAGGAAAAAGGTCAAGTTACTTATAAAGGTAAACCTATCAGACTTACACCTGACTTCTCTATGGAAACCATGAAAGCCAGAAGGACCTGGATAGATGTACTGCAGAAACTAAGAGACCATGGATGCAAGCCCAGACTACTATACCCAGCCAAGTTTTCATTCACTATAAATGGAGAAAAACAAAATTTTCCAGGATAAAAACAAATTTAAACAATACGCAGCCACAAATCCAGCCTTACAGAAAGTAATAGAAGGAAAATCACAACCCAAGGAGTCCAACAATGCCCACAATAACTCAGACATCTAATGACCCTTTACCAGCACAACTCGAAGAAGGGAAACACACAACTCTACTACCAAAAAAAAAAAAAGAAAAGAAAAAATGACCGGAGTTAACAACCACTGGTCATTAATATCACTTAATATCAATGGGCTCAACTCACCTATAAAGAGGCACAGGCTAAGAGATTAGATACGAAAACAGGATCCAACATTCTGCTGTTTACAAGAAACACACCTCAACCACAAAGACAGGCATCTACTCAGAGTAAAGGGCTGGGAAAAGGTTTATCAAGTAAATGGACCTAAGAAACAAGCAGGTGTGGCCATAGTAATTTCTAACATACTTGACTTCAAACTAAAATCAATCAGAAGAGATGGAGAGGTGATGTGGGAGTGTCATATATCAATCTGTTGATTTCATTGGTTAAATAAACTGCCTTGGCCCTGATAGGTAAGAACATAGGTGGGTGGAGTAAACAAAACAAAATGCTGGGAGGAAGAGGAAGTGAGGTCAGACTTCACGCAGCTCCTCTCAGAGCAAGACACTCGTGATGAAGCTCCGACCCAGGATGGACGTAGGCTAGAATCTTCCCATTAAGCGCACCTTGGGGTGCTTACACACATTATTAGAAATGGGCTAGTCCAGGTGGGAGAATTAGCCTAGAAGAGGCTAGATAGAAATGGGCCAAGCACTGTTTAAAAGAATACAGTGTCCGTGTAATTATTTCGGGTAAAGCTAGCCATGTGGGTGGCCGGGGTGCTGGGGACGCAACCCCGCCACCCCTTAGTACTACAGAGAGGGACATTTTATACTCATAACAGGAACAATTCATGAGGACAAAGTCTCAATCCTGAATATCTATGCCCCTAATATAAAAGCACCCACTTATGGAAAAAGAAACATTACTAAAACTCAAGGCAGTCATCAAACCACACACACTAATAGTAGGAGACTTCAACACTCCTCTCTCACCAATAGACAGGTCAATCAGACAGAAACCTAACAGAGAAATAAGAGGATTAATGAAGGTAATGAATCAAATGGACTTAACAGACATCTATAGAACATTCCACCCAAATAGGAAAGAATATACCTTCTTCTCTTCAGCTCATGGAACCTTCTCGAAAATTGACCACATACTCGGTAACAAAACAAACTTACACAGTTATAAAAAAAAATATTAGTAACCACCTGTGTGTTATCAGATCACCATGGATTAAAGTTAGAGTTCAACAACAATGCTACCCCCAGAAAGCCTACAAACTCATGGAAACTGAACAGTCAACTACTGAACCACACTAGGATCAAGGAAGAAATAAGGAAAGAAATTAAAGTCTTTCTTGAATTCAATGAAAATAAAGACTCGACATACTCAAACCTATGGGACACTCTGAAAGCAGTGCTAAGAGGAAAGTTCATAGCACTAAGTGCCCACTTAAAGAAAACGGAGAAAGTACACATTGGAGACTTAACAGCCCACCTGAAAGCTCTAGAAAAAAAGAAGCAGACTCACCTAGGAGGAGTAGAAGACTGGAAATAATCAAACTGAGGGCTGAAATCAACAAAATAGAAACACAGAAAACAATCCAAGGAATCAATGAAACAAAAAGCTGGTTCTTGGAGAAAATCAACAAGATTGATAAACCCCTATCCAAACTAATCAAATGGCAGAGAGAAAATACGCAAATTAACAAGATCAGAAATGAAAAGGGAGACATAACCACAGACACAGAGGAAATTCAGAGAATCATTAGATCTTACTACAAAAGCCTGCATGCCACAAAACTGGAAAATGTAAAAGAAATGGACACTTTTTTTGATAAGTACCATATACCAAAGTTAAAGCAGGACCAGGTGAACAATCTAAATAGACCTGTTAGTCGCAAAGAATTAGAAGTTGTTATAAAAAACCTCCCTACCAATAAAAGCCCGGGACCAGATGGTTTCAATGTGGAATTCTACCAGAACTTCCAAGAAGAACTAATACCTATACTCCTTAATGTATTTCACAATATAGAAACAGAAGAGTCATTGCCAAATTCCTTTTATGAAGCTACAGTTACTCTGATACCAAAACCACACAAAGACTCAACCAAGAAAGAGAA
Source organism: Neodon shergylaensis (assembly GCA_025134845.1). Taxonomy (NCBI): domain Eukaryota; kingdom Metazoa; phylum Chordata; class Mammalia; order Rodentia; family Cricetidae; genus Neodon; species Neodon shergylaensis. The sequence continues at coordinate 105,895 of JABTXL010019228.1, forward strand.
TTACAGGCCAATCTCACTCATGAACATTGACGCAAAAATCCTCAACAAAATACTGGCAAACTGAATCCAAGAACACATTAGAAAAATTATCCATTATAATCAAGTAGGCTTCACCCCAGAGATGCAGGGCTGGTTCAACATAGGAAAATCTATCAATGTAATCCATCATATAAATAAACTGAAAGAAAAAACCATATGATCATTTCATTAGATGCTGAAAAAGCATTCGACAAAATTCAATGTCCCTTTATGATAAAAGTCTTGGAGAGATTAGGGATACAAGGGTCATACCTAAATGTAATAAAGGCTATTTACAGCTAGGGATACAAGGGTCATACCTAAATATAATAAAGGCTATTTACAGCAAGCTGACAGCTAACATCAAATTAAACGGAGAAAAACTCAAAGCCATCCAACTAAAATCAGGAACACGACAAGGATGTCCACTCTCTCCATACCTCTTCAATATAGTGCTTGAAGTTCTAGCAATAGCAATAAGATAACATAAGGGGATCAAGGGGATTTGTATTGGAAAGGAAGAAGTTAAGCTTTCGTTATTTGCAGATGATATGATAGTATACATAAGCGACCCCCAAAACTCTACCAAAGAACTCTGACAGCTGATAAACACCTTTAGTAATGTGGCAGGATACAAGATCAACTCCAAAAAATCAGTTGCCTTCCTATACACTAAGGATAAGGAAGCAGAGAGGGAAATCAGAGAAGCATCACCTTTCACAATAGCCACAAATAGCATAAAATATCTTGGGGTAACACTGACCAAGGAAGTGAAAGATCTATTTGACAAGAACTTTAAGTCTTTGAAGAAAGAGATTGAGGAGGATACCAGAAAATGGAAGGATCTCCCTTCCTGTTGGATTGGGAGGATCAACATAGTAAAAATGGCAATTCTACCAAGGGCAATTTATAGATTCAATGCAATCCCCATTAAAATCCCATCAAAATTCTTCACAGATCTTGAGAGGACAATAATCAACTTTACATGAAAAAAAACAAAAAACCCAGGATAGCCAAAACAATTTTATACAATAAAGGAACTTCTGGAGGCATTACTATCCCTGACTTCAAACTCTATTACAGAGCTTCAGTATTGAAAACAGCTTGGTATTGGCATAAAAACAGAGAAGTCGATCAATGTAATCGAGTAGAAGACCCGGTTTTAACCCACAAACCTGTGGATACCTGATTTTTGATAAATGAGCTAAAAGTATTCAATGGAAGAAAGAAAGCATCTTCAACAAATGGTGCTGGCATAACTGGATATCAACCTGTAGAAGAATGAAAATAGATCCATATCTATCACCATGCACAAAACTCAAGTCCAAATGGATTAAAGACCTCAATATCAGTCTGAACACACTGAACCTGATAGAAGAGAAAGTGGGAAGTACTCTACAACGTATGGGCACAGGAGATCACTTCCTACGTATTTCCCCAGCATCACACATTAAGGACAACTTTGAATAAATGGGACCTCCTAAAACTGAGAAGCTTCTGTAAAGCAAAGGACACTGTCACTAAGACAAAAAGGCAACCCACTGACTGGGAGAAGATCTTTACCAACCCCGCAACTGACAAAGGTCTGATCTCCAAAATATGTAGAACTCAAGAAACTAGACCGTAAAAGGCTAATTAACCCAATTAAAAAATGGGGCACTGAACTGAACAGAGAACTCTCAACAGAAGAAATTCAAATGGCCAAAAGACACTTAAGGTCATGCTCAACCTCCTTAGCGATCAGGGAAATGCAAAACAAAACAACTTTGAGATACCATCTTATATCTGTCAGAATGGCTAAAATCAAAAACACCAATGATAGCCTTTGCTGGAGAGGTTGTGGAGTAAGGGGTACACTCATCCATTGCTGGTGGGAATGCAACCTTGTGCAACCACTTTGGAACTCAGTGTGGCGGTTTCTCAGGAAATTCAGGATCAACCTACCCCAAGATCCAGTAATACCACCTTTGGGAATATACCCAAGAGATGCCCTATCATATGACAAAAGCATTTATTCAACTATGTTCATAGCAGCATTATTTGTAATAGCCAGAACCTGGAAACAACCTAGATGCCCTTCAATAGAAGAATGGATGAAGAAAGTGTGGAATATATACATATTAGAGTACTAGTAAGCAGTAAAAAACAATGACATCGTGAATTTTGCATGCAAATGGATGGAAATAGAAAACACTATCCCAAGTGAGATATCCCAGACCCAAAAAGATGAACATGGGATGTACTCACTCATAATTGGTTTCTAGCCATAAATAAAAGACATTGAGCATATAATTTGTGATCCTAGAGAAGCTAAATAAGAAGGTGAACCCAAAGAAAAACATATAGTCATCCGCCTGGATATGGGAAGTAGACAAGATTGCTGGGCAAAAACTGGGAACTTGGGGGTGAGGTGGCGTGGGGCTAAGGGGAAATTCGGTGAGAAACGTGAAAAGGAGAGGATGGGGGGAGCTTGGGGGAATGGGATGGTTAGGATAAAGGAAGGGTGGATACGGGAGCAGAGAAATATATATCCTAATTAAGGGAGCCATCTTAGGGTTGGCAAGAGACTTGACTCTAGAGGGGCTCACAGGTGTCCAGGGAGATGTCCCCAGCTAGTACCTTGGGCAACTGAGGAGAGGGAACCTGAAATGACCCTATCCTATAGCCATATGATCTTGCATATCACCTTAGAACCTTCATCTGGCGATGGATCCAGATAGAGACAGAGACCCAAATTGGAGCACTGGACTGAGCTCCTAAGGTCCAAATGAGGAGCAGAAGGAGGGAGAACATGAGCAAGGAAGTCAGGACCACGAAGGGTACACCCACCCACTATGACAGTGGAACTGATCTATTGGGAGCTCACCAAGGCCAGCTGGACTGGGACTGAATAAGCATGGGATGAGACCAGACTCTCTGAACATGGCAGACAATGAAGGCTGATGAGAAGCCAAGGACAATGGCACTAGGTTTCGATCCTAATGCATGAACTGGCTTTGTGGGAGCCTAGCCTGTTTGGATGCTCACCTTCCTGGACCTGGATAGAAGTGGGAGGACTTTGGACTTCCCGCAGGGCAGGGAATCTGAACTGCTCTTCAGTTTAGAGAGGGAGGGGGAATGGAGTGGGGGGAGGGGGAGAGGAGTGAAGAGAGGGAAGAGGGAAGTGGGGGGAGGGGCGATGTGTGGGAGGAAGAGGAGGGAAATGGGAAACGGGGAGGAGGCGAAATTTTTTTTTCAACAACTAAAAAAAAAAAAGAAAGAAAACCTAACTAACATGACTACAATCTTGACTATTATAGATGATTATCTATTAACCTATATTTTTTAATTATACCTTACATTTTTAATGAACTGCACAAACATAATACCTAATCAAGAGCAAAAATATACATATAGCAAAATTTTCCTAAAACTTGTATCAATAAACCATGATCTATACCAATGCAAAGTATCCATCTCTATAACATATCTCCCTTTAAATGTACAGAAACATTTACAAACAATATTTGGGAATATGGATGCAGTTCTGTCCAAACTTCTTTCTGCTGTTTATTGGCCTAATAATTTTTTGAGGGTATTCACGGCAACCTCTCGGGAGATCGTGGTCTATCAAACCACATTAGCCTGGAATGAATCCACAGGTTCTCATCTTCTGTGTAAACAAAAGAAGAACCTCTTTTCCAAAGCAACATATCCTTAGACCCATATTTTGAAATCAAGATATCTTTAAAGTATATATGTTAGTTTAGCTTAGCAGCCCATACAATGAAATGTCTCCCTGTAGCTAGCTCCTTCACAGTCAAAAAAAATTAATAAAACAATAATATACATAATCTAGACTCTCTGTGAATTTTTCATCTTTATGTGGCTTATTTATTTTTACTTTATTACTTTTAATATTTATTTTATTATCTTTACTCCTTTAATCTATGACTGCCTTATTCTGTCTCTTTAAAGAGACTTTTTATTTTTAAAAAACCATTTACTTCTTTTTATAACTCTCTATACACTTTTTCTTTTCTCTCCCAAGCCTTCATACATTTACCCAACACTGTGACCCATTTAGAGGTCTTTTATGTCTTACTCTGTTTTATTGTGTATAGTTTTGTATTGGATTTGAATCGTTCTTGTTTAGACAAAAGGGGAAGATGATGGGGAAAGCATTGTTAACCAATAATCTTTAAGAGGTGGGTATTAATTAACACATGGCCTCACTGGGACCCAGATAAAAAGGTATGCACCTCAGTGTGTGCTCTTTCTTTGTCTTTTCCTGAGGGACATTGCTGTGCTTGGATTTCTCGTTTCTTGTTTTGTGAGTTTTCCCCTTATACTAAATAAAATATAATTGTTTTATCCTTATTTAGCCTGGTTATTTCCACACTTTTACATAAAAATATTTCTAGGTACAGACTGCCCCTAACAATCACAATAAGATAATTGGCCTGCCTTTACTTTGTCCATAGCTTAAATGGTCAGTAAGGCCTTTAATGTAACCAGGAAATTGTGCCTACTGATCTCAGAGCTCAGGACAGGGTTCAAGGCAGAACTGGACTATTAAGTTGCCCTTCTCTAAATTAATTTTGGAAAACAGTGATAATTGGTCCAATCTTTCTCCTCTGGCCCTTCTTAGGGTGAGATGAACCACCCACAAGGCAGCATTCACCCCATGAGATTGCTTTTGTAAAAACACCTGTGGGGTCCCTGCTAACACCACTGCCAGCGAGTCAAGGAAAGGGTGTATGACTGGAGTGGCCACCTCCATGTAAGGGTTGAACCAGGGCAGCTACAGGTAACTAGCACCATTGATGTTGAGAGGACTCTGTCGCTGGCAGGTCTGTCCAAACCCAAGCTTTCTGCTGTGGCTACAGCACTTTTTTGTACTCCAGGCTGTGTTTTGTGTATAGTACTGAAGCCATTTCGTGGTTTTCCAGAAACAGCAGAAGCCTCCACTGTCTCAGAAGTATTCAGTTTGAATTGTATCTCTGGATTTCTTTTCAAAGAAAAGCCAAGGCCACTGAGAGAGCTTGAGGTAGTCTCCCGACCCTTTACTGAGCCCAGTCCACACAAGCCAGAATAGATGATGTTTCCAAGGACCTGGGGCCCTTCCTGGATGAGGCCTGTGCGGTCCATGTTCAGTGCTGCCAGGCCATTCATCTGATGGGCTCCACTGGTGTCCACCACATTGTGATTCAAGGGAGTCTTTAAGGTGGAAAGATTTAAAGTTAGCATGGCCAAATGTAGCATGGTATATGGGAATTTAGGTGGGTGTGCAATGCCCTCTTTATTTTTAAAAGTTGTCATTTCATAAGCATTTGATGATGCTGTTCCACAATAACTTGGCCCTGTAAATTGTAAGGGATTCCAGGAACATCATTAGAATCTTATAAACTGCAAGACCCTTTAAAGCATTTGCTAGAATGATGAAGACAATGATCAGTTTTTAGTTGTCATGGGAGTTCAGGAAAGGAAGCATATACAGAGCTATTTCATAAGTCAAGCTTTACTTGTCGGTATTTTCTTTCTGCTCCAGGGCCCCATGCCACATGTGGGGCTGTGCCCTTTAGATGAGCAGTTAGGAACAGGCACTATGCATGCCTGTGAGCACTCTGAACACTGGGCTTTACACACCTGATGACAGAGAAGGCCTCAGCTACAGTCAGCCCTCGTGTCTGAGGTCAAGCTGACATGAGAAGCACCCACTACTAACTGCACTAGAAGCCTGGGATATGTAAATATGTAAACTATGTCTTCAACAGAGGATGAGCCGTCTCTGACTTCCTCCCTCGCCAGAATCTGATTGTTTCATCAGACCAAGAGTAAGCACAAAACTCAAAAGCAAACAATACCTACATAACTAGGTTAGACATTTTAAGCTGAGGGGATGATGGCCCATTTGTTGTGAAGTAATAATATTGTCTAAGTAATTATAAGGTGATGGTTTTCGTATTTCATTCAGAGCTATGATTAAGTTTTGCTCTTTTATTTACCACAAAAGTTAAGCACTCATCCTAGTACTCATTTATGAGCACGAGAGGAGAATGTCGTCCATACAACGGACGACCAATAAGTGCTTATGTATATAATATTGACATATAGTGAGGCTATTTTTCATCCCCTGTGATAAAACTTGCCAGGATATTAGGTTATTGGTTGTTGATTGTTTAAAGTATGAACAGAGAGTGCAAAAAATGTTCCTCATTGTCATGATGTACAGAAAGGAAGAAAAAAGCAGTTTTTTGAGTCAAGTATAATAATGTAATATTCTTGACGAATTACAGTAGCAGCAGGGAGCCCTGACTAGAGAGTCACCCTTGTTTTCTTTTCTTTTTTTTCCTGGGGATTTTGTTGTTGTTGTTGTTTGGTATGGTTTGGTTTTGTTGTTGTTGTAGTTGTTGTTGTTTGAGACAAAGTTTCTCTGTAGCTTTGGAGCCTGTCCTGAAACTACCGCTGTAGACCAGGTTGGTCTGGAAATCACAGAGATGTGCCTGCCCCTGCCTCCCAAGTGCTGGGGTTAAAGGCATGCTCCACCACCGCCCGGCCTCCCCTTGTTTTCATAGTCACATTTATGGCCCTAAGATTGTGTAACAGTTTAAGTTTTTTCTTTGCCTCTGGGAGTTTCCAAACAAAGGAGTTCAAAGGACTAACTGAGGTTCTCTGTGTCCTATTTGCAATTTCTCTTGTACTAGAAGTTTTAGCTTTTTAAATTTAGTTTGTTCCAAGGAAGAGTTCAGTGATGAATCCATGGAGGGACAGGAGGACAAATAAATTAAGTATTGTAACAGCCAAGTTCTAAGTTACAGGCACTGGCACAAAGACATTCTCTCCATCCATGGAATGTGTGACCCAAGTCATAAAAGGTAGTAGCCAGGGAGTTGCTTGATTGATGGAACAACTGCTGTCTGAAAACAGGGAGGAGCCCAGAAGTGGTGTGACTTAGTCACAGCTGGTTGATAGGGTGAGCAGGGGCCTGTTAGTGGTGAGAGTTGGGTGTGGTCTTATTATAAATTTCTGGATTCTGGTACAGTCTGCCAAGGCACCAGCTGAAGGCATGGACTTTACACTGCTTCTGTCTTTTCTGGTACTATTGCCCACGGTTGCTAAGGCCACAACTGCCGGTGAGTGAGATGAAGGGTCTGCAGGGCGTGGGGTGGGAGCTCAGGACAATAGCATGCTTCCAGGGACAAGGCAGCCACAACAGCACACATGCCCACATTTTTTACCTTCTTTCTTTCTGATCTAAAGCAGGATTTCAAACCATAGCGCAAACTATAGAATAATAGTAATAATCTATTATTATTACTTTCTCCCTTAGTCTTCTGAATTCCTGATTAGATTTGTCCCTCCAACCTCAACTTTGATTCCCATGTGGTTCATATCTATCAGCCTGTTCCCCCTCCATACGCATCCAGCTTTCCCCACTTTACCACCCATAAAGTTCATTTTACCCCATCTTCCACCAGGTGGCAGACTGCTCGTGCCTGAAGACACCTTAGTTAAGCAGGGGTTAGCATACCTTGTCAACTATGGAAGAATCAGACAATGGTCCTGGCTGGGGTGTTTGAAATCTTCTGTCCTTGCTCCCAAGCCCATACAGACCACCTCCTGGGGAGATGACATCAGATACTGGTATTCATTTAGGAAGGAAAGGGTTTGTTTTTTTCTGTAAATGTCAGGCACTAAATCTCTTCAACCTGCCAAGCTTCACTATATTTATCCTGCATCAAATACCCATGTCTACATTCAGTGTTACAGACGCAGAAGGCAACAAGCTGATGAACAGGACAGCAGACTTGTCCTCTGTCATTCTGACCCCAGATTAGAGCATACCCCATGTGCCAGTATTGGTGACCATCCCCCCAGAGTGTCTTCAAAAGTACTGTGAAAACTGCATGCTTCCCAGGCTGCTCTCCATCAGGGCCCAGTACCTGGCCAGGAGCCATAATGAAATGGAGAATATTTTCCCTGCTGCAGGAACCTCAGGCTGACTCCTACCAAACCAAAGTCATTGTAATATTCAGAACTGCAATGAAATCCACCCAGGGCCATTCCCTAGAACTGACACCTTAGGCTTAAAGATTGTTCTGGGTCAGAGGGTCCTAGAGATAGGTTCAGCCATGCTCTTCATGGATGTATTGACTCTGGCTGCTTTCAAGCCCCAGGAACAGACCAGAAAAGGACCATTGCCAGAGTCCTCCATAGTTGGCAAGGTGTGCTAGCCCCTGGTTAGCTAAGGTGTCTTCAGGCATGACCACCTCTCATCAGAGAAGCATGGCAACTGGCATGCATGGTGGTTGGAGCAGCAAGTTAGAGCACACTGTCTTTGAGGTGGATCAGTTTTGATTGTGTTTTAGATTTATTTTGTATTGACTGCATGTATGCATGTACACCATATGTGCCTGGTGCCTTTGGAGGCCAAAAGAGGACATTTGGTCTCCTGGAACTGGACTTACAGGCACTGGTGAGCCACCAAGAGCAGTTGCTGAGAATCAAACGCAGATTCTCTGCAAGACCAACAAGTGCCCTTAACAACTACACCACCTCTCTAGCCCCAAAGGTTTAGTTTAAACAAAGGGCACAGGAGCCTGGGATTTTTATGAGATATCACCTTTCAGCTTCTTGATCACTTGTGTTGTCTTTAATTATTAAAATCCAGCCAAATATGGGTTGGCTAACCATATCTCTATATTTAAAATTTTTGTGTTCTGTTAACCATGATCCCCTTAAGTGGTTAGGCTTCAAGGTGGGTCCCCCTACTCATCAGTGAACCACTGTTGTTGATGTTACTGCCCCCTGACCACTTCAACTGATTTTCTGTTGCATACTTCTGAGGTTCCAAGTTAGAAATACAGTTTCCTAACCCCACCCGAGCCTTGGGCCCTCATCATCACCATCCCTGCACTTCCAGCAATGCTGGTGCCCTTCTCCCTGATCCTTCTCACTGTGCTTCTCAACAGGGATGCTCCAGCATCCACAGACAGCATGGACTCTGCACTCTTCCCCTGGAAATGTTTGCTATTCCATCCACTCTGGCACATGCACTTCTCTGAGATTTTTGATCCCCACTCTTCTACTGCCAGATTTAACCAGCCTAGATTGTCTTTGTACTGTAGTGTGGGTTAACCTATGCCCCAGGTATCCTGCAACATTTTGTTCTAGTGTCATTCTATTGTTATAAAAAAATTCTACCAAAGCAATGTATAGGAGAAACTGATTTATTTGACTCCTACTTCTAAGCCATAGTCTGTCACTGAGAGAGGTCAGAGCAGGTACTCAGAGGCAGGACCACTTGCTGTTTTACACAGCATTATCTATGACCAAGGATCTCACTTCACAGCCAGAGAGGCACAGCAGGAACCATGGAGGATGCTGCTTGCTGTCTGGATCACCAGCTCCTGAATAGCTAGATTTCTTATCCAGCTAGAGACCACCTGCCCAGGGAATAGTAATGCCCATAGTGGTCTGACATTCCTACATCATTCACAGCCAAAATAACCCCTCAATAGACACTCTCTTCTTAGGTGAGTCTAGGCTGTATCAAACTGATAGCGAGAGCTATCCAGCAAAGATATTCAGGTCTATGATATGAGAGTACAGATCAGTAAAAACTCTCTCCATGCGACTTCTCTTCCATCCTCACCTGAAGACGGAAGCTAAAAAGAAATCCCACATTAGCTCAGAATTGAGTAAAATAAAAGGTTATTTATTTAGAGGTAGACTCACAGATCACATTCTTTTGCACGAACAGGCAACAGAAACCAATTCCAGCAACCGGAAGAGAGAAAACGTGCAATTTACATTGGCACTCATAATATATGAAGACACACCCAAGTGGGCTGGCAACTTAAAGGCTACTGGCTAAAGGAGTTCCTACAGCACCTCACCCTTTTGTTTAAATAAGAGAGTTCCAAGCCTAATACAAATTACATACAATAAAAATAAATATAAGTATAAAATTAGAACTACAACCCGCATAAACAATAGCAAGCAAGAAATGTGATAAATATTTTAATAATTATCCTATCTTAAGCAGTCTAAGTCTTGTATTAGAAATAACTTGGCCAAGTGATGAGAGGAAAGTAACTACGACTATCTAGTCTTCAACCCCATTGAAGACCTGAGAAGGGAAATAATATTACTTGAATAAACAGAAAGTGCAGTCAAGCAACTTCCAAAATGTGCGGCAAATGACAGAGACAACTGGCTATCTGGGTAATCACCCAAAGTCTCATTTGTAATGTTGGAGCAACCAACTTTGGCTATCACCTAGAATAACTGACAGACTATTTTCCAAGACAGGAAATTTTTCAAAACCGTGTTACCCTGTCTGTCTTGGCAAGACTTGACAGTCTTTTTTTTTCTTGTATCTTGCTTGTCCTGTCCAGACATCATGCATTTTGTCAGTGGTCGAGGCATGGGCAGTTCCTTGCCCAAAAGCCAGGTTTGCCAAGAAGAAAACAAACTCCAATTGGAGTGTCTTTGGTGCATCAGTGCTGCCAGGAGCTATCGTGTCTCATGTCAACAGAATCCTAAGTTATTTAAATGTCATGTTCTACTGATTTTTGAAGTGGTTGAGGATCACCTATTTAGGCAGAATACAATCTCTACATATCTAAAGAATCTGATTGGTCTAACTATAAGTATGACAAACATGGATAACTATTGACCATAATTCTAAATAGTTACATAGCTTACAGACTAAGACTTCATATTAGAATATTAAACAATCTTTAAACAACAGTGCAACAAATGAGGACAATGACCTCAGAATGTAAATGATGTATAAGTATTTTGATCAGAGGTAGAAACGTATAGTGCAATATAATAAATATATCCTAAAATTGTATCAGTATACAAAATGTCTTAAGCATAGGTAGAAACATGCATGCATACAATATGACAAAATAACTTTGCCTAGGTGTACAAATATTGTAGACAGAAATAGGAACATATTCAATATAATTTGAATTTATGTCAATATACAAGAATCTATACCAATGTAAATTGTCTGTAAATAAGAGCTCACAAGTATTCACTCTACTATGTACTAATACTATTCAATGTGAGTAAGCTCACACTAATCTACCTACTGAGGAGGTGTGGAGTTGGTATCCATGTGGGCGCCAGATGAAGTCATGCTAAAAAGAAATCCCACACTAGCTCAGAATTAAGTATAATAAAGGGTAATTTATTTAATTTATTTAGGGATAGACTCACAGATTACAGTCTGCTGGACAAATGGGGAACAGACACCGAGTCCAACAGCCCTTTACATTGGCATTTATAGTATAAGAGGCTACACCCAAGTAAACTGGTAACTAAAGGCTACTGGCTGAGGGAATTCCTATAGCATTCACCTGGCTCCACTCTGCCCCATCAGCCTCACACACCATCCCGTGTCCACACAGTCTACATAAGCAGCTTCTGGAGATTCTACAGAATGAACAGATCCATAGAAGACACCCTGAATTTTCCTGCCATAAATGACAAGGCCAACCCCTAGCAAGGTCATGTGATAACAGATAAGAGAATTGTAGGTGGAGATCAGGGGTTGCCACACCTATACCTGCATCTTCAAGTATGACAGAATGACTGACTATGCTTTACTTAGCTCAGAGAAAGGACAGTCAGCCATTTTATTTTATTTACTTATTTCTCTCTTTTTTTAAAGACTCCCTTCCAGAGGACTTCTTTGTCCCACAGGCAGAGACTGTCTCTGAGTCCCTGCTCCGCTTCCCTAACCTCACTGCATGTTTCCTTCACAGATGCTGCTTCTCTTTGCTATAGCTTCACTGTTGGCAAGTCAAGGTCTGGACCATGGAGGCACAAAGTCCAAGGCCAACTGAACGAAGAGACTTTTCTTTCTTATGACAGCAACAACTGTCAAGCCATTGGTGTTTGGGGGAACCAACTGAATGCCACAAATATCTGTGACAAACAGGTTGACACTCTGAAAGATGGAGTTGACCTGTTCAAAGAACAAGTGGTTCACATGAAGAGGGAGAATACGACTGTTAGAGGTAAATTTAAAATGGCCCCATATTCTTGGGGTAGAGTGCTTGCCTGGCATGCATGAGGCCCTAGGTCAATCCACACCACCACAAACTTAATAAAAGAATATATCAGATGGGCCCCTGAAGGAAAGAACCGGATTTCTGACAGGTTAGAGGCATTCATTGTTTTCATGGAGGAAAAAAATGAATCACTGGTAGTCAAACCTAAGTGGTCCTGCAGCAAGGCTAAAATGTGAAGGGTAGAGCAAGGTCAGAGGATGGGAAGGGAGGGTAGACAGACAGGATTCATCAAGACCAGAGGCTGATCTCTTTCCAATGGGCACAGAGCCCCTCACTCTACAGGCCAGGCTGTGTTGTTGGCATGAAGTAGATGGACATTTCAATGGATCCTGGGACTTTGGCCTCAATGGACACAAAATGGTCCATGTTGACTCAAGCACTGGAGAGTGGACTGAAGTTGACCCTGAATCCAGGTGGATGAAAGAGATGTGGAAGAAAAACAAGGATGTAACAGACTTCTTAAAAATGACCTCACAGGGGGACTGCAGGGCCTGGCTCGAGGAGATACAGTCTCACTGGGAAGAAAATCTGGAGCCTACAGGTAACTGGGAAGGAGCGAAAACTCCGTGTGTGTGTGTGTGTGTGTGTGTGTGTGTGTGTGTGTGTGTGTGTGTGTGTGTGTGAGTCCTTGGGATAATGGTCATTTTTTCCATCATTTATTTCATTTCTCTCCCTCTCCTATCTCATTAATTGTGGATACATTGTTCTCTCACTGTGGTTCTTGCTAGCTGTCACAGTCCAAGCATCCTTGTATTTCCTGGCCTTTTCCTCATTCTGTACTCACTGTTGCTTTCATCTCACCTGATCTGTCTTCTTCCCTGCCACTGTCCTCAGAGGCCATCCTCATGCTTCCTCTCCTGCCGGTAGGAAAGATGAGGTCCCATCATTACCCTGCTTCCCCTACCATATCTGCATGAGTCTTATGAGGTCAGGGGACATGTCCTCTCTCCCTTCCCACATAGGCTCCATCTAACAGTTGTTGCATAGCAACAGGGGTGGAACTCTGTGTGTTGCTGAAGACACAGAAGTTAAGGTGAGATTTCCTCATATTTGGGGTCTAGTCAAAGACTCAACTTGTGTTTCCATTTCAGCCTCAACAACTGCTGCTCCAGATGTGAACCAGCCAACTTTGTCACTGGCCATCAAGCCCAACATCACTGTCCCACTGATAATTCTCCTCTGCTCTGTTCTTCTCTGGTCTCTGAGAATTCTTGACAATGAAGGTACTGAGGTCAGTGTTGGGAAAGATGGGTGAGCAGTGAAGACGCAAGAGTGAATTCCTGGAGTCCTGCTTTGTCCCTCAACTGTAGCATCTTATTGAGAAAGGAAGCAGGAGATCTGGAGTTCATGTCACCTGCTAGCAATAGCTTGTGCATCCTCACCCTTGACAGGACAGGAATCATGTCACAAAGCAGTGGAAAATAAGGAGAGAATAAAGCAGGTTCCTAATCAGGAGGTTCCAGTGATGTAGATGTGGAGACAGCAGGAACAAAAAAGAACATGGTACTCAGTGTGTAAAGGGAAGAAGATTCCATTCCACAGACAAAGATAAAGAAGACATAAATAAAGAGATGGCCCAGTGGCAAGGCCACATCCTGCTTGTACATCAGACCTGGGGTCTATTTCCATCACCCACAGGGCAGTCAACAAACATCTACAGTTCCAGTTTCAGGGGATCCAGTGTAGGGATAAGTCCCACCCCTTAGGGGGCGTGTTCGCCTCAGGCTAATGTTTGCCTATAAATTTGGCGAGCGTACTCCCAGCCGCTGCTTCTGCTTTCCAGGACTCCGTGGGAACGGTGGTTCTGTAAGTCTATTTCTCCATTAAAGCTGTCTGCATTCGTTACAATCTGTCTGCCTTCATTTAACGCCATTACAATCCAGCCCCTTCTTCTCCACAGATCCCAAGCATTCACACAGCACACATATAGACATGTAGGCTCACACTCACACACGTAAAGTAGAAATGAGTCAAGCAGCAGCAGCAGCAGCAGCCTCCAGAACCTGGGAGCAGTGTCCTCACTGGAAGCCGGAGGACTAAGATGCTGATGGAGATCACTGCTCCCTTCTGGGCTGCTCAGATGAATAAGGTGAGGCAGGGACAGGCACACCCTCAGCTGTGTGTACCACTGTCAGCTTTTGAGAGTTTTAGAAAGAAAAGGAAATGATTCCTGGAACCCCACTCAAGATCTGGAAAGCCAGGTCCAAAGGTCCTTTCTGGATAGGACCTTTGCTCCTCCAGCCCCTCCCATCAGCCCCTGAGTGAGGAAGCAGAGCTAGTCACCACCACTTTATTCTGATCTCCAGGTCTGCAGCATGGTCTAGGACTTCAGGACATGGGAAAGACGGAGGAAAACAGTAGGGGATCCAGGATGGAGAGCCCAGGGGTGATGGAGGAGTCACCTTGGTGAGGGTGACTGTGGGGTGGTGATGACTGGTACAGGGCACCCAGGAGAACTGACCCAGGTGTCTCTTCAGACCCTTCAATAGATGTGTTTCCTTGCTGCAGGTTGAAGATGCTCCAGAGAAGTCATGAGAGTTCATCTGGTGCCACCACTCTCCCTTCCATCAGCCTCCACCAGATGAATGAGGATGCTGCAGACACAGCATTTCATGGTCTTCACTCTGTGTGGTCACTTGGGCTCTTTCTTATCACCTTGTACTCTTGATGCTCCCTGGTGGGATTTGCCCTTAACATGGAGCTGCTTGAACTACAGATATATAAAAAAACATGGTTAAGTACCCCATATTAGTTAGCATAAGAAACAGTATACATAGATCTCCTCAGTGGGAATGTGAAGTTATTACTCCTATGTATATAACTTATCAGTATAGAGGTCAGTGTGAGACAGAGTAGAAAGACCCCACCATGCCTAAGAATAACCAACTGGAAGTTAAATTCTGTTAAGGATATTAATTTTGGAATAGATATTTATTATAATCACACTTGCACTATGCAGTTTTTCTAGCACAAAACAAAGAATACTGTGTTCATTTTATATGACCCTATATGATAGAAAGGGACTATTTTATAACAGAAAAGTTGATATTTTATAATATTACTATTATAAGTTAGTCTCTGTGACACTAGCAATGGCCACATGTACAATGGGGACAGAGAACCCAGAAGCTGCTCAGTCCAACAGGCTGGCTGTCCCTGCAGTGACAATCTGGCAGTGAAAGGCAGAAGGTCCTGGGAGCTGGTGCTGCTGGGTCCACATCCTCCTGGTGCAGGTCTGGGTCAGCGCTGCTCCCCACTGTGTTCAGAGAGGCTTCTTCTGCACATGCAGACCCGGGATGGAAGGAGAGTGAACTCACACTGGTTTTCTCTGACTGCACAGGGACACTTTGCACAAGTGCACTAGCACTCACACACAAGTGACACATACACAGTGACACATAAGGACCTGAAAGTATGGAGAATATAAAATGTATAGTTCACTGTTGAAAACAAGTTCTTCTGAAGCAGGATCTCACTAGGTAGATCAGCCTGGCTTGCAACTCACAGAGATCCACCAGCCTCTACCTCCCCAGGATCAGGCTTAACAGTATGTGCCACCACACCTTTCTGACCTTGGATTTTTAGTTCTAATGGTGTGTTACTAAAGTATTAAAACTTTAAAGTTGACTATTTCATTACATACATTTGTGAAATTTTGTGGCTATAGACTGGCAGTATTCAAATATCTCAGGTATCACTAAAGGAAACTTGTAACAACTAATCCTAGGAAATGCGAATTGAGAACAGGTTATTTAGTAGAAGTTACTGGTAACTGTAACAAGGGCCCCATCTTTAGCACAGTTGACTCCATGATGTAAGTGCCATCCAGGCTGTAAAACAGCACATATACAGCACTACCTGCCAAAACTATAACAAAGACCTAATCTACCCAAGTCCATAGTTAAGAGACAGTCTCTGAGTGCTCTAACCTTTCTTTTTGACTTTTGTAGTTCCTCTTCTGGCTAACTGGTCTTGTTAACTGACGTATGCCAACCCAGGCATGGTTTTTGTGCTTAAAAGCTCTACCTAAGAAAGACTCAGTGCTACACTGGTATCCCAAACACCCAGTGTAGTTGCTGATCAGCTAATAAAGAGTTTCTCTTGACTTAAATCCATGTCTGAGCAGTTTTCTCTGGTGAATATCCCACAACATTTTTGGAAGTCCAACCAAGATTCCAGAGCAAGACCTCAAGTCACCAGTAGTCTCAGAACCCCTAGGAACAGGGAAGAATGTGGTGGTCAAGGAGCTCTTAGACCAGTGGTCCTCAAGCTGTGGGTCACAACTCCCTTTAAGGGCTCAAGAGCCCTTTCAAAGGGGTCATGCATCAGATATTCTGCATATCAGATATTTGCATTACTATCCATAACAGTAGCAATATTACAGTTATGAAGGAGCAACAAAAATAATTCTGTGGTTCGGGGTCACCACAATATGAAGAACTGTATTAAAGGCTAGCAGCATTAGGAAGGTAGAGACCTACAGTCTGAATGTGTGTGCAACCTGAGTTCCAGATCCCCAGGGCTCCCTTTGATCAATTACTGCCTAAGGCTTCAGAGGAATCTGACGTCTCCACCACAAAAGGAAATAAATTAGAAAGCCACCTGGTCTATCACATCTGAAGGTGAGTCTGGGTTAAGGCACCTTCTCTGTGTACACACAGGAGATCTCTGACAAAGCCACTGATCCAGTGCTGGGTATCTTTGTGATGTCACTGTGCTGTTCTACCGATGCTGGAATTTCCAAATAAGATATAACAAAGCTTTAAAAAGATTCTAAGTACACAAAAATGGAGCCAAACACAGATTCTTGATAGCTACCTTTTCTTGGGTAGGTTTGATAATAGCCACAGAGGCATGGCTCATTTAAGAGATGGCTTTGCTCACTTGATGTTAGCAGCTAACACAGCCACAACTCTTTTAAGAGGCCCTGCTATGGAACACTTACATGGGATTTACGCACAGCAGGTAGCACACTACTTGGTGACAGCATGGACCCAACAACCTCTCAGAGCTGGGACAATAAACATGGCTCCCACTGGTACCTCCACTTCAGCCTACCAGCCCACAGTATCTAGAAAACTTTTCCATGAAGCAGGAAATTTCAAAGACAGTTCCACCTATATTGGCAGTTTGTCAGTCACTTCCTTCTGTGTCCTGAAGAATGTCTGGCAGACTCTTTCATGAAACAGGAACCCCAAAGGCTGGTCTCACCTTTAGGCAAGTTCAATAATCATTTCTTCTGTGGGTCTTTCAAGTCTAGTCAAGCAGTCCAGGCAAGGGCAGTTTCTTGCCCAAATAGCTAACAAACACCATGAGGAACCTCTTCAATGCCCATCTTCCTCTTGAAGTAATTGGTGCAGATGTGTCTCATTGCCATTAAAAGGCCTAAGTTTTTAAAACATTTTAAATGCCATATTCTATAGTCTTTGAAAGATCTGAAGAATATCTATCCATGTGAAATACATCTCTGTACATCTAGAAAACCTAGCTAACATGACTGCAAGCTGGACTATTATAGATGATTCTCTATTAACCTATATTTCTTAATTATGCATTACATTTCAAATGAGCTGCAGAAATACATATACACAGTATAACAAAATTGACCTTAAATTTGTACCAATAAACCAAGATTCATACCAATGCAAATTATTCATATCTATATCATATCCCCCTTTAAATGTAAATAAAAATTTATAAACAATCATTGCTGCGGGAGGATCTTCCACTCCTTCAGGCAATAGCTGCTGAAATACCAGCCCACTGCGGCGTGGTCTATTTATCTTTAAAAAAGAGCGGCAAGCCTCGGCTGGCTCTCTTGGTTCCAACGCTTGGTTCTGGCTCCTACTCCAGCGACTAGACTCCTTTCCTGATGGTTGGTGTTTTGTGAGTTTTACCCCCCAAAAATAAATACCCCTTTAAATCCTAACTGGTGTGGGATTGTTTCGTGCATTAAATTATTTTGAGAATTTGGGCATAGTTCTCTCCAAACTGCTTTCTTTTTTTTTACTTTAAGATTTATATATCTTTATTTAATATGTGTGAGTGTTTTGCCTCAAGTATGTAAGTGAGCATGCTTTCTATGTTTTGTTGGGGAAAGTAATTTTGGAGGGTATTAATGGAGACCTTTCAGAGAATTTTGGTCCATCAAACCACATTAGTCTAGAATTAATCCACAGGTTTTCATCTTCTGTGGAAGCAAAATAAGAACCTCATTTCCAAAGCAACAAATCCTTAGACCCAATTTCTGAAGTCAAGACACCTTTAAAATATAAATGTTGGTTTAGCAGCCCATACAATGAAATGTCTTTCTGTATTTAGCTCCTTCACAGTCAAAAACTCAAAGAAAACACAATGATATACATAATCCATACTCTCTGTGTATATTCCATCTTTACATGGATTATTTTTCTTTACTCCTTTTGTCTATGATTGTATTATGCCTCTTTAACTATTTTTAACTATTTAATTCCATTTATAACTGTCTATACACTTTTCTCTCTCAAACCTACATACATTTTTTAAGCATACTGTGACCCATTCAGACCTTTATTTCTGTCTGAATCTGTCTTTATAGAATATCTGTAATTATTTTCTGACCAGGAGCACCTTTTTTGTTTTTTGTTTTAAATGCTAATCAGGTGTGGCTAGGACTAAGGCTGCTTTGCCTTTTGGTTCTGCCCGGTCCAACATGGCAGAGGTCCATGCAAGCTGTGCACACTGCCCCAGTTCTAAGAATGGAGAGTGTCTATGTAACAAATTATGTAGTTTTGTAGCATGCTGCTCAAGAATCCCCAATGCTTATTTGTTTTGAGGCTAAGCGCTCTGGGAACCAAGGAGAGAGGAGTCAGCCATCAATGCCATGTGGTGGCACCATTCACTAAGCTGAACAGTCTCATGTGATCAAAGAACAATACAGATGCTCAGTAAAGACAGATTCAGATGGAAAAACTCTTAAAAAGTTTTTTAAACTGTGTTTTAAAATATACATAGGCTTGGAAAAGAGAGAGAAAGGGTAGCGGTCATAGATTTTAAAATTGCGTAAAATAACAAAGTAAAGTCCGTTAAAAAGGAATAGAATATATATATATATATATAAAGTCAAGGCCTGAGCCAGGACTTCTGGAGGTCTGGGAGTAAATCTGGGACCTCCGAGGAAGTAGGCAGGAACCAGAGATCTCTGCAGGTCCAGGCATGAATCTGGGACCTCAGAGGAACTAGGCCTGAGCCAGGACCTCTGTGGGTCTGGGAGTTGGTCTGGGACATCAAAGGGAATAGGCAGGAACCAGAAACCTCTCCATATCTGAGCGTCAGTCCTGGACCTCTGAGGGAGTAAGTCTGAGCCAGGTCCTCTGTGGTTCTGGGTGCACTGAAAGAATAGACCAGAGCCAGAGACCTTTGCAGGACCAACTCCAAGCCAAGGATCTCTGCAGGAGTGAATCCAGACCAGGATTTACAGAAACAGGTCAAAGCTGGTAACCTAGGCCAAAGTAGGCCTAAAGCAACATACTCCACCTTGGGCTGGAGCATGCCTGAGGCAACAAATTCCACAGGAGTGCCTCTGAACAAGCTACCAAAACTGAAGTGGGCATGAGAAAGCAAACTCTATGGATTATGGATTATGGATTATGGATTAGGAGTGGATCCAGTCCAAGATCATTTGTAGACCAGGACTGAGCCAGTGACCTGGGCCAGAGCAGACCTGAGACAGTGAACACCACAGTAACAGGGGAGCAACTACTGAGCTAGTGAGCCAGACACAGAGACCACTGAGGGTCCAGATGTGAATCTGGGACCTTCAAGGGAGTACACCTAAACCAGGACCCCTATGGGTCTGGGCATGGGTCTAGGACCTCAGAGGAACTAGGCCTAAGCCAGAACCTCTGCAGGTCTAGACATTAATCTGGGACCTCTGAGAGAGTAGACAGGAACCAGAAACCTCTGCAGGTCCAAGTGTGAGTCTGGGACCTCTAACGGATTAAGCCTGAGCCATGTCCTCTGTGGGTCTGGGCACACTCAAACCTGAGAACTCTAAGGGAATAGACTGGAGGAAGAGTCCTTTTCAGGACAAACCCCAAGCCAGGGACCTCTGGAGGAATGGATCCAGACCAGGAACATTTACAGAAACAAGTCTAAGCAGACAATGTAGGCTAGAGCAGGCTTGAGACAGCAAACTCCAAGGGAGTAGAGAAAAGCCTAGGAGCACTAAGCAACCTCCAGGAACATGGGGTGACCAACAGGGTAATTAGAACCGTGGCACTGAGTGTACCATGAGGAACAACCATCTGAGCCTTGGATTCACTGGCACCTGGAGATTAATCAACAGAATCACAGACAGTCCCAATCACACTGATTAGAGGAAAAGATGAGTAGACAAGGTAAAAACACATGCAACACCACAAAGAGAAACATGACACCAGTAAAACCTAAAGACCCTACGAAAGCAAGACTTGAACAACCAAATGTAGATGAAACAGAAGAAAATGACCTAAAAAATAACTTTAGGAGAATGTTTGAAACTCTTAAAGAGGAAATGAGAAATTCCCTCAAAGAAATGGAGGAAAAGACAAACAAAAATTGGAAGACATCAGCAAATCCATTAAAGAAAACCACGAAAAAGCAATCAAACATATAAAAAAACTATTCAAGACTTGAAAACTGAAATAGAGACAATAAAGAAAACACAAGTCAGAATTATAGAAACAGAAATCATGAGAAAACTCTTAGGAACCACAAACCCAAGCATAAATAGCAGAATACAAGAGATGGAAGAGAGAATCTCAAGCACTGAAACTACAGTAGAGGAAATAGACTCATCAGTTGAAGAAAGCATTAAATCTAACAAAAGCTTAACCCAAAATATCTAAGAAATATGGGACACCATGAAAAGGCCAAACCTTAGAATAATAGGTATAGAAGAAGTTCAACTCAAAAGCACAGAAAATATATTTAACAAAATAATAGAATAAAACTTTTCCAACCTAAAGAAAGATAAGCCTATGAAGATACAAGAAGCTTACATACACTAAATAGACTAGCTCCAAAAAAAAGTCCCCTCACCACATATAATAAAAACACTAAACATACAGAGTAAAGAAAGAATATTAAGAGCTGCAAAAAAAAAGGCCAAGTAACATATAAAGGTAGACCTATCAGAATTACACCTGACTTCTCATTGGAGACAATGAAAGCCAAAAGGTCATGGTCAAGCATGATGCAGACATTAAGAGACCATGAATGCCAGCCCAGACTACTATACCCAGAAAAACTTTCAATCACCATAGAAGGACAAAACAAGATATTCCATGACAAAACCAGATTTCATTAATACCTAGCCACAAACCCAGTCCTACACAAAATACTAGAAGGAAAACTCTAAGCCAAGGAAATAGGCTACATCAATAAAACATAGACAATTGATGGTATCATAGCAGCAAATCCAAAGAAGGGAAAAACACACAAATTAACATCACCAACAATGAAAATTAAATTAACAGGAGATAGTAATCACTGGTCATTAATATTCCTTAATATAAATGGACTCAACTCACCTATAAAAAGGCACAGGCTAACAGATTGGATACAAAAACAGAATCCATCCTACATCTGCATACAAGAAGCACACCTCAACCTCAAATACAGACATCGTGTCAGAGTAAAGGGTTGAGGAAAATATTCTAATAAAATGGATCTAAGAAACAAGCGGGTACAGCTATCCTAATATCTAACAAAACAGACTACAAACTAAACTCAATCAAAAGAGACAAAGGACATTTCATATTAGTCACAGGAAAAATCCGTCAAGTGGAAATCTCAACACTGAACATCTATGCTCCTAAATACAGGAGCATCCTCATATGTAAAAGAAACACATCTAAAACTTAAATCATACATTAAACCCCACACACTAATAGTGGGAAACTTCAACACTCCATTCTCACCACTAGACAGGTCAGTCAGACAAAAAAAATTAACAGAAATAAGGGGACTAATAGATGTTATGACTCAAATGGACTTAACAGACATCTATAGAATATTCCATCCAAACAGAAAAGAATATACCTTCTTCTCAGCACCCCATGGAACCTTCTCAAAAAATGACCACATACTTGGTAACAAAACAACCTCAACAAATACAAAAGAATTGGAATAACCCCATGTATCTTATTAGATAACCATGGTTTAAAACTAGAAGTCAACAGCAATACTACTTTCAGAAAGCTTACAAACACATGGAAATTAAACAATGCTTACCTGAATCATCAATAGGTCAAGGAAGAAATAAATGGAGATGTTAAAAACTTCCAAAACTTCAAAGAAAATGACCATACAACATATTCAAATTTATGGGACACAACGAAAGCAGTGCTAAGAGGAAAGTTCATAGCACTAAATGCCTATTTAAAGAAGTTGGAAAAACCCCACACTAGTGAATTAACAGAACATTTGAAAACTTTAGAATGAAAGAAACAAACTCACCTAAGAGAACTAGAAGCAGGAAATACTCAAATCGAGAGCTGAAATCAACAAAATAGAAACAAAGAAAACAATACAAAGAATCAATAAGACAAAAAGTTGGTTTTTCAAGAAAATGAAAAAAAATAGACAAACCTTTATCCAAACTAACCAAAAAGCTGTGAGAATATCCAAATTAGCAAAATCAGAAATGAAAAGGGGGACATAACAACAGACATGGAAGAAATCCAGAGAATCATCAGGTCATATTTTGAAAACCTGTACTCCACAAAATTGGAAAACTTAAAGGAAATGAACAATTTTCTGGATAAATATGACTTACCACAATTAAATCAAGACCAGTAAGAAAATTAAACAGACCTATAACTGCTGAAGAAATAGAAACAGTCTTCAAGTCTCCCAACCAAAAAAAGCCCAAAACCAGATGATTTCAGCTCTGAATTCTACAAGATTTTGAAAAAAGAACTAATACCAAAACTTCTCAAATTATTCCGCACAAGAGAAACAGAAGGAATATTACCAAACTATTTTTGTGAGGCTACAATTACCCTGGTACCCAAGCCACAGAAAGACATTACTAAGAAAGGGAATTACAGACCATTCTTATTCATGGACATTGATGCAAAAATACTTAATAAAATACTGGCAAATTGAATCAAAGAACATATCAGTACCATCATCCACTATGATCAAGTCATCTTCATCCTAGAGATGCAAGGATGGTTCAACATATGAAAATCTGTCAATGTAATCCACCATATAAACAAACTGATAAATAAAAACCACATGATCATCTCATTAAATGCCAAAAAAAGCTTTCAACAAAATACAATATCCCTTCATGATAAAGGTCTTGAAGAGAGCAGGAATAATAGAAACATACCTAAGCATAATAAAGGCAATATATAGCAAGCCAACAGCCAACATCAAACTAAATGGAGAGAAACTCCCAGCGACCCCACTGAAATCAGGAACAAGAAAAGGTTGCCAACTCTCTCCATATCTATTCAATATAGTTCTTGAGGTCCTATCTACAGCAATAAGACACCAAAAGGAAATCAAGGGATACAGTTCAGAAAAGAACTCTCACTATTTGCTGATGATACGATAGTTTACATAAGTGACCCCAAAAATTCTAGCAAGCAACTTCTATAACTCATAAACACTTTTAGTAATGTAGCAGGATACAAGAGGAACTCAAAAAAATCAGTAGCCTTCCTGTACACAGTTGATAAATGGACTGAGAAAAAAATAAGAGAAACATTACCCTTCACCATAGCCACAAATAACATAAAATATCTTTTTTTTTTTTTTTTGGTTTTTCGAGACAGGGTTTCTCTGTGGTTTTGGAGCCTGTCCTGGAACTAGCTCTAGTAGACCAGGCTGGTCTTGAACTCACAGAGATCCACCTGCCTCTGCCTCCCGAGTGCTGGGATTAAAGGCATACGCCCCCACCGCCCGGCAACATAAAATATTTTGTAGTAACTTTAACCAAACAAGTGGAAGACTTGTATGACAAGAAATTTAAATCTTTGAAGAAAGAAATTGAAGAAGACACCAGAAAGTTGAAAGATCTCCCATTTTCTTGGGTAGGTAGAATTAAATAATGTAGTAAAAGTGGCAATCTTACCAAAAGCAATTTACAGATTCAATGCAATGCCCTGCAAAATTCTTCACAGACCTCGAAAAAATGGTACTTCATATGGAAAAGTAAAAAACCTAGGATAGCCAAAACAATCCTGTACAATAAAAGAACTTCTGGAGGCATCACAATTCCTGACTTCAAACTCGTCTACAGAGCTAGAGTACTGAAAACAGCCTGGTACTGGCATAAGAACAGACAAGAGGACTGTCGGAGCCCGTGTGGGTCCAATATAAATTCTCTAATTCCCTAAACCGCTGAAACGGAGTCGCGAGGAATAATCAGACACAACTTACACCGTCATCATGGAAAAGTCCAGCCTCTCCGTTTATTCTCCAAACATCTTATATACCCACACCAAATGAGCGGGGTACACACAAAGGCTGTTGCCTAGGCAACCAGGTGCCTGGGCTCAGATCACGTCCACATCAGGCAGTCAGGTAGGCCCTGAATTAGCATCTCTATAAGACATCCTCCAAATTACAAAAGGAAAGAAGCTCCAAACATCCTGACCAGTTTCAGTCAAACATCTCTTCTCAGGTAATCCACACTTTAACAAAAGAAGTTAGGAACAAGACATCCTGGCTTTTGTTAAGGGCACAGACAACTTGTCTGCAGAGCTACATGATCAGCTCGGACCCGGGTAATGGCTTTTGTGCCATCTCGAAATATGTGCCCACAGAGGACCAATGGAACCAAAGACCTGGATATCAATCCACACATCTTTGAACACCTGATTTTAGGCAGACCGGCGCAGACCAGGAGGCCGCGCTGCAGATGCGGGCGGTGGCGCGGCAGACGCAAACTTATATTTTTTGATGGTTCATGCTTGAAACAGTGAAGCCCACACTGAGAGCAGATTGTCCCACTACAACTAATTCAAGTAGGTGTTTTGGTGGCTGGCCTGCAGAGTGGGAGGTCCTTTGTTGGCGAGGTCCCTGGTGAACGGGGAGCCTGGACCTGTCCCTGAAGACCCTCCTAAGTGGTGAGAGTGTTCTTGACCCACGGCGGAACCCAGTAAACGGAGCGGGGGCATTCCCCGACCCCCTTGGCTGCCCGGTCAGCCTGCAGGGGCTTCTCCCCTCTGTTGGGGCTGCTCCTCCTCTGATGCAACCTCTCTCTCCCTGGCCCATCCCAGCTTGCCCCCAGAGGCTTTCTTCCTTCTCCCTCCCTTCTACAGGGCTGCAGGATCACCCAGTTCAGCCTGCTTGGGCGCTGGGTCAGGTGCTCAGGCAGAGGGCAGCGGGGAGTGTCTTTGTTTTGGTGGCTGGCCTACAGAGTGGTAGACCTTTTGTAGATGAGGTCCCTGGCAAACGGGAAGCCTGGTCCTGTTCCTGTAGACCCTCCTGAGTGGTGTGAGGGATCTTGGCCTGCAGCAGGACCGAAGAAACAGAGCGGGGGCATTTTGTAAGCGGGGCCCCTGGCCAGCAAGGAAACCTGATCCTGTTTTAAAAGACCCATTAGATAGCATCGGTAGAAGGATATGGGCAGGCGCCAAGGCAAGAATTCACCCAACAATCAAAAACAACATGAAAACACCAGAACCCAATGATCTTACAACAGAAGGACTTGAACACCCTAGCACGGAAGAAGTGGGAAAAAAACTGACTATATGAAAGCAATAGAGTTCCTCAAACAACATGTAAAAAATGCCCTTATAGAAATGGATAAGAAGTATAAAAAAAAGTTTGAAGAAATGAGTAAATACGTAAATGATATCCTGGGAAACCAAGAAAAAACAATCAAACATGTAATGAAAATAGTTCAAGAATTGAAAACTGAAATGGAAGAAAGGAAGAAAACACAAACTGAGGACCGGCTGGATATGGAAAATCCAGGTCAATGAGCAAAGACTTCAGAAACAAGCATAATCAATAGAATACAAGAGATAGAAGAAAGAATCTCAGATTCTGAGGACACCATAGAGAAAATAAACACACTGATCAAAGAAAACAGCAAAGCCAACAAATTCTCATCACAAAACATTCAGGAAATATGGGACACAATAAAAAGACCAAACCTAAGAATAATAAGGAAAGAAGAAGGAAAAGAGTCACAGCTCAAAGGCCCAGAAAATATTTTTAACAAAATTATGGAAGAAAACTTTCCAAACATAAAGAAAGATATTCCTTTGAATATTCAAGAAGCATACAGAACACCAAATAGACTGGATCAAAAAAAAACCATCCCCTCGCCATATAATAATCAAAACACAAAACATACAGATTAAAGAAAGAATATTAAGAGCTGCAAAGGAAAAAGGTCAAGTAAATTATAAAGGTAAACCAATCAGACTTACACCTGACTTCTCTATGGAAACCATGAAAGCCAGAAGGTCCTGGATAGAGGTACTGCAGAAACTAAGAGACCATGGATGCAAGCCCAAGCTACTATACCCAGCCAAGCTATCATTCACTATCAATGGAGAAAACAAAACATTCCAGGATAAGAACAAATTCAAACAATACATAGCCACAAATCCAGCCTTACAGAAAGTAATAGAAGGAAAATCGCAACCCAAGGAATCCAACATTGCCAACACTGCCTACAATAACTCAGGCATCTAGCGACCCTTCACGAGCACAACTCAAAAAAGGGAGACACACAAACTACCAAACACAATAAGAATAACTGGAGTAAACAACTACTGGTCATTAATATCACTTAATATTAATGGACTCAATTCACCTATAAAAAGGCACAGGCTAAGAGATTGGATACGAAAACAGGATCCAACATTTTGCTGTTTACAAGAAACACATCTCAACCACAAAGATAGGCATCTACTCAGAGTAAAGGGTTGGGAAAAAGTTTTTCAAGCAAACAGGCCTAAAAAGCAAGCAGGCGTGGCCATACTAATTTCTAACAAAACTGACTTCAAACTAAAATCAATCAGAAGAGATCGAGATGGACACTTTATACTCATAACAGGAACAATTCATCAGGATGAAGTCTCAATCCTGAATATCTACGCCCCTAATATAAAAGCACCCACTTATGTAAAAGAAATATTACTAAAACTCAAGGCAGACATCAAACCACACACACACTAGTAGTAGGAGACTTCAACACTCCTCTCTCACCAATGGACAGGTCGATCAGACAGAAACCTAATAGAGAACTAAGAGCATTATTGGAGGTAATGAAGCAAATGGACTTAACAGACATCTATAGAACACTCCACCAAATAGGAAAGAATATACCTTCTTCTCTACAGCTCATGGAACCTTCTCTAAAATTGACCACATACTCCATAACAAAGGAAACCTCCACAGATACAAAAAAATATCAGTGTCCACCTGTGTCTTATCAGATCACCACGGATTAAAGTTAGAAGGCAACAACAATACTACCCCCAGAAAGCCGACAAACTCATGGAAACTGAACAGTCAACTACTGAACCACACCTGGATCAAGGAAGAAATTAAGAAAGAAATTAAAGTCTTCCTTGAATTTAATGAAAATAAAGAGACAACAAACTCAAACCTAAGGGACACAATGAAAGCAGTGCTAAGAGGAAAGTTCATAGCATTAAGTGCCCACTTAAAGAAAATGGAGAAAACATACATTGGAGACTTAACAGCACACCTGAAAGCTCTAGAAAAAAAAAGAAGCAGATGCGCCCAGGAGGAGTAGAAGACTGGAAATAATCAAACTCAGGGCTGAAATGAACAAAATAGAAACACAGAAAACAATCCAAAGAATCAATGAAGCAAAAAGTTGGTTCTTGGAGAAAATCAACAAGATCAACAAACCCCTATCCAAACTAATTAAACGACAGAGAGAGAACACGCAAATAAATAAGATCAGAAATGAAAAGGGGGACATAACCACAGACACAGAGGAAATTCAGAGTATCATTAGATCCTACTACAAAGGCCTGTATGCCACAAAACTGGAAAATGCAAAAGAAATGGACATTTTTTAGATAAGTACCATACACCAAATTTAAACCAAGACCAGGTGAACAATCTAAATAGACCTGTTAGTCGCGAAGAATTAGAAACTGTTATCAAAAACCTCCCTTCCAAAAACAGCCCAGGACCAGATGGTTTCAATGCAGAATTCTACCAGAACTTCCAAGAAGAGCTAATACCTATACTCCTTAAGGTATTTCACAATATAGAAACAGAAGAGTCATTGCCAAATTCCTTTTATGAAGCTACAGTCACCCTGATATCAAAACCTCACAAAGACTTAACCAAGAAAGAGAATTACAGGCCAATCTCACTCACGAACATCGACACAAAAATTCTCAATAAAATACTGGCAAACCAAATCCAAGAACACATTAGAAAAATTATCCATTTTGATCAAGTAGGCTTCATCCTAGAGATGCAGGGCTGGTTCAACATACGCAAATCTATCAATGTAATCCATCATATATATAAGCTGAAAGAAAAAACCATATAATCATTTCATTAGATGCTGAAAAAGCATTCGACAAAATTCAACACCCCTTTATGATAAAGGTATTGGAGAGACTAGGGATACAAGGGTCATACCTAAATATAATAAAAGCTATTTACAGCAAGCTGACAGCCAACATTAAATTAAACGGAGAAAAACTCAAAGCCATCCCACTAAAATCAGGAACACGACAAGGATGTCCACTCTCTCCATACCTCTTCAATATAGTGCTTGAAGTTCTAGCAATAGCAATAAGACAACATAAGGGGATTCGTATTGGAAAGGAAGAAGTTAAACTTTCGTTATTTGCAGATGATATGATAATATACATAAGCGATCCCAAAAACTCTACCAAAGAATTCTTACAGCTGATAAACACCTTTAGTAATGTGGCAGGATACAAGATCAACTCCAAAAAATCAGTTGCCTTCCTATACACTAAGGATAAGAAAGCAGAGAGGGAAATCAGAAAAGCATTACCTTTCACGATAGCCCCAAATAGCATAAAATATCTTGGGGTAACTCTACCAAGGAAGTGAAAGATCAATTTGACAAGAACTTTAAGTCTTTGAAGAAAGAAATTGAAGAGGACACCAGAAAATGGAAGGATCTCCCTTGCTCTTGGATTGGGAGGATCAACATAGTAAAAATGGCAATTCTACCAAAAGCGATCTATAGATTCAATGCAATCCCCATCAAAATCCCATCAAAATTCTTCGCAGACCTTGAGAAGACAATAATCAACTTTATATGAAAAACAAAAAACCCTGGATAGCGAAAACAATCTTATACAATAAAGGATCGTCTGGAGGCATTACTATCCCTGACTTCAAACTCTATTACAGAGCTACAGTATTGAAAACAGCTTGGTATTGGCATAAAAACAGAGAAGTCGACCAATAAAATCGAATAAAAGACCCAGACTTTAACCCCCAAACCTATGAACACCTGATTTTCGAGTATACAATGGAAAAGAGAGAGCATCTTCAACAAATTGTGCTGGCACAACTGGATGTCAACCTGTAGAAGAATGAAAATAGACCCATATCTATCACCATGCACAAAGCTCAAGTCCAAATGGATCAAAGACCTCAATATCAATCTGAACACACTGAACCTGATAGAAGAGAAAGTGGGAAGTACTCTACAACATATGGGCACAGGAGATCGCTTCTTATGTATAACCCCAGCAGCACAGACATTAAGGGCAACATTGAATAAGTGGGACCTCCTGAAACTGAGAAGCTTCTGTAAAGCAAAGGACACTGTCACTAAGACAAAAAGGCAACCCACTGACTGGGAGAAGATCTTCACCAACCCTGCAACTGACAAAGGTCTGATCTCCAAAATATATAAAGAACTCAAGAAACTAGACCGTAAAAGGCTAATTAACCCAATTAAAAAATGGGGCACTGAACTGAACAGAGAATTCTCAACAGAAGTTCAAATGGCCAAAAGACACTTAAGGTCATGCTCAACCTCCTTAGCGATCAGGGAAATGCAAATCAAAACAACTTTGAGGTATCTGTCAGAACGGCTAAAATCAAAAACACCAGTGATAGCCTTTGCTGGATTTTAACCCACAAACCTACGAACACCTGATTTTCGATAAAGGAGCTAAAAGTATACAATGGAAGAATCAAAGCATCTTCAACAAATTGTGCTGGCACAACTGGATATCAACCTGTAGAAGAATGAAAATAGACCCATATCTATCACCATGCACAAAACTCAAGTCCAAATGGATCAAAGACCTCAATATCAATCTGAACACACTGAACCTGATAGAAGAGAAAGTGGGAAGTACTCTACAACATATGGGCACAGGAGATTGCTTCCTACGTATAACCCCAACAGCACAGACATTAAGGGCAACATCTATCCCCTTACCACCAGCAGTGTGGGACAAACTTTGTATCCAGGCTTTAGGGTCTAACCCCTCTAGTTTCTCAGCAATCTGCTGAGCAATGTCAGCATCTGTCATCTCTGGAAACCTCTGTGCAAATGTAGATTCAATATTAAAACGCAATTTTTCAATTTCCCATCTTACAAATTTGTTGCTCAAAAAATAATTTCGCATTTTCCCCCAGCCTAAGGTATTAAAGTAAAATTATTCACTAAACCAGACATCTACATCCCCACGTCCAAGAGTCAGGAAACTGCTTACAAGAGGGGGAAGAAAGGCTGTAAGAGAACCTGTGTTCCATCCATGACATGGCTGCTGCACTGCTGAACTCTCAGCAGCTCTGAGCTCTTGCATCATCCCTGCACAAGAGCAGACCTGTCAGCCTTCCCTTCATGGAGGGAGAGGGGCTCATGAGGCTCCAGAGCTCCTTAGAATCTATCTGCAGTTAATGGTGCTGGAGCAGAAAAGACATTTTGTTCGGTGGTGTGACCCCTAGTAAGAAGCCCATGTTGCTATCAATAACTCCTCACCCTTGCATCTATAAATTACCCCAAATGAAATCATATGGTCCCAATTTTTTTTAAAGAGTGGAGGGAGAGAAATTGGGATGAGAAAGCAGCTAGAGAGAGTGGGAATGGGGCATGAGAAGGAAAAGAAGGGTTGATATGACCAAAATACCTCATACACATATATGAAAATAATTTCTATGTGTCATTAATGTGCTATGACACTGTTTAAGATTGTTTGGTTTTTAATATGTGTGAGTATTTTCCTATGTGTATGTGTGTATGTTTTGTGTGTACTCGGTACTTGAAGAAGTCAAAAGAGGGCATCGGATCCCCCTGGAACTGGAAATAATGTCTCAGAATAAAAAAAAAAAAACACATTGTTAAGTCATCATTTGTAGCGATGTCCTATTGAAGTCTGGTGAAAGGGACTCACAGGTCCTCCTAACAAAGATGCCAGGTAATATAGGAATAGTGAATAAAACAGGTAAATGTAAGGTATGTGCTGGATAGTTTAATGACAACTTGGCAGAGGTCACCATACACAATTTCACTGACTACTTCATATACTGAACCAGCAGTCAGTTCACCAACCTTACATTCCCTTCCTCCACCCTCCCACCCAGGAAACTGCTTTATCGCCTCCTCAATGAGCTGGCATTGCATGCCCCTGCCGGGACACACCATGGAAATCCATCCACTCTTACCCATAAAACCAAAAGCAGGGGATACCAGGCAAAGTTTAAATCACATATAATCTGCCAGTGATACTGAGTGGGGCATAAAGAAACCTCTATCCTGGCCCCTTGGCTCTCTTAGGTTAACTCCTAGACATACAGTACCAGATAATGGTGTTCATTTCAGCAGACATTGCATAGCTTTTACTTAAGGAACACATATAACACTTACAACTTGGGAAGCCACTCCCTACCTGGTACTACATTAAACTATATTGCAGCTTCAGTATGAAAGCAGCTCAAGAGATTAGGGGACAGTACGAGACCATATTTGGTCTCTGTACTCATCATTTGACCCTATATTAAGTAACATCCTGTAGGGCACAGGCGTCTGAGAGAGGCGGGTGGCAGCAGAGGTGGACAGAGGTTCCTGCCCGCTTTGGCCAAGGTCATGAGTCAGGTCAGCGTCGCTCAGCCAGTGCCCGCACTTCCGCGCTCAGGAACTGCCTTCTGGTGCCGGCTTCCAACTAGGGCCCCTTTGGGGGCGGCATTGGGGCGGGGAAAGTGGAGGCCTACAGGGGTGGGGATTGGGAAGCTCAGTATCCTGGAAGCTCCTGCCAGCCTCCGACTGGAGGAGGAGGCAAACTTGGGAGAGCAGCATGCAAAGGGCTCGCTGGCAGAGGGAAAACTTTCATCATTTCCTGAGGGTGGAGAAAAAGGGGAGGGGGGAGTTCTGTGGTCATGCGATCATTGCCCATCGCGCAAACGTGAAAGTTGACCCGACCGGTGGCTTGCTCCATGATAGCCAGGGTAAGAGATCGAGCCGCACTGCCTGATCACGTGGGTCAGGGCTCCCACGGGGGACACGAAGGTAAACGTCGCCTCGGTTTTCCTTCTCTGTCCTGCAGCCACCTGCCAGGACAGAGAAAACTAGCTTCCTTTTCTCTTCTTTTCCCGCTGATTTTTTCTCTTTTTTTGGGTTGAGTGGGGGGCGCGGAAAAAACGGAGTCTCTTTCCTTATGCAACTTCCTCCAGCGCCCTTTGGAAGGCCTTTCGCCCCCAATTCCCCACCCCCCCCCCCATTTTCTACCAAGGATCTGGACTTTTCCTATGTAAAAGCCTCTTCTAAAACAGAAAAAAAAATCATTCATTTTTATCTGACCAGCGCTTTGTCTGTGTGTGATTCTCTGCATTGTGTGTGTGCAGTGCCCATGAAGGACACGAGCCTGCATGGAATCCCCTAGAACGGCAGTTTCCCAGGTTGTGAGCTGCTGTGTGAGTGCTGGGGATCCAGCCTGGGTCCCCAAAGAGCAGCTGGTGCTATCACCCTCTGAGTCCTCTCTCCAGACCCCAGAAGCTGCTTTTAATTGTAAGAAGTTTTTCTTTTTTTGATTGCAAAATTTTCCAAAATGTCTTAGGCTCCAATGTCACAGAGTTAAGGGAAAAGCTCAGCCTTGCTGACAAGATAGCAATTGTCTACGTTAGGGAAAGAGTAAACGGAAAGAAATGGAGGGGGTGGGGGATAACTAGGGAGAGTCAGGGTTGGGTGACAGTGGCAAGCAGAGAAGACAAATACCATATGGGTGCAGGAGGGGTGATAGGAAAGAGACCTACAGTGGCAGATGAGTCTGAGATGGAGGAGAAAGTTGAGAAAGAGGAAGTGAGGAGGAGCAGGAAGGAGTTCTGAGGGAGATTCACTGTGTGTGAAGTTGTAGCAGAAGCAGAGGGAACTGCTAGAAGAGTGATTCAGAGGCATCTACTTTGATGAGGACAGGAATGCCAAGCAATATCACAGGGCATGGTTGTGTGCATGGACACCGCACAGGGCTTATACTGTCCCAAATAAATTTATCTGCATCTCCCTGAGGTCTGCAGAGAAGCAGCCAAAAGCATAGATGAGTTTCCTGATTCTGTTTCCCATGGTCCCAGAGGGCACAGCTGCCAGTGAGTGAGAGGAAGGGACCAAGGGCGTGGAGTCCAGGACCACAGTGCCCTCACCTCTCAGTTCACATGGTGCCCTTCATGCACCTAAGGGCAAAAGTACCTTGGTTCTCTGGTAGGAAGGATCTGAGCCCCAGGGCCCAGGATGGATCCCCAAAGAGATGCAGGAAAAGACTGGAACTAGGAACCAGCATGGCTGGAGCATGGAAAGACATGAATTGACAGCCCAGGTGTCTGGGACCTTTGGGAATCTCTGCTCAGGGTCCTCTGCAGGGCAGTACTGAGGTCTCCTGGATTCTCTCCACAGCTCCAGTCACATCTGTCAGTATCCAGGTCTCAGGAAGGAACCAGGGCAAAGCCTCGGAACTCCCTGAGCAATCTTTTTCAGATGCTGAGACTTTTGGTTCTACTGAGCTGTCTGGGGACCATGAAGTTGGCTGGTGAGTTCCCAGGGTCTAAGTGGAGGGTGGCTGGGGGAACAGAACCTGGCTCTGAGTCAGGAAGTTTGCAATATGCCTAGGCTAATTAGAAGCTCCTGGGCTTCTCCTCCTCTTCACCACCACAGTGCCCAGTCTCTCCCTGGCACTACCCCACCAGGCTTTAGTAGATTAAGCAAGTTAGGGGGAAATTGAGGGCAGAAAACAGTGCAGGAGGCAAATTACTGAAGAGTGCTGGGTGACAGAAGGGAATGCCTGGTGGCATCCTCAACACCACTGTGGTCACAGGAAACCTGAAATTCAGTCACCTGGACCAGATGTGCTAGGCACAGTTAAAGACCCCACCAGGAGGCGGTCTCACACACCTCCCCTTGACCTAAGGTTGTCTATGCTCTGAAGACTGCCTCCCAGGATTCCTCACAAGCCCTCCACCATTCTGGGACCTCTTTGTTCTTGAATTTTCTTTCTTACATTCCTAAGGTATTCTCCAGAAGATCGCAATAGATGTTTCCAGGGACAAGACAGCCACAAACACACCAGTTCATACTTTTCCCCTCTTATTTACTTTTATTATTGTTGTTTTCTTTTAATTAGGATTTCATACTATAGCCCACACAATAAAATTGCAACAGTCCCTTCTCTTCCTCAGTTTACCAAATGCTAGGATTACAACTTTGTGCCACCAGGCTCAACTTCAGTTCCCATGAGACTCAACAACCACCTTCACTATTCGAGCAGGGAGCATGGCAGCAGGCAGGCATTGTGACTGAAGCTGCAAACTTAGAGCACACATATTTTTAGTTCAGCTTGTTCTGGTATGATTTGGTTCAGATTTTTGAGACAAGGTCTCACTGGCTGTCCTAGAACTCACTACGGAGAGCAGGCTGGCTTCAAACTCAGACAGATCCAACTGCTTCTGCCTCTCATGTGCTAGCATTAGAGCCCCGTGATACCATACCCAGCTGAAAGCCCACATCTTAAACCTCAAGCATGGTCCAGAGATGAAGAAATGGGAATGGCTTTCAAAGTCACAGCCCCAGTCTCATACTTCCTTTAGCCAGGCCACACCTCCTGAACCTGTCCAAGCAACTGCCACCAACTGGGAACCATGAATTCCAACACCCTACTCTGTAAAGGACAGGTTCTCAAATAACCACACCAGACATTCACAGTAGCATCTCGGGGTTTGTATCTGAGTGACAGGGCAGTAATGAAGCAATACAGAAAGAATGACTGCACTTGCTGTGGGGCCCGAATGGTCCCTTTTGTTGGAATCTGATTGGTCCTCCTAGGAAGACAATCTCGGTCTGTCTGGGAGGTGGTTCAGCTTTAAATTTTTTTTATGTTTAGATTTATTTGTTTTATCTGCATGTATGTATGTGCAGCACATATGTGCCTGGTGGCCTCAGAGATCAAAAGAGAGCGTTGGGGGGGGGCTGGAGAGATGGCTCAGAGGTTAAGAGCATTGCCTGCTCTTCCAAAGGTCCTGAGTTCAATTCCCAGCAACCACATGGTGGCTCACAACCATCTGTAATGCGGTCTGGTGCCCTCTTCTGGCCTGCAGGCATACACACAGACAGAATATTGTATACATAATAAATAAATAAATATTAAAAAAAAGAGAGAGAGAGATCGTTGGATCTCCTGAACTGGAGTTGCAGACAGTGGTGAGCAAGCATGTGTGGTTGCTGAGAATCAAACGTGGATCCTCTGCAAAAGCAGACAGTGCCCACAACCACTGCACCACCTCTCAGGCCCAATGGTCCAGTTTAAACAATGGGCACAGGAGTTGGGATTTTCATAAAACAGCAGCTTTCAGCTTCACAATTATCTGTTCTGTCTTTAATTATTAAAATTCAGTCACATGTGGGCTGGCTAACCACTTATCTGTATTTAGCATTTTCATGTTCTGTTAGTCGTAACTCCCTTAAGCAGTTAAGCTTCAAAGTGGGTCCCCTTACTCAGCAATGGACCACTGTCCTTGATATTACTGCTTCTTGACCACTCCGCTTGATGAGATTCTTCTGTACCATATTTGCTTGGATTCAGGAATACAGTTTCCTAACCCACCCCAGCCTTGAGCCATCATCATCATCTCTGAGCTTCCAGCAATGCTGGTGCCATTCTCCCTGCTCCTTCTCACTGAGCTTCTCAGCAGGGATGCTCCAGCATCCACAGACAGCATGGACTCTGCACACTTCCCCTGGAAATGTTTGCTGTTCCATCTACTCTGGCACATGCACTTCTCTGAGATTCTTGATCCCCACTCTTCTATTGCCAGATATAACCTGCCTGGATTTTCTGTGTCCTGTAGTGTGGGCTAGCCTCTGATCAGTCCAGGAAGCCATCCCTGAACCACTGCAGTAGACAGGGCATCTGGCGCGTGTTGTTCTGGTTTCATTCTATTGCTGTGATAAACACTACCAAAATCAACATAAGGGAGAAACTGATTTATTTGACTCCTATTTCTAAGCCATAGTCTGTCACTGAGGGAGGTCAGGACAGGTACTCAGAGGTAGGCCCACATGCTATTCCACACAGCAATCTAGGACCAAGGAACTCACTTCACAGCCAGAGAGGCACAGCAGGAACCATGGAAGAAGCTGCTTGCTGTCTGAATCACCAGCTCCTGCTTAGCTAGATTTCTTATCCAGCCAGAGACCGCCTGTCCCGGGAATAGTAATGTCCATAGTGGCCAGGTGTTCCTACATTATTAATAGTGAAAACAGCCCCTCAGTAGATACTACCTTCTTAGGTGACTCTAGGATAAATCAAACTGGCAGTAGAATCTAACCAGCAAAGATGTTCAAGTCTATGATCTGAGTACAGATGAGTAAAAACGGTGTCCATGCAACCTCTGTTCCGTCCTCACCCTGCTCCATTCTGCCCCCCTCCCCCAGCCTCATGCACCATCCTGTCTCCACACAGTCTACATGAGCAGGTTCTGGAGATTCTACAGAATGAACAGATCCTGAGAAGACATCCTGAATTTTCCTGTCATAACTGACAGGGCCCACCCCTAGCAAGATCATGTGATAACAGATAAGGGAATTGTCCTGGTGGAGAGCAAGGGTGGCCACACCTTGATCTGCATCTTCAAGCAGGAGAGAAAGGTTCAACTTTTTTAGCACAGTGGAAACTCAGCCTGGGATTGATTGATTGATTGATTGATTGACTCACTTACTTGCTGTGGGACAATGTTTTGTATCCTATCAGTTGTATTTTAATAAAACACTGATTGGCCAGTACTCAGGCAGGAATTATAGGTGGGGAAACCAGGCAGGAAGTAGAGGCAGGGCAATGAGAATTCCGGGAAGAGGGACGTTTCAGTCTGCAGTCATGGCCCAGCCAGAGAGGAAGCAAGATAGCAAGATGTGACTGCCTTGCCAAAAAAGGTACCAAGCCAGGTGGCTAAGACAGACAAGAATTATGGGCTAATATAAGTTATAAGAGTTAATAAGAAGCCTGAGATACTAGGTAACTCAATTTATAATTACTGTAGACCTCTGTGTGATTTCTTTGTGACTGAATGGCTGTCAGACCAGGCAGGACTGAGTGAGACAGAAACCTCGGTCAACACTTATTTCTCTCTTTCTTTTTTAAGGACTCCCTTCCAGAAGACTTTCCTGTTCCACAGGCAGAGACTGTCTCTGCGTCCCTGCTCTGCATCCCTAACCTCACCGCATGTTTCCTTCACAGATGCTGCTTCTCTTTGCTACAACTCCACTGTTAAAAAACCAGCATCTGGACCATGGAGTCAGGAAGTCATAGGCCAACTGAACAAAAAGTGTTTTATTTACTGTAACAGTACCAACAACTGTTATCCCAATGGTGTTCTAGGAAATAGACTGAGTGCCACAAAGATCTGGGGAACACAGGTTGAGACTCTACGAGATTTATCTGACCTGTTCAAACAGCAAATGATTCACATGAAACAGGAGAATTATACTATCAGAGGTAAGATTCAAATGGCTCCATAGTGTTGGGGATTTAGCTCAGTGGTAGAGTGCTTGCCTGGCATGCATGAGGTCCTAGGTTCAATCCCCACAGCTACAATTTAATAAGAGAACATATTAGATGGTCCCCTAAAGGAAAGAATAGGATTTGTGACAAGTTAGGGACATTCAGTGTTTGCATGGAGGAAAAGAAGAGGTCCAGCACCAAGGCTAAAATGTGGAGGGCAGAGCAAGGTTTAGAGGATGGGAAGGGAGGGAAGGTAGATAAACAGGATTCATCAAGGGCAGAGGCTGATCTCTTTCCAATGGGCACAGAGCCCCTCTTTCTTCAGTCCAGGCTGTGTTGTTGGCATGAAGTAGATGGACGTTTCAATGGATCCTGGGACTTTGGCCTCAATGGACACAAAATGGCCCATGTTGACTCAAGCACTGGAGAGTGGACTGAAGTTGATCCTGGATCCAGGTGGATAAAGGAGATGTGGGAGAAAAACATGGATTTTACTGCCTTCTTAAAAATGACCTCATGGGGGGACTGCAAGACATGGCTTGAGGAGTTCAAGTCACATTGGGAAGAAAAGCTGGAGCCTGCAGGTAACTGGGAAGATGGGGTGGAAACTCAGGCAGGTGAAGGGTGCCCTGGGGTGTGTAATAATCTGATCACCATGAGTTCTGGTGCTGATGCCCGTTTATTCCACCAGTCACTTCCTTCTCACCCTCTCCTATCTCATTACTTGTGTGTACATTGTTTACTCTCTGTGGTTTTCACTGGTTGTCACAGTCTGAGTCTTTATTTCCTGACTTTTTCTTCATTCTAGAATCACTGTTGCTTTTCATCTCACCTGATCTTTCTTCTTCCCTGTCACCATCCTCACAGGTCACCCTCATGCCTGCTCTCCTGCCAGCAGGAAAGACAAGGACTCATCATTATCCTGCTCTTCCTAACATAGCTGCATGAGTCTTTTGAGGTCAGGGACCTGCTCACCTAAACAGTTATCCACAGCAACAGGGGTGGAACTTTGTGTTGTTGAATTACCTGAGCACCCGGAAGCTACAGTGAGATTTTCTAAGATTT
This sequence comes from Neodon shergylaensis, assembly GCA_025134845.1. Lineage (NCBI taxonomy): Eukaryota > Metazoa > Chordata > Mammalia > Rodentia > Cricetidae > Neodon > Neodon shergylaensis. The sequence continues at coordinate 145,007 of JABTXL010019228.1, forward strand.
GAGGTCTGGTCAAAGACTCAACTTGTGTTTCCCCTACAGCCTCAACAACCACTACTCCACATGTGGACCAGTCTTCATCCATGGTCATTGATCCTAAGATCACTGTCCTGCTGATAATCCTTTCCTATACCCTTCCGCTCTTCTGTGTTTTCTGAGAAAAATCCTTGGCAACGACAGGTACTGTGTGTTGTGTTGGGAGCGAGGTGAGGGACAGGAGGGTAAGAAGTGAAGAAGCAAGAGTGAATTACTGGAGTCCTATTGTTGTCCCTCATCTTATTGAGCATCTTATTGGAATAGGATGCAAGAGATCTGGAGTTCATGTCACCTGCTAACAATAACTTGTGTATCCTGCGCCTGGACAGGACAGGAATCCTGTCATAGACCAGTGGGAAAGGAGGGCGGACACAGCAGGTTCCTAATCAGGAGGAGATGAGGAGACAACAGCAACACAAAAGAACATGGTAGTCCCACTAAATGTGTAGAGGGAATAAGATTTCACCCCATAGACAAAGGTAAAGGAGATACAAATAAAAAGATGGCCCAGTGGCAAGACACCTGTTGCTCATGCATCAGACCCAAGTTCCATTCCCAGAACCAACAGTGTAGTCACAACCATACAGTTTCAGGTCCAGAGAAGCCAGCTCCTTCTTCTTCACATACACCAAACATTCACAACAGAACATTTAAAGACTTTCAGGCTCACATTCATACACATAAAATAGAAATAAATCAAGCAGCAACAACAGCCTCCAGAATCAATGGAGCAGTGTCCCCACTGGAGACAAATGAGACTAAGCTACTCCTGGAGTCTAGAGCTCCTATCTGGGCTGCTCAGATGGACAAGGTAGGGCAGGGACAGGCATACCCACAGGTGTGATGCCACTCTTAGATTTTGAGAGTTTTACAATGAAAGGGAAATGATGTCTGGAACCCCACTCATAGCCTGGGGAACCAAAGCCCCGGGCCCTTTCTGGATAGAGATCCTCCGTCTCTTCCACCCCCACCCCCATTAGGCCCAGAGTGAGGAACCAAAGCTAGTCATCACCACTTTATTCTAATCTCCCAGGTCTCCAGCAGGGTCTGGGGCTCTGGGACATGGGAAAAAAGGAGGAAGACAGTAGGGGATCCAGGATGGAGAGCCAAGAGGTGATGGAGGAGGGAACTGAATGACCCTCAGTGAGGGTGGCTGTGGGGTGGTGATGACTGGTACAGGACACCCAGGAGAACTGACCCAGGTGTCTCCTCACCCTTTAAAAGATGTGTTTCTTTGCTGTAGGTTGAAGATGCTCCAGAGAAGTCATGAGAGTTCATCTGGTGCCACCACTCTCCCTTCCATCAGCCTCCACCAGATGAATCATGATGCTGCGGACACAGCATTTCATGTCTTTCACTCTGTGTGGTCACTTGGGCTCTTTCTTATCACCTGGTACTGTTTCCGTGGTGTTCCCTGGTGGGATTTGCTCTTAAGCGAAACTTGAACCAGAAATTTGGAAAAGAACATGGTTATGTACTCATCCCTAGCATAGGAAACAGGATAACCAGATCTCCTTAGTGGGAATGTGCTGTTTTCACTCTTGTGTATGTAACAGGCAATATTCAAACATCTCAAGTATAACTAAAAGAAACCTGCAACAACTAATCATAGTAAATGGAAACTGAGGACCAGTTGTTTAATAGAAATCATTGGTAACTGTAACAGGGCCCCATATCTTAGCACAGCTGACTCCATGATCAAAGTGCCATTCACAGTGTAAAACTCAGCACATAGACAAAACTACCTGCAAAACCTAAAACAAAGGCCTAATCCATCCAAGTTCATAGTTGAGGGACAGACTCTGAATGGACTGACCTTGCTGTCTGGCTTCTGTACTCGCACTCTGGCTAACCATTCTTGACTAAAGCATGTCCACACAGAACATTTTTTTGTGCAAAAAATGCTTTACCTGAGAAATGCTTGGTGCTACACTGGCTCCCAAATATACAGTGTGCTTGCTGACCTGCTAATAAAGAGTTTCTATTAACTTAAATCCATGTCTGAGCAGTCTTCTCTGGTGAATACCCCACAACATTTCTAGAAGTCTGACCAAGATCCCAGAGCCAGACCTAAAGACACTGGAGACCCTTGGAACAGAGAAGACTATGGTGGTCAAGGAGCTCCAAGGGAAGTGGTCCTCAACTTGTGGGTCACAAGCCTTTGGAGGGTTCAAGGGGCCTTTCAAAGTGGTCACAGGCCACATGTCAGATATCTTGCATATCATATTTATACTATGATTCATAACACTTAGCAGAATTACAGTTATGAGGGAACAACAAAAATAATTTTATGGGGTCACCACAATATGAGAAACTGTGTTAAAGGATAACACCATTAGGAAGGTTGAGATCCACTGTCCTAGGGGCTGGGTCACCTGGGTTTCAGGTCTCCAGGTTTGTCTTTGATAAACTGGTGTCTAAGGCTTCAGAGGAGTCTAAAGTCTGCACCCCAAAAGGTAACAAATCAGAAACTCACCTAGTCTATCAGGCCCAGAGGGAAGTGTGGCTAAAGTGCCTTCTCTTTTTACACAGAGGAGAGGTCTGACAAGGCCATTGATCCAGTGCTGGGAACCTCGTGGGATGTCACTGGATTCCCCATCTTTTCATATGAATGAATATGTGGTACTCACCACTGCTTGTCTTAACTGTGTGTATATATGTGTCTATGTATTGTGTGCATCTGTGTGTCTGTATATCTGTGTATTTTCAGTCCTATTTTACTGCATTGAATGGTGGTTTTCTCTAGTATGTGAACACCTGGCTTAAGAACTGTGCTCGTCTTGTTGGGGACCTGAATCTTTTTTGGTTCAATTAAGTCACCCCGAGAGACAACAGCAAATGAAATAACAATAAAAACAAGAACCATCCACCTTTCCCATTCCATGAGTGGGTCACATGTTTAGTTCATTTCTTGACTCCTGCTCATGGTCAGGGGTGGTCTCTGTGTGGAGGTGAGGAAAGGCCAACCTTCTCATTCAGGCCCCTCTGCCATCTAGTGCAATGCACACAAGAAGTTGACATAGTTTCCCCAGGTGAGCATTCCCTCAACTCCACTTCTGCACTCCTGCTTTAAATGCTTGGGACAGGATTCAGGAAATAGGAAAGAGATTTGAGTCCTATATTGGGGTTAAACAGGGCCAGACAGAACCCTTTAGTGACCCTCTTACAAAGATTAACTAAGGCTGTACAAGTAGGAGTGACAGACCCTGAAGCTAGACATGTATTTATTGAATCTTTGGCTTTTAAAAATGCCAACTTAAAATGTAAAAAGGTCCTTGGGCCTTTAAAGTTCAAATCAGCACCCATAGATGAATGGATCTTGCATACAATGAATGTTGAAACATTTGACTATAGTACTGAGGCTTGGGTAGGAGAAATGATTTCCAAAGGTATGAGGAGAAACCAAAATGCCAATGGTTTTAATTGTGGTAGACTATGACATCTAAGAGGGGACTAAGAAGACAAGGAATTCCTAGGAATAATGTCTCCTCTAGGGATGGCAAGAATAGGAGGACTCAGCCTTCCTGTATGTGTGGGAGGTGTGGCAAAGGCAGACATTGGACTAATGAATGTAGTTTGACAAAAGACAGACAAGACAACCAGATACCACCAGGAAACTCCTTGAGGAGGCCTCTTACAGGTCCCCATGTCAAACAAGGTCCAGTCATTCCCAGTCACTGTGGAGAACATGTCTCACCAGGAAAATTAAGCAATTCAGTGCCTACTGTAAAATAACATACTGGTCTGGATGATGGAATAGATATGGAAGATGAGTAAAAACTCCAGTAGGAAATAGTAAATGTATATTTTGGCATACTTCTATAAATGACCAAAGACCAAAGCTGACAGCACACATAAATGACATTGTAATTGAGGGATTAATAGACACGGGTGCAGACGTATCATTACTCAGCAATCTTGGTATCCAAACTGGCTTCTTCAAGAGGCAGATATTCAATTACTAGGAATTTGAACCCTATTTCAAGTGAAACAAAGCACAAGGTGGGCCATAGGGCTAGAAGGACAGAAAGGAAGGCTAAGGCCATATATAGCTAATAGTGCAGTGGGGGAAAAAAGGTGGAGGGGGAGTGCTGTGGGACTTATATCCTGTAAAATTTCGTCAATTGTTCTAGTATAATAAAATGCTGACTGGCCAGTAGCCAGGCAGTAAGTAAGGGCAAGATGACAGAGTAAGAAAATTCTGGGAAGAGGAAAGGCTGATTCTGCAGTCGTCACCCAGACACAGGAGAAGCAAGATGAGAACGCCTCGCTGATAAAATGTACCAAGCCACATGGCTAACACAGACAAGAATAATGGGTTAATGTACAATGTAAGACTTAGTTAATAAGAAGGGCTGAGCTAATAAGCCAACCAGTTTATAATTATTCTAGATGTCTGCGTGCGTCTTTGGTACTGAACAGCGGTGGGAACCAGGCAGAACAGAAACCTCTATCAACAAAGGGTGTAGCCAGGGAAGGAGGGAGGGGGAAGGAGATTAAGGCAGTGGGGGCTGTGATGGAGTTAGGGTTTGAGAGGCAGGAGAGAGATAAGAGGCAGGAGAGAGATAAGAGGGTGAGGACCACAAGGGTACAGAGACAGTGAAGAAGGGGATGCGCTGAAGTAAAAAAACAGGCCTGTAGGCAGTGCCACACCTCACCCAAGGTCAAGAGGAGTGAGGATGGTTTGGAGGAGAGAATAGGGCATTGGGGTCTAGGGGTTGTTTGGTCGAGATAGATGGGTAAAGGAGGGGAACAGTGAGAGTTTGAGGACTGACAGCAGAACGGAGAAGGCCCTAAAGCTGGGGCTGAAAAGAGGGAAAGAACCTGTGTGGGTGCCCTAGACAGTAGGGGTAGGACAGGACAGAGCGGGGAGGGGGGCAGCAGTGAAGAGAGTGGAAGGTGAGACTAAGCAAGCTTGGGGACTTGGGACAGGGACTGGGAAGATGTGAAGAAACCCCACAAATAGTCGTTGATACTTCCTCTCTGACTGCAGGCAAGTGACTGCAGCACAGGCTAAAAGCACCAAATTTCTTCCTTGACATTCTGCACTGCTTCAGCTGCCTAGGGTCTCAGATGGTGCAGCCAGTGTGTGAGAAGGGACCACATGGAGTGGGAGGCCTGGTGACACCAGAGCCAGAGAGCCCAGGCTGCTCAGCTTCTGCCTGGGTGTCATGGCCTCTCAGGAAGAGGACCTGAGATCCTGGAGGCTCTTCTGCAAGTTGATGTAACCACAAAACCTCTAAGAAAAAAGTGAAGGGGTGTGGCAGACAAACCCCAAACTGCCTGAGGTCACAGCCCTGATTCTGAAATTTTCATGAATGTCATCAGCAGGAAGCTGGCATCTATTACAGTGCCCTTCACATCTGAGGCTGGGTTTAGAGAAGGGAACCCACGGCCTGGGCCACAGTGAACACGTTCATTAATTGCACCCTGGCTCTTCTCCCATTGTTCTGGAGACCAACCCATGAGATTGGAGGAATCAACAATAGAGTTTGAGGGGCACAGGGCCATAGCATCAAGGAGGAAGGATGCTCCTAGCTGAACTGATGATCTTTGGCCTCCAACCTCAGACCCCCATCCATTTCAGGCTCCTTCTGGATGACTGTACAGTCCAGATCCTGAGGTTTGTTCCCTACCTCAACCCACACACTTTCTCTTAGAGGCTTTCAGAAAAGCTGAGAAAATACTACAACAAGATGGTGAGTCTAGAATAGAAGAAACTGAAGTTCATTGTGGTTCACCAGAAGTTACTGAATCTCTAAAACCAAAGTTGCTCCTAGGGACAGGAGTCATACCACCCCAGTTCTCTCTTCATTTATTTATCTTCTCCTAATTTTTTCCCTCCCTGTATAAGCAGGGCTTCCAGCTTCACCAGTTCCCTCCATCAGCCTTCTCAGAGCTGAGGGCAGAGGTCACCACACACAGCTTCACTGACTACTTCATATACTGAACCAGCACCCAGTTCACAGTCCTTATATGCCCTTCCCCCACCCTCTCACCCAGAAAGGTGATTTATTCCCTCCTCAACCAGTACTGCATGCCCCTGCCTGAGGACACACACTAGGAAATCCATCTACTCTCACCCATAGAACCTAACGCAGGGGTTACCAGGCAAAGTTTAAATCTCATATGATCTGCCAGTTGTTCTAAGTGGGGCATAAGGAAACCTCTGTTCTGGCCTCTCAGTCCCCCCTAGACTAACTCTTAGGGAGAAAGGAGCAGATAATGGTGTTCATTTCAGCAGACATTGCATAGCTTTTACTTAAGGGCCACACAAAACTTACAGTTTGGCAAGCCACTCCTTACCTGGCTCTACATCAAACACTCTATCCCAGCTTCAGTGTGAAAGCAGCTCAAGAGATTCGTGGACAACAGGAGACCAGGCTTGGCCTCTGTACTCATTTTCTGACTCCAGAGTAGGTAGCATCCTGTATCCCAGTACTGGTACCCATTCCCTTGAGCACTCTCTGCAAGTGATGCCAAAGCTGTGTGCTAAACAACCAGGAATGGTCCTGTGCTGCCTGTGCCAGCTGGAGAGGATATGGGGAGTTCCTGGTGTTTGTGCCCATTGTGCTCTGTAGTCCCTGGGAATGAGGACGCTCCTGAGTCAGAGATACTTGCTGAGGGAACCCCATTCACTTCGTCTAGAATAAGATTTCCACAGCCAGCTGGGGAAAGTAGGTTTTTGTCCTTTTCTCTCTCTGCTAGGCATTTCTCAACACACATGACCGCTTTTGTCCCCTCTGGACAAAGTTCTAGGTTTGCCTCTGCAATCACAGGTTGTTGCTTTATTCCCCTTTCCTTTCACAGCAGACTCTCCCATTGACATCAACATATTTTAGCAACTTTAATGACTTTAAATTGTTTTGTCTGCCCCCAAGCCTTGTAGAAAGAGGAACCATAAACTCCCCCAAAGCCAATTTGTAGTCCATCCATAAGCAGAAAACTGTCAATATCGAAATACAATACTAGTTTGATCCAGATTTGAAGCGCTGACAAAGGCAGGTTTTGCTATTTAGGAGAGCTCAGCCCTCTTGCCTGAGTACATTAAGAGGGCTGTCCTGTCTAGACACTTTACCAGGGATTTCTAAGTTGAGGTAGAACTCCCAGCTTCCCTTAGAACAGAGGCCTACCCCGCTGAATCTGTCAATAGAAATCCTATTTTGGATGCAGAACAAACGCGCAATTTCAGACTTTATTATGTATTCTTCCAGTCTCGAAAAGGGCAAATTAAACTCCATACAAGCATAGAACTTCACCTGTGGTATGTATTCAGCCCCTGGGTAGCAATTGGTGTGAGAGCAGGGCCCGCTATTTAATAGCTGAATGCACACATTTAACCAGCACCTGGTGGATTCGCTGCTTTGAGAACTGCCTTAGGGAGAAAAAAAAGGAAGGTGCAGAAGCAGACAAAGAAATCTATAACCTTCTCAGCTGGTGCCAAAGCCAATCATTGATTTTTTTTTTTAAATCTGGGTGAGGAAGAAAGTTCCTAGAGGAGAGCGCACCCTTGTCTTGGAAAGAGATCAGGGGAGGGGAAGGAGAAAAGGGGTTTCTCCCCAACTTCTTTGTGCCTTTCCATAAGAGGAGAAAACTAATTTGGGGGCGGGGTAGTGGGCAAGTGACTCAGAAGCAGCTGGTGGGGAAATCTGTGGGTAAAACGTGCGAAAGAGGAAGAAAAGAGAGAAAAGAGAAAAATGGGGGGGGAGAGAGTTTTATTTTTTTTCCTCCTTTTAGGTGCATAGAGCGAAGGGTGTAGAGGGCCCTCCGGGAGCCGGCCAAGTTGGCCGCGTTGGGCCTTTGCCGCGAGCGGGCGGCGGGATGCTTCTGTCCCACCACCGCAGCCCGAGCTTGTCACTTTGGTTGCTTTTTTTGACACTGGGCGTGGAGTGGCGGCGGTGGGGGGAACGCCACGGAGCCGCAGCCTCCCCAGGGAGCGCAGGCTTAGAGAGGGGACGGCCGGGTCGTCGCGTTAACGATTGGGTTCGGCGGCGGCGGGAGGACTGGAGTCCAGGCGCGCCGCCCCTGCAGCCCCCGCCACCCGCGTGGCCTTAGCGCCAGGCGCACAACTGGAGAGCAAAGGAGCGAGCGCGGGAAGTTCAAGTGCGGGAGACCGAGGCAGTGGGAAAAGGAGCCGGGTCACTTTGCTTCCCGGCTACATTAGGAGAAGGGACCGGCTGAATGTGGCAGAGGCGCCTCTCGCCGGCCTCACTGGCGTGCACAGCCGAGCCGCGGCGGGGCCGGCAAGAGTTCGCGTGAGCTCTCCCCGAGGCAGGAAAGTGCTTTTTAAGGGGGCGCGGCCGGCGGCGCAGGCCTGGCATTGGCGTCCCCGCGGGGAAGAGGGCGCGGGCCGGGCGAGGCACCCGCGCCCTCCGGGCCGCGTTCTCCTCGGTGCAGCGCTGGCCGTGCGGGCCCGAGCGTGTGGGAGAGGCGAGCGGCGGCGGCCGCAGTGGCGGGTGCTACTGGTGACTGCAACTTGTTTGCGGTCGGTCGCCCGCGATGGCCTTCGAGTTGCGAGTCGCGTTCTTCTCGCACCCCTTGCAGGCGCCCACCCGTCCGCCCTTCAGCACTCAGGAGCTGCTGTCTGGTGCCGGCTCGATTCCTGGGCCGGACAGGGCGGAGGTGGGTGCAGCGGCGGTGGTGGCGGCGGTGGTGGGTGCAGTGGTGGCGGCGGCGATGGTGGGTGCAGTGGTGGCGGCGGCGATGGTGGGTGCAGTGGTGGTGGCGGCGGTGGGTGCAGTGGAGGCAGGGGTAGAAAAGGCAGGCAGGGGTGGGGATTGTGAAGCTCAGGAGCCCTGGGATCCGCCCCGCTCCCAGCCTACCGCGACCGGAGGAGGCAAACTTGAGAGAGCCAAGGGGCTCGCTGGCGGAGGGAAAACTTTAATCGCCTCCCGAGGGTGGGGAAAAAAAGGCCAAAAGTGTGTGTGTGTGGGAGGGGAGGGTGTCTGGGATTCGAACCCTGAGTTCGCGGCCCACCGCGCGGCCCCGAGAGATCGTTGACCCTCCCAGAGCCTTGCTCCGCCTTAGGCTCACCCGAGGCTGAGGTATCGACAGTCCGAGCTCCGTGACAGCCTGGGTCGAGCCGCACTGCGGGGTGGCATCAGGGCTCTTGCCCCACCCTTCCACGGGGGACGCGAAGGTAAACTTCGCTTCTGTTTCCCTTCTCTGTCCTGCAGTCACTGACCAACTTCCATTTCCTCCTCTCTCCTTGCTTATTTTTCTTTTCTCTTTTTCTTTTTTTTGGCGGGGGTGGGGAGCCAAACCGGGGTCTCTTTCCTTATGGAACTTCCTTTGGGCGCCTTTTGCAAGCCTCTCTTTCCCGCCACGATTTCTGTATCTTTTGGCCCTCTCCTTTGCCACATCGGGGCCAACGCTGGAAACATGCATTTGAGATCAAAGTCCCCAGAAACCAAAAATAGATTTTAAAAAATTGTTCTAAGTTAAAGGAAACTGAGATGAGAAATAAAAACTCGTGCACGCAGCACGGGCGCGCGCGCGCGTGTGTGTGTGTGTGTGCGCGCGTGTCTGTGTGTGCCTGTGTGTGTGTGTGTTGAATTCTCATTTCAATATTCGTAGATGGTTGGTTCTGATGTCTTTATTGGTGTGGGGAGCCCTGGAGACTTTGCACTGGCTATCTCGGTCGGGCGGATTTTCGCGCATGTTTATTAAAACCCTGATTCCAGTAGAAAGCGTTTCTCAGCAAGTTTCAAGTGTAGCATAAACAGCGAGCGGGACCACCGAGGGGGCCCTCTAGTGGTTACACGCATCTTAAGTTCGTCAGGCAGAGGGCAAAGTTTGCCCTTGTTACTTTTAGAATTGGAAGTAATTGGAGGACCAAAGTTAGCAGCTGGATGTGGGAACTGGTGCTGATCAGAAATAGAAAGTTTTGTGAATCAGAGAACAGTGAACTGGGAGTTTTCGAGTCCTGTGATTTCCCCTCTTTCTGGCTTAAATTAAAAAATAAATCCTTTTATTCTGAGATATGATATTGACATACCTCAGATAAGGAAATTTGTTTTATAATAACCATCGTCTGTATCTTTCAGCGTTTACCACCTCTAAGGCGGCATAGCAGGTAGCTTAATTTAAAACGTTAAGGAGAAATTAAACAAAACATGGGCTTAAAAGTTTACAAAAAGTGAAAAAAATAAATTTTTTTCTATGAGCTGATCATTTTGTTCTCTGATTTATGTCATCTCAGGCTAACAAGGTAATCACTAACCTACATATATTCATAAAATAAATATTCTTGTTGTAAGAATGTAATTTTGATTCACTGGGTAAGAAATTATTTCAGGGATACTTTGAATAATTTATGGATTTAAAACATATTTATATTTATGTTTTAAATGAGTTACATACCTATTTCCCAGTATGTACACTGTTAAAGAATCTTGAATTTTAAAGGTTAAAAACCAGAGAAATGTGGTTACCTGTCTGTCATACATACAATGAGAGGAACAGGGTTACCTATGTAGCCCAGGCTGGTGCTGAACTTACATCCTGCCCCAGTTTCCCTAGTACTTGCATAGACGTACTCTTATTTAAAATGAGGAATTTTATTGTGTGAACTTAGAATATGGGGATGATGTGAATGATTAAAATTAATTTCTCCTCATGTGGAACTGGTTGACTTTATTCTAACACACAGAGCGATGCATGCGTGTGGACTGATGCATGTTGAGTTTGAATTTAGATTACAGATGTGAAGACTTAAGGAGAGGTCTGTGATTTTTTTTCTTCCTTCCGTTTTCTCTTTTAAAATCAATGCTAGATCCTTAGGAGATTGGGGTGCACAGCAGTTGTGAAGACCGCCAGACGGTTCTGTCTTTCACCACCGCCTTGAGGGAATAGTCACTTGTTGTAACCAATTGGTTTCTTATATACTAGGAATGCAGAACACTGGCTGCATTTGGAAATCAAGAAAAATGTGTGCCAGGGTTAGTAGGAAACATAAAAAACACTAAGTTTGTGGGAACTGCTTTGAACATATGAAAAAGTAGACACCAAGTGTGCTTGAAATTTGAGGAAACATGACACTGTGCTAGGGTGTGTGTGTGTGTGTGTATTTGGTGTGGGTGCATGGGGAGGCCAGAGACCAGCTGGAATTGTTTCTTCCCTTCCTGTATTGCTCTCCACTTTCTTCTTCATCTTCTTCCCCCACCCCAACCTGATTGTTCTCTTTAAATCTGGCTCACTGATTGGCTAGATTGGCTGGCCAATGAGCTACAGGGCTCCTTAGGTTTCTACCCTCCCTTAAGTGCTCAAGTTACAGATGAGGGTGCTCTTTGTGGGAGTGCTCAGGATCTGAACTTCACGCTTTTGTGACTGTCACTTTATTACTGGATTCTTTTCTTTTTTATGGGGGTGGGTGGGAGGGTATGTTTTGAGGCAGGGTGTCTTTGTGTAGTTCTGGAACTTTCCCTGTAGACAAGGCTGGCCTCTCACTCACAGAGATCCTCCTGCCTGGGCCTGAGTGCTGTAATTAAAGGCCTGTGCCACCAGGGCCTGGCTGTTGTTGGATTCTTAATTAGCATTTCAGCACCCCCTTTTCTACTGACAGCAATTTCTTTCTTTTGAATTGTAAAAGTGAGAAAACCAGAACAAAGCGGTTATGAATGGCGGCCTTTATAAATACACAATGGTAGGAAAGAGCTGGGAACTTTAAATGTCTTTGGAGTCTGAGCTACAATTTTGCAGCTAAAATTTATGGCAGTGGGGGGAAGATGAGTTAATTAATTAACATGTAATGAACATTTAAGTGTCTGCTATGGATGAAATCCAAGAAGGCATTACTTACTTCTGCCAGATACCATGGCTTAGGGATATACCACAGTCTTATGAGTTTTTGAAAACATTTCTATGGGTATATATTGTTTTGTATAGTTTTTGTCTAATAAGATCTCTTTGCTCATCTGGAGAATGCTGGCTTAACCCCAATAAATAATCCAGGACCTACCTTTAGGATCCGGACCCATTTGATGGGGGAAACCACAGCTGGGTTAGAATATCTCAATGTGCTTTCTGTTATTTATTCTGTTTCTACTCTTTAATCTTTCTTTCTCCTTTCCCCACAGGCTTTCCTGCCTCCTCTGTCTTGAGTACTTAAGAGTTTGCTAATTGGGCTGGAGAGGTGGCTCAGAGGTTAAGAGTTCTGGCTGCTCTTGTAGGGGTCCTGAGTTCAATTCCCAGAAACCACATGGTAATGAGATCTGGTGCCCTCTTCTGGTGGCTGACCATACATGCAAGCAGAGCACTTTATACATATGAGATAAATCTTAAAAAAAAATAGTTTGCTAATGGCTGTTCGGCAGAAGCAAAAGGAAATGAAAGTTAACTTTTCTTTTAAATTTTATTTATTTGTATTAGTATTCCTCTCTCTCTCTCTCTCTCTCTCTCTCTCTCTCTCTCTCTGTGTGTGTGTGTGTGTGTGTGTGTGTGTGTGTGTGTGTGTGTGTGTGTGATAACTGTGATCCTACAGGTGACTCACTAGGTCACTGTTACCATTTACTTCTGGGATCGTCTCTCAATTCTGTCCAGTCTACCTCACATCATAGTAGATGGGGGACCCAGCTCCTAATGGACCCCTGAGGCTGCATTGTCACTGGTATCACAGGACCAGAAGGCCCCTCTCTCCCAGGGTCCACTGTGCAATTCTAAGACTGTCTCTGCTGTCACTGCACAGGCTTGCTTTCAATCTCTGGGGTCTCTATTGTGATTCTTCAATTAGTTACCACCAAGAACTCCACATAGCATCTACCATACACGCCTCAATGTCACAGATCGTCCTCCGTCACTACATAGAGGACATCTATCCCGCCACACTCACCATTCATATATTGTCCATGGGAGCTTTAACTTACAAGAGTAGAACAGGGCAGTTTAACAGAGACTATCTGCCTACAAACACGTTAGACATTAACAGTGGAATCTAGGGGCCATATCCCTGTCTAAATGGAGCAGTGACCCTGGGAGAAGAGCTGCACTTGCTGTGGGTGAGGAGTCCTCCTTATCTGATTCCTTTCTCTCCTCCCAGAAAGGACTCTGGGATCTCTGAGAAGTGGTTCTGTGGTGGACACTGGGCCCAGGAGGCCAGCTTTGTCCTGCATGTCAGTTCTCATATGGTTAATTATCAATTTCTGACAGCATGTAACTCGCTGACCATCTGTTTGCCTGTAGAATCTGTATGTTCTGTCACTTTGGGGGCACACACCCCAGCCTGAGGTCAAAGCCTGGTTTACACACACATCACAAATCATCTGAACCCTGGTCCTTCTATGATGCTGTTCCCTGACCACTCCACTTTGGTCCTCATCAGGACATTTCTGCCCATGTTCCTAACTTCTCATTTCAGGAACACCATCTGCCTTCCCTGCCCTGGCCTTGTATAGTTTTCATCTCTGGGCTTCTGCAGAGACCCATGTCCTTCTCCCTGGGCAATCTTTCCATGCATGACATGCAAGAGTCCTCCATGCTCTCCTATGGAACAGAGTGGGCATATTTCATATTACATCCCCTTTGGCCCGTGTACTCTTCTTAGTCTTTACTCACGCCCTTCATGGCCAGTTTTAGAAATTCTTGATTTTCTATTTCATGCAGTATGGACCAGCCTCTGACCAGGTCCCTGAAAGCCATTCTTGGGGTCAGTGGTAAGCCTGTCTAGACTGCTTGTGGAGTCCCAGGTCTCTTAGAGACCTTGTCTAATCAATACTGCTGTAGCACAGTTGTGAGAGGTTATAGAAATGTTTTCCTTACTAAAGCGTGGGCGTCTATTTATAAATACTTCCTTCGAAGTCATCCCTCATAACCTATTATTGTTATCATTATTGATATTATTAATTGGCAAATGTTTGGAAGTAAGGGATGCTTTCTTTAAAATGCCTTCAAAATTCACTGTTCCTCCTACCACTAAAACAGCTGGTGAAAGAAACAGACAAACAAAAAAATTAAAAAAAAACAGACAATTTTCTTGATAGATACCACATACCAAAATTAAATAGAGACCAGATAAAAATTTTAAATAGACCTAAAACCCCTAAGAAATTAGAAACAGTCATTAAAAACCTCCCAACCAAAACCAAACAAACAAAGAAACAACAACAAAACAGGGCCAGATAGTTTCAGCACAGAATTCTATCAGAATTTCAAAAAAGAGCTAATACCAACACTCCTCTGGTGTGGGAAATCTGTCTATGTGTTGCCTTTATTGGTTAATGAATAAATCTGGTTTTGCCAGTGGCCTAGAAGAATAGGGCAAGGCAGGAGTTCCAAGCAGATGGAGGAGGAGAGAGTAGGCAAAGTCAGGAAAACGCCATGTAGCCTTCGCTGAGGACAGAGGCCTGCACTAGAGCCTGGTGAAACTTTGTCAGTAGGCCACAACCTCATGGCAATACACAGATTAACAGCATTTCTCAACATGTATGACCACCATGTCCCTTCTGGATTTGTCTCACTTATGGACATCTTGTCTGACTGTGATCTGTTCACATAACAGCCTAGTGGGAAACAGCTCATCTCATGATGTCTGCCTGAGACCTGACGGGCCTTCTGATAGCCCGGGACCACAGGCTGCTCTCTCCCAGGGCCCAGGACCATGCCAGGGGAGCACTGAAATGGAGTGTATTTTTCCTGCTCCAGATGGACCAGACTGGCTCCTGCCCAGTCAAGGTGCTTCTCCAATTAGACACTGCCATGAACTCCACCCTGGTCCATTTCCTAGAACTGACACCTTGGGCTGACAGATTGTCCTGGGTACAATGAGAGGCAGAGAACTCAGTACTGCTCAGTCCAGCAGGCTGGGTGCCTCAGCAGTGGCAATCTGACAGTGAAAGCTGGCAGCTACAGGCTTTGTCACTGAGAATACATGTGGTTGTAGCAGTAATAGAGACACTTCCTCTTTATGGTGACCTGGGCTAGGTCACCCCACTGATGGAGGGTCTTGCTGTGATACACTGTCCACTCTGGAAACACCCCCACGGACACAAAGCATCTGAACCATTCTCCCTATCTGCTAAGACAGTCAGGGCTACAATAGAGTCCACCATAACTGCCCCTTACATTTTTGTCCTCTGTGTTTTAACTTACAGTTCCTACTATAGAGTAAACACAGCATGGAGACAGCACTGACATGAAAAACACACATTCCTCTACAGATACCACTACAGCCTCCCCCACTCCTGCCCTACTGTACCCTCCTCTCCCAGCAACTCCCCGTTCCCTTCTCATATATTCATGTTCCGCTGCCCTTCTTCATCTCTGTCTTATACCCTCTCTCCTATCTCCTGGATCTTCTTTTATATCCGGGTTTCTTCCCATGCTTGCTCCCCATTAGATAACTATATTTAACTTTTAGAAACTGGGATCCAGAATGAATTCAAAGCTATTTCAGATACAGAAGTGGGGAGAGGTGAGGTTTCTGGGACTCACTGGCCATACTCCAACTCACAGACCTGAGGCCAGTGAAAGACACTGTGTCCTCAAGTATGATGGATGGAACCTGTGGATCCACAGCCGAGGTCAATCACCACCCTGCATGAGCAGCACCCAGAACACCACACACACACACACTCATACACACATCTTCACAAACATAGGGTTCACCTGCAAAAAAAAAATGTGCAAAACAAAAATCCCTTAAAAAAAGTGACAGCAAATTAAAAAATATTCCACCAAAGATCTGGACTTTTCATATGTAAAAGCCTCTTCTAAAACATGGGGGGAAATCAATTTTAACTCATGTGTATGAACACTTTATCCATGTGTGTTTCTCTGGCCCATGTGTGTGCAGTGCCCATGGAGGCCAGGAGTCTGCATGGAATCCCCTGGAACCCCAGTTCCCCAGGTTATGAGCTGCTGTGTGGATGCTGGGGATCCAGCCTGGGTCCCCAAACAGCAGCTGGTGCTCTCACCCTCTGAGTCCTCTCTCCAGACCCCAGAAGCTGCTTTTAATTGGGAGAAGTTTTTTAACTGCAGAACTCTCCTGAAGGTCTTAGGTGCCAGTGTCACAGAGGTAAGGAGGAAAGCTCAGACTTCCTTCCCCACAAGACAGCTACTGTCTCCAACAGGGAGAGAGTGAAAGGAAGGAAATGGAGGGGGAAGGGAGAGTGACTAGTGGGGTAGGGGTAGGGGCCACCGCGACAAGCAGGGAGACAGGAACTTGGGGTGCAAAGACTTTGAGGGGGCGATGGGGAAGGGACCTGGAGGGGCAAATGAGTCTGGAATGGAGGAGAGACTTGAGAAAGAGGAAGTGAGGAACAGCAAGCTGGAGGTCCCAGGGGACCCGGAGGGATGGTCTAGAGGGAGACAGAGAGTGTGTGTGAATCTAGAGAAGCAGGGAAACTGCTAAAGCTAACAGTGCCACCTACTGGAAGGGCCAAATGACACTTTGTTGCTGTGGGCATGGAAACCTCACAGGGACAAGTTGGGATAAATTCCTGGGGCACATTTAGCAGAGAACTGGCTGAAGGCACGACTTACTCTGTCTTCGTCTCTCCTGATTCTCTTGTCCAGGGTCCCTAAGGGCTCAGCTGAGGTGAGTGAGATGAAGGGACAGCTTGTGTGGGAGCCCAGGACCACCGCGCCCTCGCCTCTCTGTTCACACTGAGCGCTCCAGGTGCCCAAGCTTGACTGAAAGGAAATGGCAGTGGGCTCCAAGAAAGGACCAGAGCTGCACGGCCCTGAGGGACCCCGAAGAGATGTAGGAAAAGATGGGAACTAGGAACCAGCATGGCTCTAGCACTAGAAGGACTGAATTCACAGCCCAGGTGTCAGGTCTTTTGGGAATCTCTGCGCTGTGTCTTCTGCGGGGCAGTACTGAGGACTCCCCCATTCTCTCCACAGCTCCAAGACACACCTGTTGGGAGCCTTGATCTCAGGAAGGAACGAACCATGGCTGCAGCCTCCGGATACTACCTTTCCCTAGTTCTGTGCCTTTTCGTTCTGCTGATCTGTCTGGGACCTTCCCTGCAAGCCAGTGAGTACCGGGACTTAACTGGATGGGGGTGGGAAAGGGGAGATTTGGGTTACTGAGTCAGGAAGATTAAAGTCTCACAGGAAGCTCCTGGGTTTCTTTCTCTTCGCTATCACCCGGATATAAGTCTGGGAGCCCTAGTCCTCACCGCGTGCCCCTCATTTTTCTCTTCAGTGGATTGACTAAAGTTGTGGGGAAAGTCACTGTGGCAGGGCCAGAAGGGGCCGCATGAATGAGGAAGGCACAGCAGCAGAGGGGAGTAGCTAGTGATGCCCTCAGCACCACTGGGGTCCACTTAAGCCTAAGCCCTGTCTCCAGTGCTGACCCTTCCAGGAGGCGGTGTCAGACAGCTTCCCTGGACCTAAGGAAGTCTATGCTCTGAAGACTGCCTTCCCGGGGGTTCCTCACAAGCCCTTCACCATTCCAGGACCCCTTTGTTCTTGAACGTTCTTCCCCACCTTCAGACGCTATTCTCTGGAAGATGACAATAGAGGCTTCCAGGGACAATCACAGACACAAGCAGCCACAACCATACAAATTCGTACTCCAATAATCCCATCTTTCCCTCGGTCTAAGCTCAGTTTCCATTCCCATGTGACTCAGGCTATGATTCCTCACTTTCTAGTCCTTCTTGCCTTTCCTGCTCTCCCATCCATAAAATGCATTTACGTTCTCTTCCACCAGGTGGCAGACTGCTCATGCCTGAAGACTCCTCAGCTAAGCAGGGGCTAGCACACCTTGTCCACTATGGAAGACTCTGGCGATGGTCCTGGGTGGGGTGTTTGAAATCTTCTGTCCTTGCTCCCAAGCTCATATAGTCTACCTTCTGGGGAGATGACATTAGATACTGGTGTTCATTTAGGAAGGAGAGTTTTTTTTTTCTGTAAATACCAGGTACTATTCTCACTATATCAATCTTTCATCAAATACTCAGGTCTGCATTCAGTGTGACAGCAGCAGAAGAAAACACGCTGATGAATGGGACAGCAGATTTGTCCTCTGCCCTTCTGACCCCAGATTAGGGCATATCCATGTCCTAGTACTGGTGCCCATCCCCACAGGGCGTCATCAAATGCACTGCCAAAGCTGCGTGTTTCCCAGTCAGCAGTGGGTTCTATGCTGCCTGTGATGTCTGGGATATCTAGAAATGACATAAGGAGGGCTCCTTTGTCTCTCCACTGCTGCCCAGTGGATTCCTTGGATTTCACGCCCATAGAAGACATTCACTGAAGCCTGAGGTGCTTGCTGAGGGAAAGGTGGCAGCTTACTTGAGAACTAACCTCAGTTGCTTCCTCTATATGAGATAAAATCTCCACACCCACCTGGGAAACAGGAGATGTTCTGTCAGACAAGAGTCCTAGTCTTTCCCTTCTTGGCAGCTCTCAACACACAAGTGACTTATTGGGACATCTTGTCTGACTGTGACCTGTCCACCTAATAATCTAGTGAGAAAGAGTTCACCTCATGATGTCTGCCTGAGGCCTGATGAGCCTTCTGATAGACAAGGACCACAGGCTGCTCTCTCCCAGGGCCCAGGACCATGCAAGAGCCTCAGTGATATAGAGTATATTTTCCCTGATGCAGGTGGGTCAGACTGAAGTCTGCCCAAGAAAGGTGTCTCAAATTAGACACTGGAATTAACTCCACCCTAGGGAAGGTCCAACCAATGTCTTCATGGATGTATTGTCACTGGCTGCTTTCAATCTCCCAGAGCAGAGCTGAGCAGGTGTAACAGAGACTGTCTGTCCTGTGAAGATTTCATTGTTGATACAGTAGCTGTATTGGTCACTTTCTGCTGCTGTGATGAACACCAAGGCCACAGTCACACACAGAAGGAAGGGTTTGGGATCTTAGAGTTTCAGAGGGCAACAGTCGATCACCTCACAGCAGAGAAGCATGGCAGTGGACTCACCATAGTTTCTATAAGAAAGCAAGCTGAGCAAGCCATGAGGAACAATCCAGTAAGCAGCACCCACCCATGCAAGGCCTCTACTCCAGCTCCTGCCTCCAGATTCCTGCTTGCCCTGTTTGAGTCCTGTCCTGACTTCCTTAAACTGATGTACAGTGATTTAGAAATGGAAGTCAAATAAACCCTTTCCTCCCCAAGTTCCATTGGTCATGATGTTTCTTCACAACATGAGTAACCCCAAAGAAAACAAGTTCGTACAAGATAGTGTGATATTCCTGTGACTGCTGACCATGGGTTTTGGAAAGGCTTGTAGAAGAACTTTGGAAGCATGGGCTGGAAAATCATCAAGTGTTGAGAGCTCACTGGGCCATTCTTCAGGAGCCTGGCAGATAAGAGTGTTGAGAGCAGCGCAGACAATGGAGGCCTGGCTTGTGACGTTAGGAAAGCAGACTCTATGGGGTCATATGAGTTAAGAATCAATGGTTCTGGGTATTGGGGGCTGAAGAATCAGCTATTATTACCAAGTACCAGAACTACAAAAGTGAAACCTTTGCTTTGTTGGGATACTCAATACTGACCAGCTGGAGTTGAGAAATTAGCAGTGATTACAAAGAAACCAATATCTTAGAGGTGAGGTCTTCTGGAAAGTGTTTTCTGAGAGTCAGAACACACAGGCAGTGTTCCAGACATGGCCAAGATTGTGCCTTGTGCAGGCAGCTAAACTTGGTAGTGTAAGAACCACCCAGGTGGTGCTAATTCTAAAGGTGTGAAGGTGTCGTAGAGGCTAGGTGCTGTGTAGCAGGACTGGACTCCATGGAGAGAGACCAGGATAGGTTACTAGTGAAAGTGTACTTGCAGCAGAAGACCCCAACATTTTGGAGATGCCAATAGCATGGGGTGACCCCCCCAAAAAACAGCAACAGCAGAAGTGAAGCCAACCAGAGCTTAGAAGACCAGCTGTGTGTGCCACAGAGGGCGAGCTGCAGAAGTAACTCGAGAGCTGATGGTGTGCAACACATAGTTCAATCAAGGACTCTGTGTCCAGGTGCTTACTGGGGACTCCACCACTGGGTCTGTTCTCTAAAAGAGTTTCTGGAGAAGTTAGACTCATAAAGACAGGACTAAGAGCAAAATCTAAGGAACTGCAGAATAGAAGAGCTTGTAGTAAAAGGAAGTATTCAGAAAGTTCAAACTGAGCAACCTGAGACACAAAAGCAGATGTCCTCCCCCAAAACAGCAGAGCTGTAAGTTTAGTAAGTGTTCCATTGTTTTGTACAGACAACATAACCATGGCAACTATTATAAAGAAAAGGTTTGATTGGGCCTTGTTTACAGGTCCAGAGGTTTACTCCATTGTCATCAAAATGTGGAGTCTGACAGCAAGCAGCAGACATGGTGCTGGAGAAGGACCCGAGAGTTCCACAGCACAGTCCACAGGCGCAGGAAGAGAGGGAGAAACGGGACCTGGCTTGGGCTCTTGAAATATGAAAGTCCAGCCCAGTGCCGTACTTCCTCGAACAAGACCACACAAACCACAACATGGATATACCTCCTAATCCTTCTAAGTAGTGCTATTCCCTGACCACTTGCATGCAAGCACACAAGGCCCCTTCTTCAAGCCACCGTGTAGTCTAACTCTTCACATTCCCTCCTGTGCTCTGCACATCCACTCCAGACTGCAGGCCTGACCAGTAGTTGCCTTTGTAAAGTTCGTCCTTCCCTACATTTGTACAATGAGACTTTTCACAGCAGCCTGTGGCTTTGAATATGGCTCCTGCCCGCTCACAACATGAGAGTCAGCAATGTGTTCAATATTGCCGCAAGACAAATAAGACTCGGTGGGGCAGTCAGGCGTGCCCACTCAAGAGAAGCTCTACCCCAGCAGATGTACACCAAGCTGTATTTTCAGGATGAATTTCTTACTTCTACATCTTTGGAATAAATTATTTTTCTTCTTTCTATGGAAAAAAAAAAGACTACCTTCCCAGGGATTCCTCATAAGGCCTCCACCATTATGGACCTCTTTGTCCTTGAACTCTCCTTCCAACATTCCTAAGGTATTCTCCAGCAGATAACAAGGCAACCACATCCACACACGTTTTTGTATTGTTTTGTTTTTCCTTCCTTCTTTTCCTTATTGTTTTGTTTTAAGCAGAATTTCACACTATAGCTCACACTACAGAATTTGCAACAATCATTTCTCTCCCTTGGTCTTCCAAATGCTGGGATTACAGCTTTCTGCCACCAGACTCAGCTTCGATTCCCATGAGACTCATCAACCACAGCATGCTTAGCTCCCTTCCCTGACCACCCAGCCTTCCCCACTTTCCCATCAATAAAGTGCATTTACACCCTCTTCCACCAGGTGGCAGTCTGTGCTCATGCCTGAAGTCACCTCCACTAAGCAGGGGCTAGAACACCTAGTCCTCCTGAGTGGGTACTAGGGAAGCTTCTGTCCTTGCTCCCAGGCTCATGTTGTCTACCTCCTAGGGAGATGGCATCAGATAACGGTGTTCATTAGGCAGCAGTGGGGTCTCTTGTTTTGTAAATGTGGTCTAGTTTTAGGATCCCCTAATACTAGAGTTACAGGCAGTTGTGAGCTACCATGTGGTTGCTGGGAATGAACCTAGATCTTTTGCAGGGGAAACAAGTGCCCTTAACTGCTGTGCCATCTCTCTAGCCTCAGTGGTTCAGCTTTAAACAATGGACACAGTCCTGGGGTAGCCGCTTTCAGACTCCTGTTCATTGATTTGTTTTTAATTATTAAAACTCAGCCACACCTGGGTTGGCTAACCATCTATTTATATTTAGGATTCTTATGTTGTATTAAGCAGCTAGGACACAGGCTGTATCTTCCTTACTCATAAGTGACCCGCTGTCCTTGATGTTACTGCCTCCTGACCACTCCACCTGATAGGACTTTTCTGTACATAATGCTGGGATTCCAAGTTAGAGATACAGGTTCCTAACCCCACTCCAGCCTTGAGCCATCATCATCCCTGAGCTTCCAGCAATGCTGGTGCCCTTCTCCCTGGTCCTTCTCACTGTGCTTCCCAGCAGGGATGCTCCAGCATCCACAGAGTAGCATGGGCTCTGCACACTTCTCCAGAAATGTTTGCTGTTCCATTTACCCTGGCATATGCACTTCTCTGAGATTTTAGATCCCCAAACTTCTACAGCCAGATTTAGCCAGTCAAGATTTCCAGTCCTGTAGTGTGGGCATAATAATCCTCTGACCAGTTCCAGGAAGCCATCCCTGAAGCACTGCACTGTGTCCAGGGAATCTGCCAATGTTTTGTTCTATTCTCATTCTTTTGCTGTTATAAAACACTCTACCAAAAGCAACTTTATTTTTACTATATTATTATTATTATTATTATCACATATATTGAACTCAGGGATGCGTTCTTTAAATCATCATAATTGACTCTTCCTGCTTCAGCTAAAACAGGTTTCTTTTATCAACTTCTAACTGGATTTTTCTCATAAATACCTGATGCACATTCCATTGTGATCCACCTTAAAGTCCCAGTTGGTGACCTTTAATTCATAACCACAAAGTTAGTTCCAGACTCCAGAGTGCTGGTGTTCATGTCCACCAATATTCCAGCAGGAGGTTCTGAGTGAAAAAGGATCCCAGCCATTCAAGAACAAATTCAAGCCTTAAGAGTGGGAAGAAGGGGAAAGTAGAGTTGGGGCAAACCACAGAGATAGAAAAAAAACAGGTGGTAGAAGAGGCAGAGGAAGGTGTCTAAAGGATACAGGAAAAGAGGTCTTCAAACCTCCAGCAGCCCACCACATAGCAGAAGTTTTGGGGTACAAGAAGTGAAAGAGGGCTTTTTAAAACATCAGCCATCTCATTTTTGTGTAATTATATTGCATACTTCTAAACATTTCTTCAATTATTATTATTTAAATTTAGACTTCAATGCTCTCTCTCTCACACAGAGTATATATGTTCATGGCTTACTAGGTCTTGCCTACTTGTTTGACCACTCTGATGAACAGAACAGCTCTAGGGTATGGTGTCTTCTGTTGCTGTTAGTGAAAGTCTGGGAGACCAATGGCCATATGTGCTTTGAACATATATAGAACAACTGCCTGAGGAAAAGGAGAGAGATCAGACCTTCAAGCAGGTCACAGACAGAGATCTCTTCTTAAGAATGATTTAAGGGTGTGGTTTAACAAGGGAGATTCTGGCATCTGATGTCCAACATTGCTGTGTGAAGTGGCCCAGTGGGAACACGGTCAGTACTGTGCTCTCATGTGGCAGCTCCCCTCCCATGACAAGTTGTAGCATAGTCCAGGAGGCCTTTCCTGAACTCCAGGCTCCATGTTGAATTTATCACATGTTCTATGAGGCCTCCTTTCCCTGTAAGTTCAGTAGACTTTCTGTTCTAGGAACAGATACCATCTGATATATTTTATTCCTCAACACTTCATTAAAATCCCCAAAAGCTCTTGTGAGATAAATCTTCCTGGTGACACTGTGTGCATCTCAGGGTTCTACTACCCTAAGACACTCAAAGATAGCACGGAAATATGGAACCAGAAACTGGTGAACATCTTGACTAGAGGCTTCCTTTCCTGCCTTTTTGTCCTTCATAGGAATTCTGGGTGTCACAGAACCATGAGTCCTGTGATTTTCTGCTCCTTCTTTGTTCCTCACCTACATGTTTCTCTCACAGATACACACCCTCTTACTTGTGACGTCATTGTCAAGGCTCGTACCACACCTGGGCAGTCCTGGTGTGAAGGGCAGTGCTCAGTGGATGGAGAGCCTTTCCTGCAGTATGATAATGACAAAAAAGCCACACCTTTGGGAGACCTGGGGAAGGTGGCAGATGTCACTCAAGTGTGGACAGATTTGTTCCAAAGACTGGGATACTTGGGGCAAGAGTTCAGAAAGATGCTGATTAACCCCAAACAGAGGCAACTGAGATCAGTAGTAAGTGTAGACTTGAGTACTGGGGCAGAGACAGGTGGCAAGAGAGAGGAAGGGCAGAGCACATGTGGGAATATCTGTGTGAGGGAGTCGAGCACGGGTCCAACCTTGGAAGCAGTATTCTCCAGCAGATAACAAGGCAACCACAACCA
Source organism: Neodon shergylaensis (assembly GCA_025134845.1). Taxonomy (NCBI): domain Eukaryota; kingdom Metazoa; phylum Chordata; class Mammalia; order Rodentia; family Cricetidae; genus Neodon; species Neodon shergylaensis. The sequence goes on from JABTXL010019228.1 coordinate 169,015, forward strand.
CACGCGGTTTTTGTATTGTTTTGTTTTTCCTTCCTTCTTTTCCTTATTGTTTTGTTTTAAGCAGGATTTCACACTATAGCTCACACTACAGAATTTGCAACAATCATTTCTCTCCCTTGGTCTTCCAAATGCTGGGATTACAGCTTTCTGCCACCAGACTCAGCTTCAATTTCCATGAGAGTCATCTACCACAGTGTGCTCAGCTCCCTTCCCTGCCCACCCAGCCTTCCCCACTTCCCCATCAATAAAGTGCATTTACGCCCTCTTCCACCAGGTGGCAGTCTGTGCTCATGCCTGAAGTCACCTCCACTAAGCAGGGGCTAGAACATCTAGTCCTCTATGGAGGACCCTGGCAATGGTCCTGTTGTGTGTACTAGGGAAGCTTCTGTCCTTGCTCCCAGGCCCGTGTTGTCTACCTCCTGGGGAGATGGCATCAGATAACGGTGTTCATTGGCAGCAGTGGGTGGGTTCTCTTGATTTATAAGTGTGAATCTAGTTTTAGAATCCCCTAATACTAGAGTTATAGGCAGTTGTGAGCTACCATGTGGTTGCTGGGAATGAACCTAGATCTTCTGCAGGGGAAACAAGTACCCTTAACTGCTGTGCCATCTCTCTAGCCTCAGTGATTCAGCTTTAAACAATGGACACAGTCTCCTGTTTGTGGATTTGTTTTTAATTATTAAAGCTCAGTCACACCTGGGTTGGCTAACTATCTATTTATATTTAGGATTCTTATGTTGTACCCAGTGGGTAACAAAGGACAAGTCATGTGGAAATGATCCTGGCTCATAAGCCAGTGGGAAAGTCCTGACCTTTGGAGAAGTGATGGATCTATGAGAGCGAAGCATGATGGTATTGTGTGTGGTTCACAGGTCAGCCCACTTTACAGGCCACCATGCTTTCTCAGTATGAACACGGACAAAGTGCTGGTGCCTCCTGGACATTTAACATCAGTGGAAAGTACTCCTTTATCTTCAACACAATGAATATGAGCTCAAACTGATTAGTCTTAAAGTTGGATGTTTGCTAGAAGCAAGCAGAGGCATGGATCCTTTAAGAGATGTTTTCCTGATTCAGCAGTAGCAGAAAAAAAGCCAAGCTGTTTTGAAACTGCTGCTTTCTGGGCCTTGCTGCCAGCGCAAACTCTGAGGAGTTTGGGCTATGGAGCATTTAAATGGAGTTTGTAAACAGAGTGCTACAATTTGCTTAATGACAACAAAAGAGGTATTGTGTTTGTGTAGCTCATTTAAAAATATAATGTATAATTAAGAAATATAGGTTAATAAATAATCATCTATATAGTCAAGTTTGTAGTCATGTTAGTTAGATTTTCTAGATATACAGAAATGTATTTCAGATGGATAGGCATTCTTCAAATCTTTCAAAGACTACAAAATATGGCATTTAAAATGTTTAAGAACTTAGGACTTTTCATGACAATGAGACACAGCTGCTCCTGGCAGCATCAATTACTTCAAGCGGAAGATGGGCATCGAAGAGGCTCCTTGTGGAGTTTCTTAGCCACAGGACTGCTTATCTGGACAGAAAGAACCCACAGAGAAATGACTGCTAAACTTGCCTAAGATGAGATGGTTCTTTGAGGTTCCTGCTTCCTAAAAAAGTCTGCCAGACATTCTGCAGGACGCAGAAAAAAAAGGTGACTGACAAACTGCTAATATAGACAGAACTGTCTTTGAAATCTGCTTCATAAAAACGTCTGCTAGATACTATGGGCTGGTAGACTGAAGATTAATGCCCCAACAGTACAAAAGAACTTTGGGTGACTGTCCAGGCAGTCAATTCTAGAGTTTTGCAAGTTGCTTACACTGCACTTCCTGCTTACTTAGGTAATATTATATCCTTCTGGAGTCTTTGATAGAACAATACATATAGTTTTCCTTAGTCACGATAAAAGATAAAATAGATATAAATATTGTAACTGTAATTCTTGCTTGATAACTGTTTTGTTATATATAATTTTACTAAGTTAAAGTTAAATCCTTTCTTTTTATTTAAACAGAAAAGGGGAGGCGATTGGGATTCCCTTCTTTATGCTGTGACTAGCACTAGTTAATAGACTGTCTTGGTCCGTATGGGGCAAAGAGTAGAGCTAGGTAGGGGAAACTAGAGTGAATGCTGGAAGAAATGAGGTGGAGTCAGAGAGAAGCCATGGAGCAGCTACCAGAAAGAGATGCTGAAACTTGCTGATAAGCCACAACAACATGGCAATAAACAGATTAATGGAAATGGGTTAAATTAAGATGTAAAAGCTAGCCAATAAGAAGTTAAAGCTAATAGGCCAAGGAGTGATTTAATTAATAGTTTCTGTGTGGTCATTTTGGGAGTCTGGGCTGCCGGGAAACAAACAAGCAGCCTCCCCCTAAAGCTGGAAGTATCATGATGATGAACAGTTCATAAAAGATCTCAATACAGTTTTCACAGAGACTGCAGTCACTGGCTCAAGGAACTCTTAAAGCATCATAATCTAGGTATTACCTAGATTGTCTGGGGGCAACTCCTTCAAATTTGATAGACTGTGCAGAAGATTTCCTAGTGGTCTTTCTGTGTGAGACACAGTGATGACCACAAGGATTCCTCTATCTCATCTCACCTCCCAATGTTTTTCATTCCCTATTAACCAATGGCTCAGACACTACATGTCCTGCTAATGGGCTCCAAGTCTGCATGCATCACTGTCAACCTCCAGCCTTTTCTTCCTTCTTTATAGCTGCTCTTCCTCCAGCTACACATCACTTTGAAAGGCTTCACTATCTTTCTCTGGCACAATTAAACACCAGCAATTGAGCCAAATTCCACAAAATTCTAATCACAATTGATATGTTACATTGTATGATGGTGTGATAGATATTTGCTTTCTTTGGTAATGACATAAACTCTGCAAGGACTTTGTCCACACAGCTCAACTCCTCTCTCTACTCAGGAATTATAAACAATCATGACACATGAGTCCCTCAGGCTAAATGGGGAAAAGGTGTTTATGGAGATTGATGCAGGTGTATTTTTAGCTCTATCTATAATTTTTCTGATTTTTTTAAGGATCAATATCAAGGGCCCCAGATACCACAAAGGTTACATCACCACCCAGCTTCTATCTACCAGGCAGTTCCCCAATAACAAAGAATCTACCATCATAGCAGTAGTCATTCCTGTCATCATTGTCCTGTCTGTCATTGTTTGCATTTACAAGTGTGTGAAGAGGAAATCTCATCCCCAAAGAGGTAAGGAGCAGACTGAGGTCTCACTCTGGTTCTTGGTAGGGTTAGTCTGCTGAGCACATGGAACAGGTGTCCCACTGGGTATCGGGGATGTGAATTCCAGACTTCATGCTTCCATAGCAAGGGCCTTACCCACTGAGCCATCTTCCCAGCCCCAACACTGACCTTTTGACTGTCTGGTTACCAGTTCAATATACTATCTTCTGTGCAAACAATGAGAACTGAACGTAACAAAATTCTGAACACCTCACTTGCATGAACTCCTGTCATGGCCCTTACCATGTACTCATCCAAAAGAAAACTGCAAAGGTGTTTTCACACAGTCAGCTAGGACTGCCCGTCTACTCTTTCTGCCTCCCTTCCCTTTGTGCCACATGCAATTGAGAGTCTGTTGTCCCCAGAAATGGGTCTGTCTGAGAAGGGCTTGAGTGGTCTATATTCAAAATCATTTTTGTTTTTCGGGGATTGTAGTACATTGGGGTACAAGTTAAGTGGCGACATGCAGGCTTCTCTGTTGGTGTACAGGGCTAATTACTTTCAGATTCATAGTCTGGAGCTTTGGATCTCACTGCAAAACCTTTCCAGACAGAAACCTTCACCTGCCCATGAGCTGTCTCATCAACTTTCACAATTAACATGGAGCCAAGTTGTAGTTACCCAACCAGGCCACCAAAATGTCCCAGGAGGATGAGCCCAAGACATGGGTGTAAAAATATTTACTAAATCGGATATACCCAAGAATCAGGAACTTCACAAATAGGGAGAAGAAAAGATATAAAAGAAAGCACTATTTTCCAGTCATGGCATGGCTGCTGCATTGTTGAACTCTCAGTAGCTCTGAGAACTTGCACGATCCCTGTAGAAGAGCAGGCTTGTCAGCCTGCCCTTCTTTGGGGCAGAGGGCTCATGAGGCTCCAGAGCTCCCTGAGAATCTATCTGCAGTTAATGGTGCTGGAGCTAGAGAGACATTTTGTTCAGTGGTGTGACCTTTAGTAAGAAGACCATGTTCTTATAAGTAGCTCCTCACCCTCACTTCTATAAATAACCTCAAATGGAATCATTGGATTGTTGTGATGGGAGCGGCGGGCTGCGGGCTGCCGGCCCGGCTCCCAGCTAGCTTTACCCGAAATAATTACATGGAAACTGTATTCTTTTAAACACTGCCTGGCCCATTAGTTTCAGCTTCTGATTGGCTAATTCTCACATCTTGCTTTAACCCATATTTAGTAATCTGTGTAGCACCACGAGGTGGTGTCTTACCGGGAAAGATCTTAACCTGCGTCTGTCTCGGAGAGGAGAGTCATGGCGACTGCCTGAATCTGCTTCTTTCTCCCAGCATGCTGTTCTGTCTACTCTGCCTATCTAAGCTGCTGTCTATCAAAAGCCAAGGCAGTTCCTTTACTAACCAATGAAAGTAACACATAGACAAATGACCCTCCTCCATCACTGGATAAAATAACTTTTTAAATAAACCTCACATGAAGGTAGAGGAGGAGTAATTACGAAGAGGAAGCACCTGGAAGGAATGGGAAGAGGATATGAGAGGGAATAGAAGGGTTGATATGACCAAAATTCTTATACACAAATATGAAACCACAAGAGTGAAACCAATTATTATGTATAATTGATATGCTAATACATTGTTAAAGATTGACTTTTACCTTTAATGTGCATGAGTATTTTGCCTGTGTTTTTGTCTGTATGTAACATGTGTACCCGTTGCTTGCAAAGGCCAGAAGAAGGCATCAGATCCCCTGGAACTTGTGTGCTGTAGGAAATCCTACATTCAGTAGCCTTTAAGTTACCTGCCCAGTGGGGTGTGGTCTCTTATACTATTTATGCTGATTTAAAGTGTGTGTCCAGCCTCTTTTCCAGCTGCCGGATTCAGTTGCTGTTCTCCATTCCAGCAGAGGATATTGATTTTTGAGTCTACCCCTAGATAAATAACCATGTATTACTCTCAATTCTGAGCTAGTGTAAGATTTCTCTTAAGCATCCTTCTTTATCTGGTGCCCACATGGATTCAGACTCCACATGTACCGGGTGGACAGCCTAAAGGTCTAGCCAGTCAATGGCTCAGAAAGTCTCCCAACCATGCCCACTTGGCTTCTTTTACCTAAGTGGAGTTTTTTGTTTTTTGTTTTGTTTTGTTTTATAGAACCTAGCCAGTCCATGGCCCAAAAAGTCTCCCAATCCTGCCCCTTTTTCTTAGTGGGTTTTTTTTTGTAGAACCCCCGCCAGAGTGGAGCTTACTGCATGCAGCAACTTGGAAATTTCCCAAGAGCATGCACAACTGCTGCATTCCCTGTTGTGGTTCCCTGGTGTGGTTCCTTGCCACATGACAACTTGTGCAGCTTCTGGTTTGGGCTCCCTGCCTGTGAATTCTGGGTTTCTTGCTTCATGTATGGAATTGATTTAATTGCTTTTAATTTGTCAAGCAAAGCATATTTCACAGTATTTAACCAGCACCAAGGCAGGAAACTAGAGCAGCTCAGGACCATTCCAGTTGCCACAGGTTGCATAGCTGCTAATCACAACTCTGCAACCACAACATATGCTGGACAATAAATATGATTACATCTAAAACAATTTACCAGATCTCATAACAGGTAATTAATAAATCAATATGGCAGACTACATTAATAGTGAAACTTTTAGTAACTTTTTTGCTAATATTGTATTCTGCGAGACTTATGTGGTTATGTTATATTTCCATTTATTGGATATTGGGACTCAGTTATTTTCTTCATATTGTATCATTAAAAAAGAATGTGATACTTTTAGGAATGATACCATCTTTACAGACTAATAATGAACAGCTAGTTGACAGGATTAATACTATTGAAAATCAAAAGTTACCTGAAAAAAATTAATACTATTAAAAAGGATAACATTAATTTGATACACAAAATTGAATCCATATCTAACAGTACTGAAAAATTATCTGAAGGAATTAATACTGTTGAATTTGACAATTAAAATTCATTTAAAAGTTATGATAGGTTAGCAGATAGAGTATCTCTTTACAATGGCAATCTGCATGCTATCCCAATAATGTCCAAGGATGAGCTGTTATCTTTAAAGGAGAAACTTCAGACCTTGAAATTACATGAAGAATGAGGACCAAAGGCTAAGTGCATCAATGAAATCACTAGAAATATATACAGGCCAGGAGATTCAGGCTTTACAAAAGAAAATAGTATAAAGATTTGAAATGATTAAGGAAATTATTGGAGCTGATGAACAGGAAAAGAAGGCATAAGGACAGGATTCAACATCACCAGTAGCTATCAGAGATGATTTGCCCAGGGTTTTAGCTTTCTACCCTATAATCTACTCTGACAAAGCATCAAGTTCTAAAGGCCGAAAGGATCCAAAGAAGGTAGATGGATACCTATAGGAATGAATGATCTAAAAGAAATTAAGCAAGCTGTTGTAACTTATGGCTTGCATTCTGCATTTGTTAGGGAGATGATAAAGACATGAGCTTCTAGCATCAAGGCAACACCACATGATTTCCTTCATCTGGTTTCAGCAGTCCTGGTTGATGGGCCCAGTTGATGTTTAGATGTTATTTCAAGGAAGAGGCTAAAATTCTAAAACATCAGGGAAAAGCAGAAGGACTTGAGACTTCCCAAGATCAAACTCTTGGTGAGGGCACTTTTGCTGACCCATGGGATCAAGCTTTTTACAATGAACAAATCTTGTCCTTATGCCATAAAGCAGCCTTAAATGCTTGGGACAGGATTCAAAAACTAAGAAATTAAATTTAATCATATGCCAGGGTTAAACAGGGCCATAGAGAAATTTTTAGTGACTTTTTACAAAGATTAACTGAAGCTGTACAAATAGGAGTAACAGACCCAGATGCTAGATGAGTACTTATTGAATCTCTGGCTTTTGAAAATGACAACTTAGAATGTAAAAAGATACTTGAGCCTTTAAAGGTTAGATCAGCACCTATGGATGAATGGATCCTACATATAATAAACATTGAGACATTTGTCTAAAATACTGAATCTTAGATAGGATAAGCAATTTCCAAAGGAATGAGGAGACATCAAAATACCAAATGTTTCAATTGTGGTAGAATAGAACATCTGAGAAGGGATTGTAGACACGGAATTCCTAGGAATACTCTCTCCTCTGGTAATGGCAAGAATAGAAGGACTCAGCCTTCAGTTTTATGTAGAACATGCAAAGGCTGACATTGGACCAATGAATATGGATCAACAAAGGACAGGCAAGGCAACCTGATACCATCGGGAAACTCCTTGAGGGGTCTCTCGATGGCCCCAATCCAAAAGTGGCCCAGTCATTCCTAATTATTGTGGAGGACATGTCTCACCAGGAAAATTTAAAAATCCAGAGCCTTCTGTAAAAGACCATACTCTTCTAGATAATGCCATAAACATGGAGGATAAATCAAAAATTCCAATAGGAAATATATGTTCTTGCAAATTTACATAAATAATCAAAGACCAAAGCTAAGAGTGTATATAAATGACATTGTAATTGTTGGTTTGATAGACACAAGTGCAGATGTGAGTATCATTACTCCAGAATCTTGGCATCCAAATTGGCCTCTTCAAGAGTCAAATGTTCAATTACTAGGAATTGGAACAATAACTCAAGTTAAACAAAGCACAATATGGGTTGACTGCATAGGGCCAGAAGATCATAGAGGGAAGCTGACACCATATGTGGCTAATATTGCAGTAAATATATGGGGTTGTTACCTGCTACAGCAATGGAATACCCAGATTAACATTACTGCAGTCCCAGGAACCCATAATTCTGGGAAGGATATTATGAAGTGCTATACACAAAGGTCACCAGTCATTCAGGCTGTACAAGAACATAAAACAACTAGCAAACATGTAGAGGTACAAACAGCCCTACCTTAAAATGGTTAACTGAGAAACTAATATGGGTTAAGCAATAGCCACTAAGTGAAGAAAAGCTGCAGGCTTTAGAACAGCTGGTACAAGAGCAACTAGATGCTCACCATATTGAAGAATTAACCAGCCCTTGGAATTGTCCCTGTATTTGTTGTTAAAAAGAGATCTAATAAATGGTGATAGAGCTAAGAGCTGTCAACAGGTATTCAAACTATGGGCCCTCTACAATCTGGAATTCCTCTGCCTTCTCTATTACCAAAAGGATAGCCTCTTATAGTTACTGATTTGAAAGATTGCTTCTTCACTATACCTTTGCAAGAAAAGGATAAAGAAAAATTTACCTTCACAGTGCCTACGTATAATAATTTTCAGCCTACTAGGAGATTCAGTGGACTGTCCTCCCATAAGGAATACTCAATAACCCCACTCTGTGCCAGTACTTTGTAAGTCAACCATTGGAAATAATATATAAGCAATTTCCTAAATCTATAATTTCCATTATGTTGATGACATTTTGCTATCTGATTCAAACATAGATACTTTAGAAATAATGTTTGAAGAATTAAAGAAAGTTTTGCCAAAATGGGGATTACAAATTGCTCCTGAAAAAATAGAGAGGAGATTCTGTCAGTTACATAGGTTATAAAATAGGTTTACAGAAAATTAGAACACAAAAGACACAAATTAGAGGAGGAGACCATTTGTGGACTCTTAATGACTTTTAAAAATTGTTAGGAAAGATTTCCAGTCTATAACCAACTCTTGGGATAAAACCTAATCTAATAATTCATTATTAAACAAAACCTAAGATAGTGATAAAGACTTGAATAATCCCAGAGAATTAACATCTGAAACAGAAAAGGAATTGACAATTGTTGAGGAGAAATTACCAGAGATGCATGTGGATAGGGTGAATCTAAATCTTAATTGTATTCTAGTCATATTGCCTTCCAGATTTTTTTTCTACAGGAATTTTAATGCAAAGGGATGATATTATCTTAGAATGAATCTTTTAACAACATAAACCAAGTAAAAAATTAAAACCTTATGTGGAAAAAGTCTCTGAATTAATTATAAATGGTAAATTGAGACTTTGTCAACTAGGAGGTATAGACTCGGCAGAGATTATACTGCCTTTCACTACTGATGAAATAAAAAAGTTATGGGAAGACAATGAACCATGGCAAAGAGCTTGTGCTAATTTGGGGAAAAAATTAATAGCAATTATCCCAAAAGCAATAGACTTAACTTTATAAAGATAACTTCCTGGATTCTTCCCTGAATTGTACGTGATGCTACAATAATTGAAGCTCATACATTTCCTATTTATAGAAATAAATCAGGGAAGGCAGGTTACAAATCAGAAGAATTGAGTAAGGTGGATCAAAGCCCTTAAAATTCTGTACAGAAAGCAGAATTATATGCTATTCTCATGGTGCTACAGGATTTGAAAGAACCTCTTGATATAGTTACTGATTCACAATATGCAGAAAAAGTTGTCTTGCATATTGAAACTGCTGAATTTATAGCAGATGATACAGAATTGACTTCACTATTTATCCAGGTGCAAGACATAATCAGGAATAGGCTTTGTCCTATTTACATAACACACATTCAGTCCCATATGGGTCTTCCAGGTCCTCTAGCACAAGGTAATGCAGAAATTGATCAATTATTGATTGGAAGTGTGTTGCAGGCCTCAGAATTTCATAAAAACATTATGTCAATAACAAAGGTTAAAAAAAGAGTTCTCTTTTACATGGCAACAAGCTAAGCAGATTATAAAGAGATGCCCTACTTGCCCTTTCTATAATCAAACACCACTACCTGCATGGACTAACTCAAAGGGCACTCAAAGGAATAAAATTTGGCAGATGGATGTGTTCCACTTTGAAAAATTTGGAAAATTAAAATATGTACACCACACCATTGACATTTTTCAGGTTTTCAGTGGGCAACTGCTTTAAGCTTAGAAAAGACTGATTCAGTAATAACACATCTATTAGAAGTTATGGCCATCATGGTTATACCTGCACAAATAAAGACAGATAATGGTCCAGCATATGTCTCTAAGAAAAATGAAACAGTTTTTTGCTTATTATATTAAGCATATTACAGGTATACCACACAATCCTACAGGTCAAGCAGTTATAGAAAGATCAAATTGAACTATGAAAATATGTTAAACAAACAGAAAGGGGTACAAAATGCCTACAGCCAGTAGTCTTTAAGTTACCCATCCATGGGCGTGGCCTCTTATACTGTTTATGCCTATGTAAAGTGTGCATCTGGCCTCTTTTCCAGCAATGGGATTTGCTTGCTGTTCTCCATTACAGCAGAGAATATTGATTTGTGAGTCTACCCCTAAATAAATAACTCTCCATTTTACTCAATTCTGAGCTAGTGTGGGATTTTTTTAAAGCATTCTTCTTCAGTTGTGAGTACTGGAATCTGAACCCTGGATCTCTCCAAAAGCAGCAAGTGCTCTTAACTACTGAGCTATCTTTTTAGCCCTTTAATAAATTTCTTTAAAAGAATATAAATGCTTGAATATTATTAAACACAAGGAAGCTCTTCTAGCAACCTTCACAACACAATTAAATGTTTGAGATTAAAAAGCTAAGCACATTGTTTTAATGACCCTGAATTGTAATGGCCAAATATGACATCATTTGTAGCATTGTACTTTACTATTGAAGCTTGGTGAGAGGGACTTACAGGTTCTTCTATCAAAGATGTGAGGCTTGTGACATTTAGGAAAGCAACCCCTACCAGGCCATTTGAACTAAGAGTCAATGGTTCTAGGTATCTGGGACTGAAGAATCAGCCATGATTAACACAGTTCCAGAACTACTGAAGTGAAACCTTTGCTGGAACATTCAATGCTGATCAACTAAAGTTGAGAAATTAGCAGTGACTACAAAGATACCAGCATCATAGAGGTGAGGTCTTCTAGAAAGTGATGTAGGATGTCTTTCTGTCTATGTGTTGCCTTAATAAAGAACTGCTTTGAGCCTATGGCAGGGAAGAACAGAACTAGGCTGGGAAAGCTAGGCTGGGTTGAGAGACACCATGGATCAGACACCAGAGATAGACATGCGGAACCTTTGCTGGTAGGCCATGACCTCAAGGTGATACACAGATTAATGGAGATGGGTTAAATTAATATGTAAGAGTTAGCCAATAAGAGGTTAGAGCTAATGGGCCAATCAGTTATTTAATACATTTTCTGTGTGGTTATTTTGGGGCTAAACTAGCCAAGCAGCTGGGAACAACCAAGCAGCCTCTCTCCTTGCAACAAATTGGCCCTCCTCCTACAAATTGGTGCACCAATGTGGCCAACTAAATTCACACAAAACCTGAGACAGCTTGAAGAGGAATTCTGTTGTAATAGGGGCGGCTGGCTACATTCTGCCATCCGGCCGCCCACATGGCTAGCTTATGCCTGAAATAATTACACGGAAAACTGTATTCTTTTAAATACTGCCTGGCCCGTTATCTGTAGCCTCTTATTGGCTAGCTCTTACATATCGATCTAACCCATTTCTAGTATCCCTGTAACACCACGAGGTGCGCTTACCAGGGAGGATCTTAACCTGCGTCTGGCTGGAGTGGGAGCATCATGGCGACTCCTTGACTCAGCTTCTTTCTCCCCCAATCCTGTTCTGTTTACTCCACCCACCTAAGGGTTGGCCTATCAAATGGGCCTAGGCAGTTTCTTTATTACTTAACCAATGAAAGCAACAGATAAGATACAAGACCCACCTCCATCATTTCCCCTTTTTCTGTTTAAACAAAAAAGAAAGGCTCTAACTTTAACAGTAAAATTACATATAACAAAACAGTTATCAAGTAAGAATTACAGTTACAATATTTATATCTATTTTATCTCTTATCATAACTAAGGAAAACTATAACTATTTATTCTTCAACTCCATCAAAGACTCCAGAAGGATATAATAATACCTAAGTAAACAGGAAGTCCAAAACTCTAGAAATGACAGAGACATCTCGCTGCCTGGACAGTCACCCAAAGTTCCTCTGTACCATTGGGGCATCCATCTTCGGCCTTCAGGCCCATAATATCCAGAGACATTTCCATGAAGCAGGAAATTTCAAAGACAGTTTAGTCACTTTCTGCTGTGTCCTGCAGAATGTCTTGTAGACTCTTTTATAGATCAGGAACCCCGAAAGACCATCTCACCTTTAGGCAAGTTCAGCAGTCCTCTTTCTGCGGGTTTTCTGTGTCCAGTTTATGCAACAGTCCAGGCAAGAGCAGTTTCTTGCCCAAATGACCATCCAACTCCACAAGGATCCTCTTCGATGCCCATCTTCCTCTCGAAGTAGCTGGTGCTGCCAGGAGCAGATGTGTCTCATAGTCATAAAAAGCCCTAAGTTATTAAAACATTTAAATGCCATATTCTGCAGTCTTTGAAAGATATGAAGAATGCCTATCTAATTAAAATATATCTCTATATATCTAGAAAATCTAACTAACATGACTACAAGCTTGACTATTATTGATGATTATCCATTAACAACCTATATTTCCTAATATACATTACATTTTAAATGAACTACACAATCACAATACCTTAATCAATATCAGAAATACATATACATATAACAAAATTGACCTTAAAATCCATACCAATGCAAATTATTTATATCTATATCATATCCCCCTTTAAATGTAAAAGCATATTTATAAACAATATTTGGGAACATGGGCGCAGTTTTTTCTCTCCAAACTGCTTCCTGCTGAATGGGGGCACTGTTAATCATATCTTTTATGGGGTAACCTGTGTGCCAGGTTCATCTCAGTTGGCAGTTGAGTGAAGTAAATTTTTTGAAGATGTTCACAGCAACCTTTCAGGAGGGCGAGGTCTATCATACCAAATCGGAATAGATGCAATCCACAGGGTCACATCCTCTGTGAAAACAAAAGAAGACCCTTTCCAAAGCATCATATCCTTAGACCAAAATTCTGAAATCGTAATACCCTTATATCCATTCTGGTTTAGCTTGGCAGCCCATGTAATGAAATGTCTCTCTGTATTTAGCTCCTTCACAGTCAAAAAATTTAAAGAAAACACAATAATACAAAGAACCCAGACTCTCTGTGAATTTTCCATTTTTACGTGGCTTATTTTTCTTTATTTTTTTTAATCTATAACTATCTGTACTCTGTCTCTTTAAAGACTTTATCCCTTTTTTTAAAGGCATTAACTTTATTCTCTATATATTTTTTTTCTCTCTCTCAAGCCTACGTACATTTATCCAACATTGTGACCCATTTAGTGGTCTGTCTGAATCTGTTTTATTGTGAATCTGTAATTTTTTTACTATCCAGGAGCATTTCTTAAAATGTTAAGCAGTTCTTAAAAACTTAAGTTGCACCATGTACAAGTAATATGGTACTGCCTGTGTCCTGCCCAGTCTAAACCTTAACTGCGCTGTTATCAGAGTAATTACGGTAGTTTCTGCCTGAGGTCAGCACAGTTTAGCATGGAGCAGCCGCTCCTGCCTCAGAGCCTTTTGGTGCCCCTGAGCTGAGCACAGTTCCAGGCACACAGCAAGTCCACATTGGCGCCAAGCAAGCCTTAGAGCTTTATTTCAAATGCTCTATTTAAAAGCTCTGTCTCCCGCCGGAGCCAGACAGAGATCGCAATGGCGGCACAGCCCAGAAAGCCGGCATTTTAAAACAGCCAGTTTTTTCCTGCTGCCGAGTTAGGACAATTTCTTTGCGGCAAGCAACCCAGAAACAGCAAAAAGCTGTCTTAAATTCTCTCTTTATCCTTTTTAAGCCCTCTCAGGTTTTACGTGGAGTTCATTAGCACGTTGGGTGCCACTCTGTAGTAACAGGGGCGGCTGGGCTGCTTCCCCGGCATCCGGCCGCCCACATGGCTAGCTTTGTACCCGAAATAATTACACAGAAACGGTATTCATTTAAACACTGCCTGGCCCGTTATCTGTAGCCTCTTATTGGCTAGCTCTTACATATCGATCTAACCCATTTCTAATATTCTGTGTAGCACCACGAGGTGCGCTTACCAGGAAAGATCTTAACCTGCGTCTGGCTGGAGTGGGAGAATCATGGCGACTCCTCACTCAGCTCTTTCTCCCAGAATCCTGTTCTGTTTACTCCACCCACCTAAGGGTTGGCCTATCAAGGGGCCTAGGCAGTTTCTTTATTAATAAGAAATCATTCCCATATCATTTTGCTGTGTTAAAGTTAAAGCCTTTCCTTTTTGTTTAAACAGAAAAAGGGGAAGTGATGTAGGAGTGTCATATATCAATCTGTTGATTTCATTGGTTAAGTAATAAAGGAACTGCTTGGCCCTCATAGGTTAAAAGATAGGTGGGAGGAGTAAACAGAATAGCATACTGGGAGGAAGAGGAAGTGAGCTCAGACTCAACAGCTCTGCTCTCGGGAGCCGAGACGCCATGCTCCACGCTCCCGGGTAGACGTGTTAGCTCCTCTCTGAGACACATGCGATGAAGCTCCAACCCAAGATGGATGTAGGCTAGAATCTTTCCGGTAAGCGCACCTTGGGGTGCTACGCAGATGATTAGAAATGGGCTAAATTAATATGTGAGAATTAGCCTAGAAGAGGCTAGATATCATGGGCCAAGCAGTATTTAAAAGAATACAGTTTGTGTGTTGTTATTTCGGGGCATAAGCTAGCCAGGCAGCTGGGGTGCTGGGGACGCAGCCCCAGCCGCCCCTATTTCTACAGAATTCTAGAGAAAAAAAAATACAGAGTTTAACACAGTTTTTTGCTGTTTGCTGGTGACTTGCTGCAGCTGTTTTGAAAGAGATTTTTTTGATTCTGCCATAGCAGGATAAAAGCTATGGCAGTTTTAAAATGCCAGCTTTTCAGGCTATGCTGCCAGCATAACCTCTGGCTCTTTCAGGAAACAGAGCACTTGATGGGGTTTGTGAGCAGACTGCTGCAGCTTGATTGATGGCAACTTGAACCAGCTGTGTGCCTGGAAGTGGGATGGTATGCATGACTCAGAGGCGCAAGTGGCTCCACCATGCCAGACTGTGCAGAATGAACAGGAAGTACTGTTTGTATCATAGTAGTAGCACAGCTTAAGTTTTAGATTGTGCAGGTAAACAGGCAGTACCGTATTACCCCTAACAATGTTGCAGCTGAAGTTTTTAGGAAGCGCTTATTTTAGCATTTTAAGAAGTACCCCTAGACAGTAAAAAATTACAGATTTACAATAAGTCAGATTTAGACATAAAATACCTCTAAATGGGTCACAGGATTGGATAAATGTGCATAGGCTTGGAAGAGAGAAGAAAAAGAGTAAAAAGACTCATAAAATAAAGTTAATGCTTTTTTAAAAAATGGTAAAGTCTTTAAAAAGACAGAGTACAGATAATCATAGATTAAAGAGAATAAGAAAAATTAGCCGTGTAAAGAGTCTGGATTATTTATATCATTGTGTTTTCTTTGAATTTTTGATTGTAAAGGAGCTAAGTACAGAGAGACATTTCATTATATGGGCTGCTAAGCTAAACCAGCATGTATATTGTAAAGGTATCTTGACTTCAGAATTTGGGTCTAAGGACATGTTGCTTGGGAAAAGAGGTTCTTCTTTTGTTTTCACAGAAGATGAGAGCCTTTATATTGCTTCCAGGTGAATGTGGTTTCATGGACCAAGGCCTTCTGAAAGGTCGCTGTAAACACCCTCAACAAATTACTTCATCCAACTGCTAACTGAGATGAACCTAGCACACATGATACACCATGAAAGACTTGATTAACAGCGCCCCCAAACAGCAGGAAGCAGTATGGACAAATCTACACCCATATTTCCAAATATTATCTATAAATGTTTGTTTACATTTAAAGGGGGATATGCTACAGAAATTGATACTTTGCATTGGTATGAATCTTGCTCTATTGATACAAGTTTAAGGTCCATTTTGTTATATGTATATTTCTGCTCTTGATTAAGGTATTGTGATTGTGTAGTTCATTTTAAAATGTATAATTAAGAAATATAAGTTAATAGATATCATCTATAATAATCAAGCTTGTAGTCATGTTAGTTAGATTTTCTAGATATATAGAGACATATTTCAATTAGTTTGGTATTCTTCAAATCTTTCAGAGACCTTCAGAATATGGCATTTAAAATGTTTAGAAACTTAAGACTTTTCATGACAATGAGAAACACCTGCTCCTAGCAGCACCAGGCTACTTCAAAAGGATGATGGGTACTGAAAAGGCTCCTTATGGAGTTGGTTAGCCAAGTGGGCAAGAAACTGCTCTTACCTGGACTGCTTCACTGGACCTGCAGGACCCATAGAGAAATGATGGCTGAACTTGCCTAAAGGTAAAATGATCCTTCAGGTTCCTGCTTCATGAAAGAGTCTGCAAGACATTCTGCAGGATATAGAAGAAAATGACTGGTAAACTGCTAATATAGGCAGACCTGTTTATAAAATTTTCCGATTTATGGAAATGTCTTCTGGATACTATGAGCCTGTGAACTGAAGACTGGATGCCCCAACAGTACATAAGAACTTTGGGTGACTGTCCAGGCAGCGAGATGACTCTGTCAATTCTAGAATTTTAGAAGTTGCTTGCTATGCACTTCCTTTTTACTTGGGTAATACTATATCCTTCTGGAGTATTTGATGGAGTTGAAGAATTTATAGTTATAGTTATAGTTTTCCTTAGTTATGATAAAGAAAGTAAATATAAGTATTGTGACTATAATTCTTGCTTGCTTGATAACTGTTTTGTTATATGTAATTTTACTATATTAAAGTTAAAACTTCCCTTTTGTTTAAACAGAAAAGGGGAAATGGTGTAAGAGGTCCTTCTGTCTATGTGTTGCTTTCATTGGTTAATAAAGAACTGCTTTGAGCCTATGGCAGGGAAGAACAGAACTAGGGAAGGAAGCTAAGCTGTATGCTGGGAAGAAGAACTGCAGAATCAAGAGACGCCATGGATCCACCACCAGAGATAGACATGTGGAAATTTTGCTGGTAGGCCACAACCTCGAGGTGATACACAGATTAAGAGAGATGGATTAAATTAATATGTAGAGTTGGCAAATAAGAAGTTAGAGCTAATGGGCCAAACAGTGACTTAATTAATACAGTCTCTAAGTGATTATTTCTGTTTTGGGCAGCTGGGACGTGTAGCAGCGTAAGCGAATACAGACAGATTGTAACGAATGCAGACAGCTTTAATGGGGAAATAGACTTACAGAACCACCGTTCCCGCGGAGACCAGGAAAGCAGAAGCAAGCGTCTGGGAGCACGCTCGCCAAATTTATAGGCAAGCATTAGCCCGAGGCGAACACGCCCCCTAAGGGGCGGGACTTATCCCTACATCTCCCCCTTTAAAATAAGACAGAACTAAACCAAATACAACTATATATAATAATAACAAATAATAAATATAACAAACAATACAGAAAATCAAAAGTTTTGCTAAACATTCTATCTCAAGGAGTCTAAATAATGTAGAGAGTAACTACAATTATATAATCTTCAACTCCATCAAAGATCTGAGAAAGGAATAAATATTACTTAACAAACGAGATATATCCAAAATGTGCAACAATTGACAGAGACAACTGACTACCTGGGCAATCACCCAAAGTCTCGTTTGCAATGTTGAGTCAACCAACTTTGGCTAAGGCCTAACATAACTGACATACCATTATTAAAGGCAAGGAACTTTTCAAAACTATCTTAACCTGTCTTGGCAGGATATGACAGTCCTGTTTTATCCATTGATGCATGCTCTGTATCTCTGTCAGTGGTTGAGGTATGGACATTTCTTTGCCCAAAGGCCAGTTCTGCCAAAAAGAAAGGCTCCAGGTGGAGTGTCTTTGCTGCTCAACATTCTCTCGGGAATAGAGCAGTGTTGCCAGGAGCAATTGTGTCTCACTCTCACGAAACTCTGAGTTAGATTAAAGGCCATTTTCTACAGCTCTTTGAAGAGACCGAAGATTATCTATCTATACTGAGTATAATCTCTATATATCTAAAGAACCTGATTAGTCTAATTATAAATGACAAACTTAGATGACCATTAATCTATATAATTTTCAATATCTATCTAACATAAAGACTAAGACAATAAACAACTGTGTAACAAATGAGGATAATGACCTCCAAATATAAACACTGTACAAATATACATTGCAATATGGTAAATATATACTATATATATATATCAATACAATATATGTCAATACATAAAAAATGTTTTAAACAGAGGTAGAAACAAGCATGCATACAATAGTCAATATAATTTAACTTTGTATCAATGTACAAGAATCGATACCAATATATTTGTCTAAAAACAGTAACTCACAATTATAAATCTATTATCCCATCATTCCCTCTTTTCTCTCTCTCTTTTTTTTTTCAAAATGATCCCTGAGCTTATAAAATTCCTCCCCCAACCTCCCAATCCCTAAATGATGTCCCTAAACCCAGGGGCAAACTTTACGGGGAGAGGGGACGTTGTCCTCTAGAATTACTTCCAGCTGTCATGGGGGTGACGTTCTTTCTGGGGGATCCTGTGAAAGTAAAATGATGGTTGAATTTCAAGATCAATATCTTTTAAAATTGCAAATAGTCTCTGAGTATTTTGTGGAGATCTGGCCAGAATGTTGTACAAGATGTGCACCATTTCAGCTAACCAGGTTGGGATCGTCTTGTGCAGCTGGTACCCAAAACAGGTCTTGTAGTAGCGCTATCGGTATCATGACATCATAATAACCAGGTAGAGTTGTTGTTGTGGGGCCCCATCTTCTTCCAGGAAACTTCAAATGTCACTTCAGGAAAAACTCATTGTTCATTGTGAAAAACTTAAACATTAATCATATAGACATATATAGACATACATATATATATTCAATGAAAGGCATGATAGATATATTCAATGAAAAGTATGATAGATATGAAGAAAAGCAGAGATGTTTTCTAAACTCATATTTCTTTCTGTCCCATATCATGGCTCTTGACATGAGACAGAAACTCTGGGTTTTTCTCTTACTAACAGGCTTGGAATTGGAGAGGGACTGAGCCAGAGTCCAACTTCAAAACCAGCTCTACATATTTATAAAGAAATGTTTAATAAGACATATGTATATATATAAATTAATACTTACAAAATATTCCATCCATCAGTAATTAAATATTCAGGGTCCCTTAATTTCTTTGAAGATGAGTATTTTCCTGTGGAGATAAGAAAAGAACCCTGCCCCCAACCTATCTGTATTTCTTACCATCAGTATGCTCGCCATCCTTGTGAATGAATTGTTATTTATCTTTTCCAAGTGGCTTCTCTTCTTCAAACAGAACCTTTATTAATTTTGACGGTATCCACAATTTTTCCTCACCTGTGGAGATAAGAGCAAAACCCCTTCCCCAACGCAGCACATCTCCTGGCTTCCATTGTGAGGTCAGCACATCCTTGAAATAAACCGGTTGATTTAGTTCAGTAGACTTTTCCATTATCCAATGTCTTTCTGCAGCCGTTGTTCCCTTCTCATTAGCGTTGAGAAAATTCAAGGTTAACAAAGCATTATGTAACCTAATTCTGGGGGTGTTTTCCACCCCTTTCTGTTTATTCAACATATCCTTTATAGTTTGATTTGATCTTTCTATGACTGCTTGACCTGTAGGATTGTATGGTATACCTGTAACATGCTTGATATTGTAATAATCAAAAAACCGTTTCATTTTCCTAGAGACAAAAGCAGGACCATTATCTGTCTTTATTTGTGTAGGTATACCCATGATAGCCATGACTTCTAATAAATGAGTGATTACTGAATCAGCTTTTTCTGAACTTAAAGCAGTTGCCCACTGAAAGCCTGAATAAGTGTCAATGGTGTGATGAACATATTTTAATTTGCCAAATTCTGCAAAGTGGAACACATCCGTCTGCCAGATTTCATTCCTTTGGGTGCCTTTTGGATTAGCCCCTGCAGGCAGTGGCATTTGGTTATAGAAAGAGCAAGTAGGGCATTTCTTTATAATCTCCTTAGCTTGTTACCATGTAATAGAAAACTCTTTCTTCAAACCTTTGCTATTAACATGATGTTTTTTTATGAAATTCAGAGGCTTGTAGCACACTACCAATCAATAATTGATCAATTTCTGCATTACCTTGTGCTAGAGGACCTGGCAGACCCGTATGGGATCGGATGTGTGTTATGTACATAGGGCAAAGCCTGTTCCTACTCAAATCTTGAACCTGGATAAACAATGAGGTTAGTTCTGTATCATCAGGTATAAATTCAGCAGTTTCAATATGTAAAATAACTCTTTCTGCGTATTGTGAATCAGTAACTATATTAATAGGTTCTTTAAAATCCCTTAGCACCATAAGAATGGCATATAATTCCGCCTTCTGGACAGAATCATAAGGACTTTGTTCCACCTTACCCAAGTCTTCTGATTTGTAACCTGCCTTCCCTGATTTATTGGCATCAGTATAGAATGTGTAGGCTCCAGTTATTGGAGCATCACGAACGATTCGAGGAAGGATCCAAGAAGTTCTCTTTATGAAGTTAAGCTTCTTGTTTTTTGGATAGTTGTTATTAATGTCTCCCAAAAAATTAGCACAAGCTCTTTGCCATGGTTCAGTGCCATAATCAAATGTATCAGCATTCAAAGTATGCAAGACCCATTCTTCCAAGGGCGCTGATATGAGCTTTAAAGGCCCCAAAATCCTTTTGCATTCCACATTTGCATTTTCATAAGCCAAAGACTCAATCATTATACGTCTTGCTTCTGGGTCAGATATCCCTATTTTTACAGCCTTAGTTAGTCTTTGTAAAAAGTCACTAAAGGGTTCTCTCTGACCCTGTTTAACTGTGACAAATGATTCCATTCTCTGTCCTGGGTTTTGTACCCTTTCCCAAGCCCTTAAGGCTGCTGTAGTACACATGAAGAGTGTGTTTTCATCCAAATTAGCTTGTTCCTGAGGGTCAGAAAAGAGCCCTTCACCTAGAATTTTATCTAGGGAAATGTCAATTCCCTTCACTTTTTCCTGCTGTTCTAAATGTCTAGCCTCTTGCCTGAATAAGCATTTCCATTTCAATTGCGGTCCACTCTCAAGTACCGCAGAGCTCAGCGGGAGCCAGTCCAAAGGGGTTGCTCTGCTTGTCGTGGCCCAAGATTTTAGCATCTCTTTAACAAAAGAGGCATGCATCCCAAAAGTCATGACAGCCTGTTTAATTTCTTTGAGATCATTCATATGGACAGGCTCCCATGTATCTTCCTTGATGACCCTAGGGTTTCTGGAACCAATCACCTTCTCTGTTGTTATTACTGGAAAGGCAGGTAGAGCTGTAGGTAGAGCTTTGCGGAAATTGTCCTAGAGAGATTTACCCACAGATGTAGTTAAAATTTGCCCTTCTACCCTTTGCTCTTCTTCATCAGAATTTAGAAATTCCTCAATCGTTTCAATTCTATTCACCATTGCCTTCTGCAATGTCTGAATCTCCTGTCCAGAATTATGTTCCAAAGCCTTCATTGAAGATTCTAGAGTATGAGTTTGTCCATTAGAGATAACATCTCATCTTTGGACATAATTTTTATGGCATAAACCGTGCCTTCTTGTATTGACAATCTTTCCGCCAATCTGTCATAAGTTTTAGACAAAATCCGATTGTCACATTCAGCAGTTTTGATTCTCTCAGTTAATGTTTCAGTTCCTACAGAAAGGGACTGAAGCTTACGATCCAAATCAGCCTTTCCCTCTTCCATAGTAATGAATTTCTCCTTAATATCAGCCACTACTGTTTCAGTTCCTGCAGAAAGGGACTGAAGCTTACGATCCAAATCAGCTGTTCCTTCTTCCATAGTAATGAATTTCTCCTTAACATCAGCCTGTACCTTTTCTAAATTTTGCTCAGTTAACCGAGTCATATTATACAAAGATCTGTTCTCTTCCTGGAGAACTTCAAACTGATTCTTGAGAAGATTGTTGTCATTCTCAATTGTTTTTAAGCGTTCAACCTCTGTCTTAAGAATCCTGGATTCATCTTGTAAAGACTTTATCATATTTCTATTCTCAATTGTTTTTAAGCGTTCCACCTCTGCCTTAAGAATCCTGGATTCATCTTGTAAAGAGTTTATCATATTTCTATCAAACCATTTAGTTCCAAGGAAAACTACGAGTCCCAGAAGGATCCATAAATGTGAGGTGATAGACACCTCTTGTAAAATCTCCCACATGGTAAATTAAAAAAAACTGTTAAATTCTTGAATGGTAACGTGTTCAGACATTTTTTTTTCTAAAAGAAATTTTTTTTTTTACCTGCAATGACCGGTTCCTGCCAGTAGCTCTTGTAGACCAGGCTGGCCTCGAACTCACAGAGATCCGCCTGTCTCTGCCTCCCGAGTGCTGGGATTAAAGGTGTGCACCACCACCACCTGGCCGGCCTCGAACTCACAGAGATCCACCTGCCTCTGCCTCCAGAGTGCTGGGATTAAAGGCGTGTGCCACTACTGCCTGGCTGGCCTCGAACTCACAGAGATCTGCCTGCCTCTGCCTCCCGAGTGCTGGGATTAAAGGCGTGCGCCACTACTGCCTGGCCGGCCTCGAACTCACAGAAATCCGCCTGCCTCTGCCTCTTTCAGCAAATCCTACCAGTCTGAGCCACCAGAACCGGCAAAGTCACTTTGTATCAGACCAAATCTGCTGCTGTGGCGGCTTTTGTTGCAAAACCGCAGGTACCTGAGCTTCCACTAATTCAGGCAGCAGGGCTCTGCTGCAAACCTAGCCAAGGCAGGCAGGGAAGGGTTAGTTGCTCCTTCGAGCAGGTAGAGCAGAATGGGCCTGGGTGGCCGAGTGTATCTCGGACTCGGCACTGGGGCCCGAGTCATGAACTAAAAAATGGCACCCGGGAGCGTGCTGTGTTAGCTAGCAGGCTACGCGCTTGAGTCGGGGGCAAAATAGCCTGACGTTGGACGCCAAAATGTAGCAGCGTAAGCGAATGCAGACAGATTGTAACGAATGCAGACAGCTTTAATGGGGAAATAGACTTACAGAACCACCGTTCCAGCAGAGACCTGGAAAGCAGAAGCAAGTGTCTGGGAGCACGCTCGCCAAATTTATAGGCAAACATTAGCCCGAGGCGAACACGCCCCCTTAGGGGTGGGACTTATCCCTACAGGGACGGACAAGTGGTTCTTTGCAACAAAAAGGTGTTTCCTGAAAATCACCATACACAGGCTGTGTTCCAGACATGGCCAAGATTGTACCTTGTGCTGGCAGCCAAACTTGTTAGTGTAAAAACCACACAGGTGGTACCAGTCTCAATGGTGTGAAAGTGTCATGGAGACTAGGCACTGTGTAGCAGGACTGGACTCCATGGAGGAAGCCCAGGATAGGAGACTTCACTAGTAAAAGTGAAGTTGTAGCAGAAGACCCCAGGATTTTGGAAATACCAATGTCATGATATGACCACTAAGAACAGCAGCAGCAATAGAGTGAAGTCAGCCAAAGCTTAGAAGACCAGCTGTGTACGCCACAGAGGGCGAGCTGTAGAAGTAACTCAAGAGTTGATGGTGTGCAACACAGTTCAATCATGGACCCTGTGTCCAGCGTCTCACTGGGGACTCCATCCCTGGACCTGTTCTCAAAAAGAGTTTCTGGTGAAGGCAGACTATAAAGCCCAGATTAGGAGAAAAGTATAAGGAACTGCAGAATGTAAGAGCTTTCAGCAAAAGGGAAGAATTCAGAAAGTCCCAGAAAGAACAGCAGATCTATAAGCTGTCTTAGTGTTCCATCATTGTGTAGAAACCACATAACTATGATGATTCTAAAAAAAAAAAGATTTGATTGGTACTTGCTTACATTTCAAAGGTTTTAGTCCATTGCCATCATGGCAGGGATTCTGACAGCATGCAGCAGACATGGTGCTGGAGAAGTAGCTGAGAGTTCTACATCAGGACCCATAGGCACAGAAAGAGAGAGAGCCATTGGGCCTGGTTTGGGCTCTTAAAATCTCAAAGCCCATCCCCAGTGACTCACTTCCTCCAATGAGGCCACACCTACACCACCATGTCTACACCTCCTAGTCCTTCTAAGTAATGCCAGTCCCTGATGATTTAGCGTGCAAATATATAAACTTTTAAGAGCTATTCTTCAAACCACCACATAGGGCACCTCTTAAGTTTCCTTCCTGTGTTCTGCACCTCCACTCCAGACTGCAGGCCTGATCCGTGAGAGGCTTTGTAAAGTTCATCCTTCCCTCCATTTCTACAGAGCACCTTTTACACAGCCAGCATCCACACACCCATGATGACAACAGCTGTGCAGACAAAGCTGCCACACTATTCCACTGTCTGCTGCTATCAAACCAAGACATGATCACAAAAACCCATAGGGACTTAGGAAAACTGGTGTTGTACCACTGGCTTTACTTGGGGAGGGGCACACACACACACCACACACACACACAATCACACGTGCATACACACAGACAAACCCCAGAAAGTGAACCTATGACAGACCAAATTACCCACTGCAAAAAGGTCCTTGGGATCCACTGGAATTTTGAGGGGGTTGCTAACAAGGATGTGGTGAGGAGTTACTTACAGGACCTGGGATGGATTCACAGCAGCTGCATCCCTGCAGAGCCCACGTCAGCTCAGGCTGTGACTCAGGGTCAGCATAGCTGAAACTGCACAGCTTGTAGGCCTAGGGACAGGTCTGGGGTGTTCTCCAAAGCTGGTCTGTCAGGCACTTCTTCTATAGCCTGGGTGAGTCCTCCAAAGCTTCTGAGTTCAGCTTTCCCAAACACAGGAAGTTGCTTGTTTCTCAGTGTCAGGACCCTTGCCCCTCCTCTGAAGAGAGTGTTGCTGAAGGAGGAAAGACTAAAAGCAACAAGTGACATTTCGAACAGGGCAGAGGACTTTGTCCCACAGACAGAGCAAAGATTAAAACAAACCCCAAGGATCAACTCTGCACAAGACCCAGGTTATTTGATTTCCAGTCCCTTCTTGGCTTGGGAACGAGATCCTCCTTTGGGTTCAAAGTGGCAGCAGCAAAAAGATTGTATATGCTTTAAGATGTCTTCTGTTTCCTTAGGAAGGCCTTCTCCAGCAAAATGATTTTATGGCTTAACCTTTCTGTCTTCAGCCACTGGAAAAGAGCAGAAAATAGAACAGGTTTCTATATATAGATACATAATTTCAATCATCTGGGGTATCACTCAGAAGTCACATGGTTCTCCAGAGTAACCTGAGGACTTCAGAAATTTAAACTGAGAATAAAATAAGTACTGCCACCTAATGGTAGGAGCACACCACACACACTGCACTCTGCTCTAGACCACTGTTTCTCAAGCTTACTAATGCTGTAACCATGTGATACAGTTCCTCATGTTGTGGTGACCCCAGCCATAAGCTTATTTTCATTTCTACTTCATAACTGTAATTTTGCTACTGTTATGAATTCTTTGGTAAATATCCAGTATGTAGGATATCTAGTGTGTGATCCCCAAAGGGGTCTCCACCCACAGGTTGAGAACTACTGTGACTACTATGCAGAAGGTGTATGTCTGACTGCAAGATGAGGTATATTGCACAGGAAACTAGTTTTTAAGACATACCGTCTCCCACCCAAATCTTGACACAAAAGTCAATTTCTTCAGAGAAATTCATAAATCAAGTTGCCATGCTTAGGGAAGGGTTTTGTGGGCCTTCAGTTTCTAGTTACTGTGCCATGACTTTTATGAGGACAAACAAGAGGAAAGTTTTTAAAATAATGTAGTGAAAGGCAATTCTTAACAGTGAGAATTACTGGGTGTGGTAGCATACTTAATCCTTAAGCCACTCAGGAGACAGAATCTCATCTGTCTCTGTGAGGTTAAGGCCATTCTGAACTACTGGCTTGGGCCAGCCAGGGCTATATAACTTCCTGGAGGCATTACATTTTTTAAAAATCTTATTTTACATACAAATCCAAGTTCCCTCTCCCTCCTGTATTCCTGATCCCCTTACCTTCTCCCCCTACCTGCTCCCCCCACCTGCTCCCCCTACCTTCTCCCCACGTCATCCCCATCCACTCCTCAGAGAGGGTGAGGCTTCCCAAAGGAAGTCAGCAAAGTCTGTCACATCACTTGAGGCAGGACCAAGGCCTCCTCCCTGTATCTAGGCTGAACAAGATATCCCTACAAAGGGAATGGATTCCAAAGAGCCAGTTCATGCACTAGGGATAAATGCTGGTTCCACTGATAGTGGCGCCACAGACTGCCCATGCCACACAACTGTCACCAACATTCAGAGGGCCTAGTTCAGTCCTATACTGATGTGGGAGTGTCATATATCAATCTGTTGAGTTCATTGGTTAAGTAATAAAGGAACTGCTTGGCCCTCATAGGTTAAA
>JABTXL010019228.1:205546-216320 GCA_025134845.1 Neodon shergylaensis
TCATAATTCCAAACTGGTGTGGCATTGTTTGTGACTTACGCCTTCATGACCCCAGCTAGGACCTTGGGCAGTGGAGGAGAGGATACCTGAACTGGCCTTGTCCCGTAGTCAGACTGATGACTATCTTGAATATCACCATAGAACCTTCCTCCAGCGACGGATGGAAATAGAGACAGAGACCCACATCGGAGCACTGGACTGAGCTCCCAAGGTCTAGTTGAAGAGCAGAAAGAGGGAGAAGATGAGCAAGGAAGTCAGGACCATGAGGGCTTGGTTCACCCACTGAGACTGTGAGCCTGAGCTAATAGGAGCTCATCAACTCCAGCTGGACTGGGACTGAACGAACATGGGATCAAACTGGACCCTCTGAATGTGGTTGACAATTGGGGCCGACTGAGGGGCCAACGATAATGGCACTGGGATTTGTCTCTACTGCATGTACTGGCTTTTGGGGATCCTATTCTCTTTGGATGCATATCTTCCTAAGCCTGGATGTAGGGGGGAGGGCCTTGGACTTCCCCACAGGCAGGGTACCTTGCCCTCACTTAGGACTGGAGGGGGTGGGAGGGAGGGTGCATGGGGGAGTGGGAGGGAAGTGGGAGGAGAGGAGGTAGTGAAAATTTTGACTGGTATTATTTGTAAAGTAATAAAAAATTTTAAAAAATTATATTCAAAAAAACAAAAAATAACTTTTTACTCAGTGAAGCAAAATTACATTCTTAAAACAAGATTATTTATTTTATGAATATATATTTAGGTTAGTGAATAACTTGTCTGCCTGAAATTACATGGATCAGAGAACAAAATGATCTGCTCATAGAAAAAGCAAATTTAAAATACTTTTTCAGTTTTGCAAAATTTTAAGCAAATGTTTTGTTTAATTTCCCCTTAACGTTCCAAATTAAGCTACCTGCTATGACTCCTTAGAGGGGGCTAAACGGTGAAAGATACAGACGATGGTAATTATAAAGCAAGTTTCTTTATCTGAGGTATGCCAATCTCAAATATCAGCATAAAAGGATTTATTTTTTTTAATGTAAGCAAGAAAGAGCGGAGATCACAGCACCCGAAAATTTCCACTTCGTTGTTCTCTGATTTACAAAACTTTCTATTTCTATCAGCACCTGTTCTCATATCCAGCTGCTAACTTGGGTCCTCCAATTACTTCCAAGTCTAAAGGGCCTAGGAAGCTACAAGTAAAGGGCAAGCTTTGCTCACTACCTGGCGAACTTAAGATGCCTGTAACCACTAGAGGTCCCCCTCGGCCAGTTTTGCAGCACAAAAATCCCCTGACCCAGGAAGCCAGAACAAAACCTCCAGGGCTCCCCACACCAATAAAGACATCACAACCCAACCAGCCATCTAGAAAACCGAAATGAAAATTCAACACACACACGGGTTTTTTTGGTTTTTATTTCTCGTCTCAGTTTCCCTTAACTTAGAACAATTTTTTAAATATATATTTTTGTTCCTGGTCATTTTGGGTGATCTCAAATGTGTGTTTCTGATGGTGGTCCCAAGGTGGCAAAGGAGTGGACCAAGGGATGCAGAAGGCAGGGGAAGGGCCTTGCAAAAGGCGCCCAAGGAAGTTGCATAAGGAAATAGACTCCCGTTTTTGATCCCCCACCCTCACCCCCCCTCCAAAAAAAGAAAGAAAAGTAAAATCAGCGGGGAGAGAGGAGGAAAAGGAAACTGGGTGGTGACTGCTGGACAGAGAAGGGAAACCGAAGCAACGTTTACTTTCGTGTCCCCCATGGAAGGGTGGGGCAAGAGCCCTGATGCCACCCCGCAGTGCCGCTCCATCTCCCACCCTGGCTATCACGGAGCGCGGTCGGACAGAACAGACAGACGGACACCTCTGCCTTCCGCGGCCTGGCTCATAGCAAGCCGCTGGGTGGGTCAACTTTCTCTCAGGGTCGAGGGGTTCAGATCCCAGAACCCCCTCCCGCTCTTTTGTTGTTGTTGTTGTTGTTTGTTTTATCTTTTTTGGTTTCTTGTTTTTGAGGGTTTTTGTTTTGTTTTGTTTTTCCACCCCAGGATGCGTTTAAAGTTTTCCCTCCGCCAGTGCGTGGCTGGCTGCCTCGCTCAAGTTTACCTCCTCCTCCAGTAGGAGGCTGACGGAGCGCGGAGATGCCTGAGCTCCCGCTCCGGCCTCTCCTTCCCCTGCCGCCGTCACCACCGCCGCCCCGTCCTGCCCAGGACGCGAGCTGGTACCAGGCAGCAGCCTCTGAGCTCAGAAGGGCGGACGGGCGGGCGCAGGCACGCGGCGCGAGGCGGACCAGACTCTCCCACATTGGCCACCGCGGGCGACCGTAAACAAGTTGCTGGCACCGCACCCCCCGCCGCCGCCGCTCGCCTCTCTCACTCGCCCGCGCCCTCCTCCCCGCGGGGATGCCAATGGCGGGCCCGCGCCGCCTTAAAAAGCACTTTTCTGCCTCGAGCAGGAAAAAAAAAGATCCACCGGAGGCTTTCTTTCTTTTCCGTTCTTCTTCTTTATTTCCTCCGAGCCAGTTTCCCAAAAAGGCGGAAATTGGAGATCTCTAGAAATTCTCTCACAGTCGGTAGCCGCAAGTGAGGGAGGTGGCCGGCGGGGAGAGCACAAGCCAACTCGGCTAGAGTGTGCACGCGTGTGATGGTTCGTGTGCGAGGTGCGAGTCGCGGAGGCCTCTCACACACTCGCACACCGACACACCCACACCCACATACACACACCTACACACATCGACACACCCACACCGACATCCCCCACAAACACACCGACACATCCACACACACCGACACACATGGACACCGACACACACACACCGACACACCCACACACACCGACACACACCGACACACCCACACACACCGACACATCCACACACACCGACACACATAGACACCGACACACACACACCGACACACCCACACACACCGACACACACGGACACCGACACACACACACACGGACACCGACACCCCCCCCACACACACACACATCGACACACACGGACACCGACACACACACCGACACACACGGACATCGACACCCACACACACCGACACACAGGGACACTGACACACACACACCGACACACCCACACACACCGACACATCCACACACACCGACACACACGGACACCGACACACACACACACATACACACACGGACACTGAAACACACACACAGACACATCCACACACACCGACACACCGACACACACGCGCCCGCGCGCGCGCCAACCAGACGCGCCTCTGTGGCATTAAACCGGTCGGTTCTCCGCAAAGTGGCCCGGACCCTTTCCCCACTGCCTCGGTCTCCCGCACTTGAACTTCCCGCGCTCGCTCGCTCGCCAACCCCCGTGTGCTCCAGGCACAAAGGCCACACGGGCGGATGGGGCCGCAGGGGCGGAGCGCCACGGCTCGCGTCCTCCCGCCACCCCCGCACAAAGTCGTCACCGGGATCGTTCTCCCTTCCCTCTCCGGTTCCCTTCCGAAGCCCGCGCCACCCCAGCCTTGGGTCGGTGGCTCTTGGCACCCCTCGGGGAGGCTGCGGCTCCGCTGCGTTCGTCCCCCTCCCCCGCTCCCGGCGACGCGCTCCCCTCACCGACGCACCCCGCGACCGACCCGAGCGACCAAAGTGACAAGTGGTGGGGGCGAGGCCGCGGGCCCAAATGCGCCAAGCTGCTGGCTCGCCAGCGAGAGCCTCGGCAGGCTCCCTTCCTCACGACCCTCCACATCCATTCCGGCTAGCAAAGGGATAAAAAAATACAAGTCTATTCTCAGCCCCACCCCCCCATTTTTTCCTTTCTCTTTTTTCTCTCTTTGTTCCTCTTTCGCACTCTCCACTTCAGAGTAGATGCTCACAGACTCCCGCACCAGTCGCTTGTCTTAAGTTTCTGACTTTGGATTTACTATTGCTGTGAAGAAACACCATGACCAAGGCAACTCATAAAGGAAAACTTTAACTTAAAGTTGAGAGGTTCAGTCTATCATTCCTGGAAGATGGCGGCATGCATGCTGGGAATGGTGCTGGCTACATCTTACAGACAACAGGCAATCCACTGACACACTGGGAGAAATTCTGAGTGTATGAAACCTCAAAGCTTGCCTTCACAGTGACACACTTCCTCCATCAAGGCCACATCTCCTAATAGTGCGACTCGCTTTGAGATTACGTGATAATGAAATGTGGAATTGGGGAGCCAATTACATTCAAACGACCACAGTTTCAAATGTCACTACAAAGATAAATATCAAAATGTTTTCTTAGAGTTTTTACAACAGTTTCACAATGTCAGATTCTGGACTTAAATCTTCAATCCATTTTAAGGATGCTTTTGTATGATGTGTGCTGGGAGGTTCAGGTTTAGCCTTTCCCACACTGCTTCCCAGTTTCCCCTGCATTGTTTATTGAAGAGATTTTCCTTCTCTCCCCACCTCCACCCCCATTTAATCCTAGCATCTTTGTTAAAGATCTGTGTGCTGGCTTATTTGTGGGCTCCCTGTTCTTTTCCACTGTTGGTTAGTGTTTCTCATGCTGTTTTGATTACTATACCTTTGGGTATAGTTTGAAATAAAAAATGTGGCAAATGCTAATGTTTCGTTCTCAAAATACTTTGGATGCAGCTGGAGAGATGGCTCAGTAGTTAAGAACATTTGTTCTTGCGGAGCAGGCTCCTAAATTCAATCCCAGCAACCACGTGGTGGCCATCAACCATCTACACAATGGTGTACATACATACAGGTGAGCAAAACACTCATATAAACACAAGAAAATAAAGAAAACTGAAAATTAAGAAATAAATTGACCATTTGGAGGCTTCTTTATTTCTGTATGAACTCCCCTACCATACTCCTATGAAGAATACTCAGGATTTCAAAGAGATCAAAGAGCATCTCTAGTTCACTTTGATTAGTATGAATACTGTAGCAATATTTCCTCCAATCAGTGAATGCTGGGTGTGTCCCCAATTGGTTGAGTCTTCTTTGCTTTCTTTTCCATACTCAAATCTTTTTGCTTTTTAGTTGAATTTATTTGTAAGTATTTAAACTTTTTTGGTGTTACTGAGAATAAAATAGTTCTCTTAATTTAATTTTCAGATGATATGTTGCTTGTGTAGGTAAATACACTGATTTTTTAATATTTTTTTGGTTTTGTAAGTTAGGGTTTCTGTGGATAATAGCCTTGGCTGTCCAGGAAATCTTTTTGTAGACCACACTGGCCTGCTACTCGTAGAAATCCACCTGCCTCTGCCTCCTGAGTGCTGGGATTAAAGGTGTTGCCTACATAGCACTGCCATGACGTGCTATGTTTGCTGATTTTTTACCCTACAAGTTTTTACTCACTTCCCTACTCTTAACCTCACTTAGATAGACTCTTCAGGGTTTTCTACATTTGATATCATGTCATATGCAAGTAGAGACTCCTAAGCCTTCCATTTCCAGTCTAGGTGTATTTTATTTCCTTTTCTTGTCAATTACTTTAGCTAGGCCCTCCAGTGCTATATTGAGTACAAGTTGTAAAAGCAGATACCTTCTCCTGAGTTCAACTTCTCACAGTTAAAACTGTGCTGTTAGCTGTGCTGTAGTGTGAGTCTTGTTTCATATGTGTGTATGTGTGTTTATGTGTGTGTGTTTGTGTGTATGTGTATATAAAGACATTCTTCCCATACTTAGCTTTTTGGCAGATTTTACCAGAAGGCGTGTTGAGTTTTTTATTTTAATTTACATTTTATCAGCATAATTTACTTTTGATTCTTGGGAATTTCAAATCATGCCCCCAATCCTGCTCATTTCTCATTCCATCCATATCAGCCTTTATCCCTTATAGTGCACCCTCCCCACAAAGACAATGAAAAGAAATGAAAATAAAAAATAAATACTAAGTAAAAAAAAAAACAAGCAAAAACACAAATAAAAGAATAAGGTAACAAAAAAAAAGCCCACTTCCCTCCTGACTCTCCTGCCTCTCCATCTCCTTTTCATCTGTCTTAGTGGTATTGGGAGCAAACTCCTTTGTTGAAACAGCTTTATTTGAAAATGTTCACTGTAAAATGAGTTGTTGGTTCAGGTTCATGGTCTCTGGCTTCTGGTACACCATTAATACTGGGCCCTCACCCAAATTCCTGTCGGATATCCTGCTGTTGCCCTGAGTCATGGAGATCCTGTGGCTGTGGTTCAGCAGAACCACTCCCTTCAAGCAGTCTGGCAGGTCATAGATGGGGTAGGTGTTGAAGTGGGCCAACTCAGAATCCATCCAGTGTGTGTGCTTGGGTGGTACCTGATTTGGTCCATCTGGGCCACTGGGACCATGACCCTCAGTCAAGAAGTGGAGTCAGCATTCCCATGCCCCTGGTGAGGGGTGAAGCCAACTTTCCCATGTGCAGGGGCCTCCTCTGCTATGTGGAGCAGGCAAGTTCTCCACTGCCTGGTCATTGGGACTAGCTCTTCCAGGGCTGGTAGTGTAGGGTGCTTCATCGTCAGGGCTGGCCAATCTGTGGACCTGTCTGCTCTATGCCAAAAATAAATTACCTTCAACAGTGTCGAGGACTGGCCGCCACAAAAATAGTTTTACCATGGTAGAGGCATGGAAATTGAAGAAATATAAGTAAGGAATGTGAAGTCCATAAAAATAATAAGACAAAAAACATAGAAAGTATCAGGAGGGCATTCCAGTGACTGAAATTCTGAAATTTGCTTGCATTTATTTCCCCACAGCTTTTATACCCAACATAAACTGGAGGGAAAGGTAACAAAAGACTTTATTAACATGATACAAAGGTTAACTCACACAGTCAACTGAGACATACAATCATTAGTATTCTGTTGTCTAGCTATTGAGGTGTCCCAAGTCACCTGCTCTAGGTCATGTGAGCTGAAGATCCCCCTTCCCTAGGTGACCTCATGGTAACAATAGATGGTGTGGGAGAATTGTCTGTAATCTGTCAATCATGTTTTAAATAAAATGCTGATTGGCCAGGCAGGAAGTATAGGCAGGAAAATCAGATAGGAAGTAGAAATGATGTAATGAGAACAGGAGAATTCTGGGAAGGAGGAAGTTGATTCCTCCCACTCCTGCCTAGACCACCAAAGCAGCAGGATGTGATCTGCCCCACTGAAAAAAGGTACTGAGCCACATGCCTAACATAGATCAGAAAAATGGGTTAATCAAGATGTGAGAGTTAGCCAGTGAGAGGCTAGAGCTAATGGGCCAATCAGCTTATAATTTATGGAGACCTTTGTGTGATTTTCTTTGGGGCTAAACAGTTGTGGGGTACCAGGCGGGACAAAAACCCCAACAACAAGCAGGCCCCCCTCCAGGTTACAAATAGAAGGAGCAGAAGTACATTTTCATATCCTGACCACCCATCAGAATGACAACGAGCTATCTTAACATCAAAAGAGCCAGACAACCGCCTCCTGGGTTAGAAGGAACAATCAAGCCTGTTATTCTCCAAACTCTCTGACCATCAGAGAAGGTGGAAATGGACCTGCATTTTCAGGTCTCCACTTGGCAGATGCACAGACAGGCAAACAGACAGGCATGCACTGAACATGAAGTGATGACTTCACCTTTCCTTTTTTGAGTCACAAGAAGATAGCCTGTCAATCATTGTCTGTAATCTGCCCCCTCTCCAGGACCTTTGAAACCTTTCAGAACACATCACCTGTTTCTGTGAGTTGCGCTGTCTAGCAATGCTCCTGGGCCTCTGTTGAGACATTCACTGAGTAAGGAGGAGGAAAGTGGGAAGAGAATGAGCTCGTCCTTTCCAGAAGACCCACATGTCAATCAATGCCCTTCAGTCATGGCTCAGGCTCCCAGAACTGAGTTCTTATTTTCTGCATGGATACCACTACTGCATCTGTTCACCACTGGGAAATTCTGCTTGCAGTATAGTCTTTAGGTATGTGTGCACACGTGTCTTTTTCGTGTCCACCTTAATCTGTGTGGTGTAATATTTTATAGTTGGTTCTCTATTAGAAATTTCAGTTTTATGAGGTGAGAAAATGATTTTTCCATCATTACCTCCAGCACTATGTTCATACTTCTCTTTAATCTCTCAAATGGTATACAGTACAGTTAATATATTTTCATATTTAACAATATATAGCAACATATTGCATGTTAATATATTTTATTTATAAAGTATATAGTAATATACATAATTATATCAAGTGGTATAATATAGCACAGTTGCTTCTCTCATAAATTTCAGTTTGATGAGTTGAGAAATTGATTTTTCCATCTTTCCTTACAGCATAGTGTTCATATTTCCTGAGTCTCACCAATACATTTTGAAACTAATTCTGGGTGGTAGTCTCTATGTTTTCTTTAACTTTACCTTTTTCACATTGATAATGACTGCATAAACATGACTTTCAGATTTAGAAAATGCTCTCTGAGTTTCCACTAATGTGTCTGTGTGGTTGATTATTGTAAGATGTTTTTACCCACTTGCCACAGTTTCTCTTGGGCACCAATCTGTGGAGGACAGCCACTTGTTGGTTCCCAGCCACCTGACTAGCTTAGACCCAAAAAAATCACACAAAAACTGTACTAGTTAAATCACTGCTTAGCCCATTAGTTCTATCTTCTTATTAGCTAACTCTTATATTAATTTAATCCATTTCTATTAATCTGTATATTGCTATGTGGTTGTGGCTTACCGAGTAAAGTTCCCAGCATCTCTTCCCAGTGGCTCCTTGGCTTCTCTGTAACTCCACTTTTCTCCTCCCATGCTACAGGCCAAGCCAGTTTCTTTATTCATTAACCATAAAAGCAACACATAGACAGAAAGACCTCCCACACCAAAGCACATTACAGGTATACCAAATAATCCTACATGTCAGGCAATTATAGAAAGGTGAAATTGAACTATAAAAGATATATTGAACAAACAGAAAGGGATGGAAAATACCCCCAAAAATAGATTGCATAATGCTTTATTAACCTTGAATTTTCTTAACGCTAACAAGAAAGGGACAAAAGCAGCAGAAAGGCATTGGATAATGAAAAAAACTTCAGAATTGAATCAACCAGTGTATTTCAAGGATGTGTTGACCTCACGATGGAAATCAGGAGATATGCTATGTTGGGGAAGGGGTTTCGCTCTTGTTTCCACAGGAGAGGAAAAGCTATGGATACCATCAAAATTAATAAAGATTCACTTTGTAAAGGAGAAACCTCTTGAAAAAGAGAAATGTCATCCACAATGGTGACAACCACACAGGTGGTAAGGAAAGAATATAGGGGTGTGGCAGGGTTCTGCTCTTATCTTCACAGGAAAATACACATTATCAAAAACTTCAAGAGACCCTGGATGTTTGGATGCTGACAGAAGGAAAAATAACTATCCACTAAAGATCATCATGAGGTCAGGATACACATACATTTAAACATGCATACAATATATATAGATATAGATAGATATAGATGATATAGATATAGATATAGATATAGATATAGATATAGATATAGATATAGATAGATAGAGAGAGCTGGTTTTGAAGTTGAACAATGGCTCTGTACCTCTCTAAATCCAAGAATGTTGTTAAAAGAAACATTCAGAGTTTCTGTCTCATATCAAGAGCCATCTGGTATGGGACAGAAGGAAGACTTTAGAAAAATTTCACTCTCTCCATGTCTATTTTGTCTATATCATATTCTTTATTGAATGTATGTCTCTATGAATAATGTTTAAGTTTTCCACGATGATCAATAGACTTTCCTACAGATCCTTTTCCTGCAGTAACCTTTGAAGTTTCCAGGAAGAAGATGGGCCCCACATCAACAACTCCACCTGATGGATATGACATTGTGATGTTGATAGCACAACTATAAGACTGATTTTTGGGTGCCAGCTGCTGAAATGGTGCACCTTCTCATAACATTTTGACCAGACCTCCAAATAAGAACTTTTGGAAAAATCCTATCCACTGCTCAGAAATTGTTTGCAACTATACTAGACAGTAATCTTGAAACTTAATCATCACTTTACTTTTACAGGATCCCATAAAGAGAACATCACACCCATGACAGCGGGAAACAATTCTAGAGGACAATGCCCCCTCTCCCAAAGAAGTTTGTCCTCAGGGTTGGGAACACTGTTTAGGGGTTATTGATTATTACTTGAATTAGGTAGAGGATTGGGGTGAAAACTATATTTGTTAAAAAAAAGGATAATAATAGTGCGTAATAGAGTGAATATTTGTGAGTTATTATTTATGGATAACTTACATTGATATAGTGTTTATATATTGATACAAATTATATTTGTTATTTCTGCTTACAATATTTGTGCACCTATGCAAAGTTATTATATCAGATTGTATACATGCATGTTTCTACCTCTGTTTAGGACATTTTGTATATTGATACAACCTTTATTTTCATATTGTATTATACATTATTCTTACCTTTGAACAAGATACACATTGTTTACATTTTAAGGTCATTGTCCTCATTTGCTGCACAAGTGTTTACAGATTATTTAATATCCTGACATGAAGCCTTAGTCTTTAAGTTATACAGGTATTGAGTTGTTCATGTTTGTTGTACATACAGTCAGATTGATTAGGTTCTTTAGATACATAAAGATTGTATTCTGCTTATATCCGTAATCTTCAACCACTTCAAGGATCTATGGAATATGGTATTTAAATGACTTAGGGTTCTGTTGAAATGAGACATGATTGCTCCTGACAGCACCAATCTATTCCCTAGAGAATGTTGAGCACTGAAGACACTCCACTCAGTGTTTGTTTTCTTCTTGGCACAATTGGCCTTTGG
>JABTXL010019229.1:0-21399 GCA_025134845.1 Neodon shergylaensis
TTTCAATTATTCTTTCTACCCTTTCTTTCTGCCTTCATCTTTATTCTGTATTCCTGTCTCTATTTCTTATTTCATGGCTTGCTGTGTAACTAGATTAATGGTTCCTGTTGTTCTTTCCTTTTGTTGCTTCTTCTTTTTATCCTCCCAGATTTTTGTTCCCATTTATTCTCTTCGCCTGCCAGCTCTTCCCATCCTTTCTTGCCATGCAATTGGTCACTGAATTCTTTTTTAGATCAACCAGGTATCTTAGTTAGGCAAAGTATCACAACTTCACAGAGCTAAACCAATGTAGCATAAAAATAGTGCAGCACTTCTTTTCATCATTAAAACAAATGCTCCACAGCATAAACAAAATAACACATTTTAAAATATCATTCCACAACAGCCTGGGCTGCATTTTGAGCCCAAAGATGTCAAGATGCCTAAGATACGACACTACTTCCATTGAGATCTAGCTGCTTATAGTGAGTGGAAATTACCAAAGAGAGAAATGTATGAAAAGCAAGAATAGGGCTATTTAAGTATTTGAAACTGAAGCCCATACATCTGTGAAAGGAGGTACAGGATTTGATGCTTGTCCTGCTCTGCTTCCATCTTGCATTAGTCCAATTGTCCCTCAGTGTTTCCATTTTGTCCTTTTGTAATAGTAATGGTATTTTGTGCTATTGTATGTTTTCGGGTTTTACAAGATGTTGCTGCCAACAGATTGTCTTGAATCCCAGAAGAGACATTAGACATTTGGACAATATAGGGGCCATTGCAGATGAGAATCATTAAATGTCTATCCTTGAAAAGATGAAATGCAAAATTTCTATTGTTGTCCATGAACCAGTAGTGACAGAATCTACTTGATTGAATGAAAAGCCTCCCAGAAAAGATAATATATTTGTACAAGCTTCTTTCCTTGGTGGCTTTCTTTCAGTTTCCTGTGAATCTTTAGTAGGAGAAACCTGTCAAAATGAAACTCCTCATTGTATGTGAGGAGTCTCAATACTCTCAACTAATTTCCTGACATTTATATCTACTGTTTTGTGCTTGACATTAATCAGCCAACGTCCTACTAATACTGAAATTCTTTGCCATCATTATAGGCTTGATCTCTAAATCACATAAGATATAGAAGACACAGTTCCTATTAAGTGCTAAGGAGTTTGGCAGCCTGCTATTTTAATTGTTTTGTTTGCTTGTCTGAGTAAACCTTGTTGTTTGGCTCTAAATTCCTGAAAGTAAAGGGGGGCATCATTTCTGACTCTATTTTTTTATGTTATTGGATGATGGCCCTGGAATGTAGGTATTTTTACATGTCATGTATATGCTGCTATGCTGTGCTTCACGCATATCTTGAATTTTAAATTTGACTGAGGGTATTACTCTGATTCCCAGGATGCCATGTAGTCATGACATTAATACTGCCTGAACATTCTGAGTCATTGAATTGCAAGTACATGAATTTCTTTCATCTTGTAATGCTTGATTTGATTTTTTTAAATCAATATGACTGTTATATATGTCTGGATTGATATTCACCACATGGGTACCTGGTTATAAAAGTGATCAAAAGATCTCAGAACTCCTGATCATGGAACAATGGAAAGTTGTGATCCCCATGTAAGTACTGGAAAATATGCCCACCTCCATTCAAGACCAGTAAGAACTCTGAACTACTCTGCCCTCTCTGTAGCTCTGTCTAGATTATTTCTTTGCTTTATTTTTTAAAACCACTTATGAGTGAGTATATGTGAAAATTGTCTTTCTGTTTCTCAGTTATCACACTCAAAATGATGTTTCCTAGATCCATCCATTTCCCAGAAAAATTCAGTGTGTCATTATTTTTTTCTGCTGTGTAGTACTCCATTGTATAAATGTACCATATTTTCCTTATCCATTTTTTGTTCGAGGGACATTTAGGTTGTTTCCAGGTTCTGGCTATGACAAACAATGTTGTTATGAACATAGTTGAGCACATGTCATTTTGCCACTATTGAACATCATTTTAATAAATACCCAAAAGTGGTGTTACTGGGTCTTGAAGAAAGTTGTTTCCTAATTTTCTGAGAAATTGCCACACTGACATCCAAAGGGGCTATACAAGTTTGCATTCTCATCAGCAATGCAGGGGGTTTTCCTTTACCCCACACCTCTCCAGCATAAATTGTCATCACTGTTTTTGATCTTGGCCATTCTTATAGGTGTAAGATGAAATCTCAGAGTTGATTTGATTTGCATTTCTCTGATGACTAAGGATTTTGATCACAATCCCTGACTTCAAACTTTACTACAGAGCTACAGTACTGAAAATAGCCTGGTACTGGCATAAGAACAGACAGGAGGACCAATGGAACTGAATAGAAGACCTGGATATTAATCAACACACCTTCAAACACCTGATTTTTGACAAAGAAGGAAAAAAAATCAAATGGAAAAATAAAGCATTATGAATAAATGGTGCTGTCATAAAGGGATATCAACATGTAGAAAGAAGAATGAAAATTGATCCGTTTCTATCGCCATGCACAAAACTCAAGTAAAAATAGATGAAAACCATCAACATAAAGCCACACTGAACCTTATAGAAGAGAAAGTGGGAAGTACACTTGAATGTATTGGCACAGGAGAACACTTCCTAAATATAACCCCAGTAGCATAGACACTGAAACAATTACTAAATAAGATCTGAAACTAAAAAGCTTCTGTAAAGCAAAGGACATAGTCAACATGACAAAACAACAGCCTACAGAATGATAAAAGATCTTCACCAACCTCACATCAGACAGAGGTCTGATCTCCAACATATACAAAGAACTCAAGAATTCGGTCATCACAAAAGCAAATAATCCAATAAAAAATGGGAGTACCGACTTAAACATAGAACTTTCAACAGAGGACTAAAATTGCTGAAAGACACTGAAGAAAATGCTCAAAATCCTTAATCATGAGAGAAATACAAATCTAAACAATGCTGAGATTCATTTTTACACCTGTAAGAAAGATTAAAAACAGTGATGACAACTTATGCTGGAGAGGTTGTGGGGAAAGGGAACAATTCTGCATTGCTGGTGGGAATGCAAATTGGGACTGCCCCTTTGGATGTCAGTGTAATAATTTCTCAGAAAATTAGGAAACAACCTTCCACAAGACCCAGTAACACCACTTTTGGGTATTTATTAAAATGATGTTCAATAGTGCTAAAATGACATGTGCTCAACTATGTTCATAACAACATTGTTTTTGATAGCCAGAACCAGGAAACAACCTAAATGTCCCTCGACCAAAAAATGGATAAGGAAAATGTGGTACATTTATACAATGGAGTACTACACAGCAGAAAATAACATCTTAAATTTTCCAGGCAAATGGGTGGAACTAGAAAACATCATTTTGAGTGAGGTAACCCAGACCCAGAAATAAAATTATCACATGCACTCACTCATAAGTAGTTTCTAAGCATAAAACAAAGAAACCCAGTCTACAAATCATAATCCCGGAGAGCCTCAACAACAATGACACTAAGAGAAATATATACAAATCTAATCTACATGGGAAGTAGAAAAAGACAAGTTCTCCTGAGTAAATTGGGAACATAGGGATCTTGGAAGAGAGTCAAAGGGTCAGGGAGCAGAGAAAAATGTAGAGCTCAATAAAAATAGGTAAAAAATTACACTTCAAGGCGTAGGCAAAATTTTCACATAAAATCTGAAATAAGTTGGGAAAAGATTCTAAACACCCAAAAATCATAGTCAAACACAGCTTCTTTGTAACTGCCTTTTTTGGTGGGCTGTGTTTAATAGCAGTGCCCAGAGGCTTGTCTCCTTTAACAGAGGGCTTCCTGTCTCAGCATTGGTGACAAACAAACCAGCTCTTTTAAGAGATCCTAAGTTTGCTAATTGTGTGTCTTCTTTCTCCACCTGACCTGAGGGCCCAGGCTTTGATCCTGCTGGCCACTCTCCCTGTATTTCTGTAATTGAAAGAATGTGTGGAGCCTGATTTGATTTTCTAAGACAAATCTCTCCAGTGTGAAGGCCATTAATTTATAAGTGGCTGCTGCCCCTTTCTGGTCTTTGTTCAATATGGCTGCCTCTTGAATAGTTTCTGGGCACCATTATGGGGAATTACCTTCAAATCCTTTCCAGAAATGTCTTTTCTTAGTCAGTACACCAATCTACTTGGTTACATTCAGTATAACCTATTGAAATTTACCACAAAGTTCTGGGGCCAAAGATAGGATTGCTGACTTCTACTGTGGAATAGTATTTCTTGCACTTCTAATTTTGTGTCCAATTTATTGATAGTTCAAAATGATGAGTTAGTTAAATGCACGATGGATAAATATAGTATATAAATAAAAGTCGGGATAAAAGAAATTTTTGATGTGTCAGCCTACAAAAGTGATTTCTTTACTGACACCATGAGGTGGTGCCACCAATAAATGAAAACAGTGTGGCTGTCCTGACTAGCCAATTATAAACCACCTACAACCTAGTGTGGCACATGAATGAATACGTGCATATATCCAAGAATATGTGCACATGAAAGAAATGATCTCACTAGTCTTCACAATGTGACATAAAGTGTACTTGTGCAGATAAAGACATTCATTAAGTTGAGGCAAGGGATTGAAGTAAGACAGCAAGAACTCCCAAAGGCTTGGAAATCAGTTGATGGTTTGAAATGACCGCATAAGAAAGCATCCTTTGGAGTACTGCAGATGATTTAAAAGCAATCAGCTGAAACTTATTTGTTTCTTAAACATGCACCACTGCCAAATGTAATATCTTTGTACAAATTCAGCAATGTGAAGGCTAAATCATGTAGGAAACAAACCCAAGGCCATTTTCTTGTGTTCTCTTCTACTCGTTTGAATTGTGGAATATTATAGAGGTCACTGTTCATTTAATTCCAAAAGAATACTCTTGCTTCCCTTTAAGAAGAAATACTATTTGAATAACTATTTAAATAATATAAAAGCATGTGTGATGGTATTATGTATTGCTCTGCTATTTATATCTTAATCATATATTAACTGGTATATTAAAATATTAATAGTTTGAACAGTATGAAAAGCAAAAATGAAAGGGTTACTGTCTAAAGTGGGTTATTTCAACAAAAGAAAACAAAGACTCAATTGTATAAGATTAGCATATTTTTGTCAAACTATACTTATTGTCATTAATTAAATTCAAACAAAACTGGCAGTCTGTTTCTTTGTTTTTACTTCTTCTGTAGTATAAATCATTGGCAAAAATTTCTCACACTAAAAAAATAAAGCAATTTCCTGCATTTTTACATTATAATAGCACATTTGCAGCTCATCTTTAAAACAAACCTTTCTACAAAAATCTTTATACTTTTGTTCTCCACATACTAACTAATTGAACATTTAAAAAACCATTTAAAAGTGATTGCCTCAGCTGGATTCATATTTTTCTGCCCCTCATTTTTCACTGCTGAAGCTCTCAGTTCCATCAGATTTATGAGGCTGCACTAGTTGGTTAAAAACAGATGGAAGAAATAGGTGGTCTGACATAGCCTAAGCTGTAATTACATTTTGTTTTATGACGAACACAATACTGACTGTGACAGTACTTTATGAGTGCATATGCTTGTTGACCATTGTTGTCATCATTCATTTTGTTTTAGCACAGTGGCCTCATGAGGCACAGCACTGTTCCTCTATATGCGAACATTTAGGTCATTTGTACATTTAAGCCACCAAGGAAATACCTGCCATAAACATGAGAATCCTAT
This sequence comes from Neodon shergylaensis, assembly GCA_025134845.1. NCBI lineage: Eukaryota > Metazoa > Chordata > Mammalia > Rodentia > Cricetidae > Neodon > Neodon shergylaensis. The sequence goes on from JABTXL010019229.1 coordinate 5,746, forward strand.
ACTTCTTCATTCTGATTTCAATAATATGCATAATATGCTGAGGAGATTGCTGTAATCTATAGTAATTTATGTCATTTTATGAGTACTCTGTATATTATGAAGACACATAAACACAGGAATATAAAGAAAATGTCTATGCATTACAAGTCACTGTGTTTCCTATGGTAATGGTGCTGACCCCTGGGCGTATATGCCCAAATGCACCAGAATACACACATTAAATATGTATAATTTTCATCAACTCTAACAATGCAACATGATGTCATTTAATTTTAGTTGATATCTGTGGGAAATCCCAACCTCCTGCTATCAGAGTCTATTTCCCATGATACTACACAATCTCATGTCACATTCAGATTCATTGTTAAATTCTGTAACATGCATTATTTTCACTGTTTGTTTTCTCATTTACATAATACTGAGTGTAGAATCTTTTAGATAAAAATAACAATGTATTCTTTGTCACTATCCTATACTGCAATCTTCTTTCTATGTCTCTTTACATTATTTTCCAAATCCACATGCAAGAATGTTTACAGTCCAGAGTGCATGATCAACACATGAATGAACAGAACCACACTGTCTTATGATCCATCAAAATCCCAGAAGATCTGACAGCTCAGCCAACCTGCTCCTCCTGTTCAGAAGGCAATGCACCACTACGTACCATGGCATGACTTATGGTCTTCCTCACATTTTCCCCAGAGCATCATAAACAGAAAACTAGAATAATCCCCAATGGTGCCCCTTTGTATCACCCTTCTGGACCTCAGGATAATAGCAGCTTCCCTGCTAGATGAGCAGAGATCAAATGATTAGACTGCACAGGCTTCCCAACTATGGCCTTCCACCCTAGGGGAAGACAGAAGTCATCAAGAAAATTTGTACTTTAGTAGAGACTCTTGTCAGTCTCTCAGTGCACTTCCTATTCTTTTTCAAGATACAGTGTTCCTTGTGTGCATATTCTACTACACACTCAATGTTCAGTGCAGATTATCCTCTGCATAATGACTCATAAATCCTGATGCAAAACAAAGGTCACTTTTAAACAGTAATTTCTGTTAAAGCAAAAAGAGGCCATAAATTAGAAAACAATGAAGTAGCTATGGAAGGGCCTAGAAGAAGTATAAAGTAGAGGGAAACTAAGCAATTGTTAAACCCAAAAATTATTTTAAAAAGTTGAAATAGGCTTTATGACCATGTGCTCTAGAGTTGAAAGATTCATATTAGAGGACCGGTTTTAGTCACACATTTTCTCTCAGATGTTCATCTTAAGCCTGTAAAATAAGAGTTCTTTTAGGCAGGCTCATACCATTCTTTCCAGTTCTATTTTGTTCACACTAGTGTGCGGCGAACTTCCTGACCCGCAGAAAGAACAGCCACGAGACGAGGATTCTTCCCAGATCACGCTTTTATTGGGGCACACTCGATTGAAGGGAGAGCTGGAAGCGGGGGCCCCGAACCCTGGAATTGCAGCTGCCTATATAGGAACTCGGAGTGCGTGCAGGCTTCCTATTGGTCAAAGTGTCTCAGCAGCCATTCCAAGCTCCCTGATTGGTCTGGCACACTGAGGATACTGGGCATGCCCGGATTAGCGATTCTGGCAAAGATCTTAATGGAGTATTTTACTCCAGCCCTGCACGTGTCAGGCACCATCTTTGTAAAGGCGGCTGGACAAAATGGCTTCCTGCAGTTCCCCCTTCTTGTTTGTCTCAAAGCCAAAATTAGAGGTCTATTCCCGATCAGGTCTTCACCTCAGGATGTGAGGGCCGATCAAGGGAGGTCTGCGCATATAGCGCAAAAAACTAGCGTACCTTTCTCGGTGCAATGGACAGAACTTCCGCGAGGGTGCAAAGGCTACGCATCAGTCACTATTGACTTGACTTTTGAGAACAAACGACCAAACTTGGGGGGGAATCACATACTCCAGGGCAGCCAGCGCCTGCAGCATTACCGCCTTATCACGGGATGCTTGAGTCTGAATGCGACAAATTAACCATAGGCATAGCACGCATTCTTCTATGCAGCATGCAAAAAACATCCTCACCCCACCCAATCCTAAAACAGGGAGAAGGCAGAGGAGACCCAGGACTGCAGTCCCTCCGCCAGGCTGCGATATACGCATGTTGGATTAATTAAAACCATTGCGCGTCTGAGGTCTACCAGGGTGGCAAGAAAGTTCTCAGACCAATTTCAGGAATGGGGGAATGGGGTTAGGGTAAGCTGACAGGATCCGCCAACTCTGCTCCGCACGGCTTGGGATCGTCAGCAGTATCAGCATCCTGAAGAGTCATTTTCATGATGGACTTCAACAGCTCTGGTCAGGCGACTCAGGACCCAATGAGGCACTTCTTGATCCTGGGGGCAGGGAAGTCCGGACCAAGGACCTCTCTCCAATCGCCTCTGGAACTCCTCTGTGGGATGTCTGCAGCCTCGACATCAGGTCCAGATCTTTTCTTTCTGTGAAAAAAGCATAAACATACCCTCGACCCCAAATATATATAGGTCGGGTTTTTTCTCATAATGCATTGCAAGGGCTTTTTCACTTTGCCTTAGCAAAGGTCAGCTTGGTGTTATCATGTCAGATCCCTTTGCATCAGGATGTTTTTGCAACTTTTATGAGTTGCTTTCAAGGAGCCTTGTTACGGTCCATAATTTTTATTTCTGCCCAAAATTGGAGCCCTTTAAGTAAGGTCTCAGCGCTGGTGAAAGGAACCCTGGTATAGTTAGCTAAAATAATTTTAAGAGCCAATTCGTAAATTGCACACATCAGGGTCCGTGAATAACAGCAATAAGCTTCTTATTGTAACATCTAGCAGTGATCTTTAATCACGACCAAGAGCAAAATTAACTGCAATATTCATTTGTAAATTTAGCTCAATTTGAATGGCTACAGCATTTGCAACCTGCCCTGAGAAGGGATCCTTTGTGCTAGCAGGAAGCAACTGACTAACTAATGAAATCCAGCAGCATTAGCTGCTGTGGCAGCAATAGCAATGGCTGCCAGCATCATGGGAAGGGTAAATGGGTAGACGGGCAATCCTTGGCACTAGGAGCACCGCAGCCAGCTCCTCAGGAAACCCGCAACTCTTCAGTAGACAAGCCAGAATCTCTTTGACCTCTTGGCTCTGCCCTGTCTTCAGGCTTCTGGACAGGAAAATTCACAGCACACGCCAGCTGCTCAGGTACCCATATTGGATTGTCAGCGTCCTGCGGAAAAACACAAACAGCCCCTCTACCCCACACCAGTACGGGATCTGGGCCATGCCAGGTACCATGTGATAGATTCTTTCATTTTACATGAGGCATACCGGAAGAATTTGGCCACCAATGCCTGTCAGCGGCAGTATGAGATTGAGCATCAGCAGTCAAAGAAATTTAAAATGTCTCTGGGGGTGGAACCATATTCCCCCCTTTTGTTTTATGTAAATAGGCTTTGAGCGGACGATGTGCTCGCTCCATTATAGAAAACTCAGAGCAAAATTTAGCAAAGCCAATATTAGAATATGCTGGTCCATTATCAATCTTTATAGTTTTAGGAACTCCCATGTAGGCAAAAGCCTGGAGACAATGATTTTTAACATCTTGTAATCTTTCTCCTGTGTGAGCTGAGGCAAAAATGAGATGAGAATATGTATCCACGGTTACGTGAACATATTGCATGCACCCAAAAGAAGGAACATGAGTGACATCCATTTGCCATAAATGATTAGGAGCAAGCCCACGAGGATTAACTCCCAAATGGGGAACAATTAAAAGTTCTGTACATAGAGAGCACTTTTTAACAATATTAGTGGCTTGCTCGAGATATCTTAAAATGAAATTTTAAAGATCCAGCATTGAGATGAAAACGATTATGAGATTTTTCTGCCGCTTCATAAGATTCCTGACTCACTACATAAATTTGACGAGTAAGCTGATCAGCCAAAGCGTTTCCTTCATTCAAAGGACCAGGGAGGTCAGTATGAGCCCGCAAATGCCCTACGTAAATGGGTACAGATCGAGCCCAAAGCAAAGTTTGAATAGCCAATAACTGCATCTGGATTTGAGACACAGAGGCAATATAAGCTGCAGTTTCCAACGGTACAAGAATTTTGCTTATATACTGACTATCAGCAAAAAGGTTAAATGGAATATTAGCACATTCCTCCAGGGCCATCTGGACAGCAACCAATTCAGCCACCTGAGCAGAGTTAGTATTAACAGACTGAATATCAAAATCAGGAGGAGAGGCCACCACCGCTCTCCTGGTGGAAGACCCACCAGCAAACACACCCCGTGCCTCCGCCAGAGGCTGCAAAGAAATTAGGGAAACATACCGGCATAGCCACTTTTGGATCATACATAGTATTGAAAAACTTGTATAAATCCAGACTCCTCCAGCAGGAGAATCAAAAATTTAGGATCAAAAATCTAGGGCTAGCCTGTGAGGGAACCAGACCTCATTCCCAATGGTTGTGAGCCACCATGTGGTTGCTGGGAGTTGAACTCAGGACCTTTGGAAGAGCAGGCAATGCTCTTAACCTCTGAGCCATCTCTCCAGCCCCCTCGCAGGAAGAGGAGAATCAAAAAATCTAGAATCAAAAATTTAGGGCTAGCCAGTTCAGCAACCCTGCACCAGAAACTAGCTGAAAACAAAACCAGATTGCAATCCTGATAACAATTCTAGAAATGGGGCGCCTCCCCATTGTGATTATCATTGTTTCAGGAACTTGCTGATTACGACCTTGGGAGTGGTCCCAAGGCAGGGAGCCATGCCTGCGACCATCAGTGGGTTTTTGAAATTTTTTTATGACTCTCCTGGACTACTGGGCTGTGGTCTTTTTTTTTTTTAAATCCCCCCCCCCCTCACTCCGGGTCAAACTCCTCCCTCTCCAACCAAGGTCACTTGCACGACCTCAGCAAGGAAGGTATCCAACGAGCCATGGGGGGGCCGCGCCCTCCCGAGACCTGAATGAGAGTCTCCCCAGCATTGAGGGACCCTCCATTAAGTCTATTTTTTAAAATTAGGCAAATATCTACCTCAAAACTTAGCAATATCCCTTTTGGGCCTAAATACAAAGCTGTTTGACCATAAGACCATGTGCTCAGCCTTGCTTATAACAGAGTTACTTTATCATAGCCAGAATCCGAAAACAAGCCAAATGCATCCTTCCCACACCCAGGATAAACGAAACATCATCCCTCCAAAACACCCATGAACATCATAAAATATCCTGGAGCAACCCCAAGCAAACAGGACAGAAGCCCTGGGTCACGCCATCTCCGCCTGTGAAGGCGGAAATGTTCCCCATTTTTAACCATTAACACTTGTAAACTTAATTAAGAGGCCTGAGGCCTGAGTCTCAGCAGGCTATCCTGAAGCCACACCTAGCAGCAGGGAAGAATCTCAAGCTGAAACAATAGGACTTCCATCCAAGAGCAGGCCTTGCAAACAGAAAAATTTGCATGATAAAAACTTTAAATTTTGAAAGATCTCCTACTTTCTTGGGAAAGCAGAAGAAACACAGCAAAAATGACAATTTCACTGAAAGCAATTCACAGACTCAGTGCAAACGTCCATCAAAAATTATAGCAACATTTCTCACTAAGTTTATCATCTGACCAATCTAAGCTTATAAACTCTTTTAGGACCAGATAAAGCCGCGGACCAATTACAAAGAGCAGTTCAGTATCTTTATTTCCTATCTGTATTTCTTTCCCTCTCTTTTTTCTCCTTTTCTTTTATTTTTTATTTTTTTATTTTTTTTGATTTTTCGAGACAGGGTTACTCTGTATCCCTGGAGCCCGTTCTGGCACTAGCTCCTGTAGACCAGGCTGGCCTAGAACTCACAGAGATCCGCCTGCCTCCCAAGTGCTGGGATCGAAGGTGCGCGCAACCATCGCCCAGCCTTTTTTCCATCCTTTGGACATGAATCCTCCTTTTCGGAGCTATTTTCAAGCTTTAAGCTTTTCCTTTTTCTTTTCTACTTTTCTTTTGGGCCTATCCAAGTTCTCCCCTTGTGAGTCTGATTCTGAGAGGCTATCCTGGTGTTTCATTAATGCCTTTCGTCCTTTTTTTTTTTGATCTCAGCGTTAGCTCCCTCTTGGAGGCAGCTACGTGCCAGAACGGAAGAGTACCACGTCCCAGTTAGCCTTCCTGCTTTGCTCTCTCAAGATCGAGTCCCAACTTAGCACAGCCAAAAACAGCAGAAAACAACAGAGATCACTATTACCACAAAGGCTAAATAAAACATTCAGGGTTCAACTCCCACAATCAGCACACCCGGAGAACTTGCTTACCGACGTCACCGCCCCGCGTGTTGGGTTCTGAATCCTCTTTGGCCCCCCACCCGGTACCTGAAGCAGTCCCGGCGTCCCGGGTTTCGGCACCAGTTGCGGCGAACTTCCTGACCCGCAGAAAGAACAGCCACGAGACGAGGATTCTTCCCAGATCATGCTTTTATTGGGGCACACTCGATTGAAGGGAGAGCTGGAAGCGGGGGCCCCCGAACCCTGGAATTGCAGCTGCCTATATAGGAACTTGGAGTGCGTGCAGGCTTCCTATTGGTCAAAGTGTCTCAGCAGCCATTCCAAGCTCCCTGATTGGTCTGGCACACTGAGGATACTGGGCATGCCCGGATTAGCGATTCTGGCAAAGATCTTAATGGAGTATTTTACTCCAGCCCTGCACGTGTCAGGCGCCATCTTTGTAAAGGCGGCTGGACAAAATGGCTTCCTGCACTAGTGCACCTTCTGAAATTTGGTTCCATAATAAGTTCCATTCTTTATCTAAACTCTTAAGTCCCTGGTCTGTGTAATCTAGAAATGACCAGCCAGAACATATATCAATTACAATGTAATATTTTATGTTTGTTCCAACAAATAAAGCTTGCCTGGAGATTAGAGGCTGGAGGTAACCACTATTGGATGACAGGATTAGACAGAAAGTGGCTCATGCTTTTAAATCTAGCATTTGGAAGATGAAGCAGGAATATAAGGTGGGTGGAGACAGGATCTCATCCCCAATTCAGTCTGATGACTTGCAGAGGGAAAAAGTGAATTTGACTGCTGGGTTGCTTCTCTGTTCTGTCAGCTTTTCCTCAATATCTGACTCTGGGATTTTATTAATAATACCAATTAGGATCATGCTTCAATCTATCAATTCTTAACTACTTATTTCTAAAGTGTACTACTTTCAAAAGATGGAAATATTTGTGCTGCTTTCTGTCTATCACTTTTTGTGCTTGGACTGCACATGGTTTAAAGTTGACCTTTGAACTCAATTCTTACACAGGAGGGCACTCATTTACTGGTCTATATTTCTTTCTAACTGAACAGATAAGGCACAGCATTGAAGCAGTTGAAGGACTTTCTTTCCAGCACTGGGCAGCAGAAGGATTATGAGTTTAATAGAATTCTCAACTGCATAGTGAAAGGTAAGCCTAATCTAAAGGAGACATTGCTCTCAACAGAAATAAATAATCAATATAACTTGAGAAAACAAGAAAGAAATTCTTAATGACCTGGAAACAGTGGGGAACAGAAAGAAATAAGAGATTAGAGTGAAGATAAATTTAAAGAAATTCAAATTTAAAATTTAAAACTCATAATTGTTTTTTTAAATTATAATTGAAAAAATAGCTATATTGACTTTCCAAAAGTTAAAACAATTCTCTCACAGAGGGAATGGCATTAATAATATATTACTTCACCCTGTGCTTATGTGTAATGTTAGCTGCTGAGACCTGTCAGCTGATAAATGCTGTTACAGCTAATGGATGTAACAATGACAGCAAGATTGAACATATCTGTACATGAGAGCACCTTTTTAGAAATTCCATATTAAATGGTTCAATTAAGCTGCCCACATTGTATACAGAAATCTGGTCTGACTTTATTTACATGACAAGGATCAATACATGTTGGAAAATATAAAATCACATATCCATCTACAATCATATCTTATTTCTTTTTTTTAAAGATTTATTTATTCATTAGATATACATTGTTCTTCAGGCCAGAAGAACCACATCTTACTACAGATGGTTGTGAGCCACCATGTGGTTGCTGGGAATTGAACTCAGGACCTTTGGAACAGCAGGCAGTGCTCTTAACCACTAAGCTATCTCTCCAGACCTACAATCATATCTTATTTCATAATGGTGACTCCACAACTGTTTACCTTCACTGTTTCCCATATAGTGTACACAGTAAACTATTCTACCTATTATGGTATGAAGGCAAAAACCATGCTCCACACACAAATCCTTTTTCTATTACTGAAAAGGAAAGTAGACTACATGACTCAAATTTGTAATTTTATGAATGAGTGATGAATGAGTTGTTTAATCTAAAAATTTAGTTGGTTTAATCATGAAAACAAGATCATTTCCCTGGGGAACAATGGAGTGGGATCAAGGGAACTTGATCCAAAATAAGAACTTTTGATTCAGAAACATTATTCTACAAACTGGATACTGATGTTCTAGAATCAATATACCTTCCTCTGGATAAATTATTCCACAAACTTAAAAGTTTAAGAAACAAAATCTCTGTAAAAACTGCATGCATCTGGGGTGGTTAATTTGAAAAAGAAGAGCCAGCCTGGAAAAAAATTTTCATGCCCCATAAAATGGCATTTTTAAGTCACTTTTGGGTTCAGGCCAAGGTTATACTGCAAACAATTTAAAAAAAAACAGGAGAACCTAGGCAGTGGTTGCACATGCCTTTAATCCCAGCACTCGGGAATTAGAGGCAGGTGAATCTCTGTGACTTTGAGGCCAGCCTGGTCTACAAGAGCTAGTTTCAGGACAGGATCTAGAGCTACAGAGAAATCCTGCCTTAAAAAACTAACAACAACAACAACAACGACAAAAGACAGAAGGCACATCTAACCACTTAGGCAGATGGAGATTTACAGAGCAAAACTAACTTTTTTCATCATGTATAATAATCAGAAATTCTAAAGAACAAAGTCTAAGTTAGATTCTGGTGCTGTCAATCTTTAGTTCTTCTGGGTGATGAAGGCTGAGGAAAAGATAAACTTATGATATCAGCCTTTTCCATCTCACTATTATTAATAACATCCTCATGAGGCTGAAGACTCAGCACTTAGGACACTGGATACTCATCCACAGGACCTAACACTGATACAACGTACCCACAGCAGTCTGTACCTCCAGACAAAGAGGATTAGACACCATCTTTTGATCACCACTGGTCCCTGGAATCTGGAGCTATAAACCAAACTTGGGTATCCAAGAGGAGCAGTACTTTGAGACAACTCTCCAGTTCCCACATATGTCATTATAATGTGTAAGGTAAAGGTGTCCCACTGTTCCTTCTGTCTCTTAGCACTTGAAGGACATAAATGCCCTCTAGATGGTTGTCAAATGATTCAATGGATTGAATGTGAATGGAATATCTATAATGCTTATATTATTGTTATCACAGCTTTTTATGTGAGCAAAGATACTAAAAAGTTGATTGAAATCAATCTGAGTCCAGCCAGATTTTATTAGCAAAAGTTACATTATTGAGATAGGCTTTTCTTTTAGAATTTTTGAGACAAGATACTTCCTCATTGCCATGGATGCCCGGAATTTATTATGGGGAAGAAGCTGGCCTCACAAGATCAGGACCACTCATACTCCAGTGTGCTGTAATTATAGTGACACACCTGTAAGTCCAGTTGAAATATGTGTTTCTAAAGGACTTATCATTGAGTCAGAGAAAAAAATAATAAAATAAGATTAAAATGGAGCATCATTGTTTTGACAGAATAGAAGTTGAACAAAAGTCATAGAAGTAATATGAGGTCTACAAAATAAACTTCACTAAATGGATTTGCCATGCATACAGCACAGTTTAGTGACTCCCTCAAATATTTTAAAATAGAAACCACAATACAATGATCTCCTCCATCAGTCTTGACTGAACATGGTATGTAATTTACTTCCTTCAATGCTATGATGAAAAATAATTTTTCTTGAAGCTAAAGAAATCTGTGATGTTTTAATGTAATTAAAAATTTTTTTCATGAATAGGAATTTCTTCTTTAGAAGTTTGTTCCTATTGCAGATTTAAAAGTGTTCTAAATAGAATTTATAACATTTATAGCACTAGAGTCATGGCAAGGTGACTAAGAAATGTTCATTCCCAAGACTAAGGTCAGATTTTTAACAGCTTGTTGTAATTTCTGATGGAAGAAGATCCAAAGTCTTAATTTTCTAAGGATACAGAATATCAATCCAAATATTCACACACACACACACACCACATAAAAACAATTAAAAAACTTTTAATCAAACAATTTTCACTCATGAACATTTTTCTCCTGCAAGCATTCACTACTGTAAAATAGGAGTCAAGGCATCTGACAGCTCACTTACAGAGTTTTTCTTCATAAATTGGTTGATGAAAGAGAAAACAAATTTAAGGTTGAAGTAAGAGAAATTAGTCCTTCTAAGTTGGTGGTATCATTTAGGAAGATTTAGGGCATGCTGTCCTGCAGAAAGGAATATGTCACTGAGAGTAGGCTATGAGAATTTACATTCATACACCAGTTCCAGTTCCCACTCTCTGCTTCATGCAGGAGATTAAGGATGTGAGTTCTTAAGCTTCTACTTCAGGTGCCATTTCTGACAATTTTTGTCATGGAACTTTCATGGTGATCCTTTTATCTTCTAGAACCAAGGGCCAAATTAAATGCATTCATAATTTGAAATAGAGATGATATCAAAACAAAAAGGAGTTTGTACATATCCTTAAATATTTATACCTGAATTACTCATCCCTTGCAATTGAAGAGAAGTATAAAATCTAATAGGGTTTCATTATCATTCAAATTCATAGCCCAAGAGTTACAGTTCTGAAGGGAAAGGTACCCTTACTGCCTGAAGTCAGGAAAATCTACAGTTGTGAAGAGAAGGGCACCACACTAGATGAGGAAATGATGCTCCTCTCTGAGAGAGAGCCATCACAGCTGGGATCTGCTCCATTCTTCTAAGAGAGTTTCCAAGGAGAAATGCTTGTTACTTATCTGTTCCACTGCCCTAACGTAGTGCCTCAAAAGAGGTGTCCATTGCTGCTGTGCTCCTCTGGGTTAAATGACTTTCCAAGTAGAAGTATCAATTATGTCTCAATTCAACTCCACTAGGGAGTTTCTGATCCATTCCAGTGAAAGAAGGTCTTCACAGAAATCTCAATCAAGAGATTTATTTGGGAGTGAAGAGAGTGACTGCCTCTGCCAGGGTGGAAAAGGACATCTGCCAACTGAATGAGCATATGACACATATAGGGCTTCTTAAAACCAGATCTCTTCCAAGGAGATTTTGAAAATGGGAATTAGTCAGATTTCAATCCCTGAGTTGAACAAGCTGAGACATGGGCAGGATTTTGTGCTCAGATACTGGTTGGTTTTGAGCTCAGTTGGGCAAGGGTAGAGTGTTTCTTTGGCTCTGATTTGAGAGCCAAAGTGTGTTTCCTTGACTGGCTGTTTTTAACTTTTTGGCTCTATCTTCACAGTGATGTTGTCTCTATAACTAGCACTAGATTCAGGGACAAAGTGTTTTCCTTTGGATCTCATTTCAGTACCAGGGTGTGATTCTTTGACTGGCTCTTTCTCTTGCCCATAGGTCTTCATAAATTCAATAATTATGTTTTGTCTATTAGTTTGCTTGTGCAAAAAAAAAGGTATCATATTGAACAGATTATTGACACTATCAAATTATTTTCTACAGAATGAATGCTGGTAGTTATCTGACTGTAAGTGTATTTGTTTATAATCTTGAAAAACAATTTAGAATAAGCCCTCTGGTTGTTCTTCAGGTACAAAAAGGCTATTTTAATTTGGAAATGCTTTATCAGTTTGATTACACAAAACATTTTATTTATAAAGTTTCACTGCAGTATGATTTTTCCCATGTTTTTGAACACTAAATTTATTACATTTATATTTCCTTCCTAGATGGTTTATTTAATGTATTTTGAAATTATTGTGACAAAGGATTTATCACATACATTCTATCCATGGTTTTTGTCCTGTATGTGTACATTTATGCAATTGAAGATGAATAAGACATGAAAAGGCTTGATCACACTGATTTCATTTATACTCTTTTTTATTCTTTTAAGCCTTTGAAGATTACTGCGATCTGCAAAGGCTTTATGACAATGAATACATCCATGGGGTTTCTCTCTTTTGTATGTTCTCTTAGACCTTTGAAGATCACTGTGCTGTGCATAGCTCTTACCACACTGATAACCTTCAAAGAGTTTCTATCTAGGGTGAGACCTTTTAAGATTACAGGAAGCTGCAAAATGCCTTACCACAGTCATTACATTCATACAGTTTCTCTCCAGAGTGTGTTCTTTTATGCACTAGAAGAGTACTGTGCACTACAAAGGACTTACCACACTGATTACATTCATAGGGATTCTCTCCAGTATGTGTTCTTTTATGGCTTTGAAGAATACTGTGACATGCAAATGCCTTACAACACTGATTACATCCATAGGGTTTTTCTCCAGTATATGTTCTTCTATGCACTTGAAGATGACTGAGACGTGCAAAGGCCTTACCACACTGATTACATTCATAGGGTTTCTCTCCAGTATGTGTTCTTTTATGGTTTTGAAGACTACTCTGAGCTGTAAAGGTCTTACCACACTGATTACATTCATAGGATTTCTCTCCAGTATGTGTTCTTTCATTCCATTTAAGGTGACTGTCATATGTCAAGGATTTACCATGTTGAATATATACTAAAATTTTCTCTCCAGTTTGAATTCTTTCAATCCTGCAAGGATAATGGGCACATATAAAAGCTTTGCCACACTCAATACACTGTTGTGCCTACACATTTGTTTGAATGAATTTTATAATATGTTCCAATTATAAAGAGGAATCAGATACCAAGTTTTCATAACTGTGTATAAGCTCATGTTTTGCTCTTTCATTAGGCACTGTTTTGCCACTTGGAAGATACCTCCAATGGCAAATTCCTATCTTTTATGGCTTAACTTTTTACACTCACTTTTTTCTATATGATATTTTACACATATGTGAAGAAAACTGGATAAACCCAGAGTTTTAACATTCATAAATTCTCCTGTACTGTGAATCATATTGCATATGCTATGTGAACTGGTACACCCAAAATTATTTGCACAGTTCTAGAACTCATAGAGCTCTTTTGCAGTGTGAGTTTGTTTATGTATTAACAATGGTGGTTTAAAACCAATTACTTGTATACTTGATTAAAATTCAACAAGTATACTCTACATGGGGACTACCAGGTTATCTAATTGTTCTTAGAGAGTGGTATCCTACATCTCTCTATATCCCTATGCTCATACACTTGTATCAAGAATAACATATGGTATCCATAGTAAAGAAGAATAACAAATAAGAGATTTCCACATTGAATTCTCAGGGTTTGATTTGCTGTTCCTCACAGACTTGTGGTATAGATATCAAGATTTCTGTAGAACAACTGCCACTTGACTCAACTCTAACTGCTTCTCTCACTAAACATAGCACAGTCACAAGAAATGTACGAGGAATACAAGATTTACTATGGGCTATTGGTTTAGTACAAAGTTTTGCGGATATACTTATCATCACTTCATACCTTTTGTATTATGAGTAGCAAGAAAGAAATTTATTTGAAGATCTACAACAAAGCTCTCATGGTGTTATGCCTCAAAAGGTGATATCTTTTTAGCCATTGCTTTCTTGGCTTTTTTCTTTAAAGAATGTCATTTAAGGGGCTGGAGAGATGGCTCAGCAGTTAAGAGCATTGCCTGCTCTTCCAAAGGTCCTGACTTCAATTCCCAGCAACCACATGGTGACTCACAACCATCTAGAATGAGATCTGGTGCCCTCTTCTGGCCTTCAGATATACATGCAGAAAAAATATTGTATACATAATAAATAAATATTTTTTAAAAAAAGAATGTCATTCAAATGCAACTCACATATATGAAATATGGATTTGTAAGAATTTGATAGCCATTAGTGTCCTTAAAACTGTGATTATTTATTTTGATATAGACTAAAACTTTTAGGACACACAAAAAAAAATCAGAGACACATTGTTATCAGCTTGCACATGAAAATTACCTTTCATGTCTTCTAGAAAATGGACAATGTTCTTTAGTATTATGGTCTTCCCAAATGCATCCTAAAATATAATAAAAGAAAATGTATGTTATATTATTGAAAATTGAGCAGTAGTTAAGGTGTTATCTTAAGGGACTCTTAGGACTATTACTGCTTTATTCAACTCATTATTTTTAAATCAAATTACAGAAGAACATCATTAACCAAGAAAAAGTTGTCCCCTTATTTTGAAGGAAATTTATTTTTACCTATAGTAACGAGGTTCCTGTAGGTCTCCAGCATCACATCTTTGTAGAGATTCTTCTGGGAAGGATCCAGCAAATCCCACTCTTCACAAGTGAAGTTAATATGCACATCATCATATGTCACTGCCTTTTAAAACATTTCATTCATGTGTATAATAGAAGCATGATGGTTACAACATTGTAAATGTATACTTCTTTAACAGTATAGTCATAAAATTCTGGTATTCAACACTAAAATTCCATGACACGGACAGTCACTTTTGAAGGAAATTGGAGAGTCACCTTTGTCCTTTCTGTATACTTTGAATGGGATATCACCTTACAAAAGAACTGTCTATTAATAGAGACAGCCAAGGAAACAGATCAACAGGACATAGTACACTGAGAAAATTGTATGACAAAATACTAATTATTAAATAGAAAAATACAGTGGACAAACTGTGTATTGACTCATGCCTTTAAGCATAGCACTCAGAAAGCACAGGTGTATATATTTGTCTCTGAGTTGAATGCCAGCCAAGTCTACGAAATCATGTCCATAATGGGTGAAGTATACATTAAGACCCTGTCTCCATAGCAAAAATCACTGAAACAAACAAATCAGATTGAAAGAATTCAGAGAGGTTTACTGAAGCTCCTATGAAGAATTATGCAGCCAGGTGATGGTGGCGCACGCCTTTAATCCCAGCACTTGGGAGGCAGAGGCAGGCGGATCTCTGTGAGTTCGAGGCCAGCCTGGTCTACAAGAGCTAGTGCCAGGACAGGCTCCAAAGCCACAGAGAAACCCTGTCTCGAAAAACCAAAAAAAAAAAGAATTATGCATTCACTCCAGTTCTGTATTCATATTCCAGACAAGTAATGTGTCCTATTTTAAAGTACAATACGAAAAACATTTTATGAAAAGGTACTCCATGTTTAAAATAATTACAAAGGGACAGATGAAAACATTAGCAATATCAAAGTTGGGCATAACAAATTAACACGGTTCTGGAAATATGGTTGAGTACTCCTGAGCTCTTCCTGGTCTTGAAAAGAGATGGGCACAATTGTCAGTATTTACCTGAAGATCATGACTATTTATAATTCCAAGTTCAGGATTTCTGAGAAACGTTGATCACTCCGATGACCAAGTACCCATATGGTGCATATCCATGCAGAAACGTAAAATAGTCAAATTGAGTGAAAAATTAAAAGCAAGCTAAACAAGCAGAAGGAAGTTCATGCACCTGCAATTCAATGACCCAGAATGCTCAGACAGTATTAATGTCATGAATACATGGCATCCTGGGAATCAGAATGAAA
>JABTXL010019229.1:21799-47939 GCA_025134845.1 Neodon shergylaensis
TGGACAAAAAAGTCCCCCTAACATATAATGATCAAAATGCAAAACATATAGAATGAAGTGAGAATATTAAGGGTTGCAAAGGACAATGGTCAATTACAATATAAAGGCAGACCTATCAGAGTAACACCAAAATTCTTCATGGAATCTATGAAAGAAAGAAGGCCCTGGGCAGATATGCTGAAGACATTAAGTGACTAAGGACTCTACTATAACCAACAAAGCTTTCAAACACCATCAATGGAAAAAACAAGGTATTCCATGAAATCCAGTCATACAGAAAGTACTAGTGGGAAACCCAAGAAAGCAAACGGTAAACACAGGCAATAGATAACTTGACATCACAAACCCAAAGAAGAGAAATACACAAACACTACTACTGAAACATAACAGGAAGTAGCAATCACTGGTCATTTACATCTCTTACTATCAATAGATTCAATTCACTTACAAACTGTCACAAGCTTAGAAAATGGATCCTAAAGCAGGATTCATCCTTTTGCTTTATAGAAGAAATAACCTAAACCTCAAAGGCAACATTACTTCAAGGCAGGACCTCAAGGGGTGTGTCCACCCAGAGACTGTGGAACTGATCTAGTGTTAGCTCACCAAGGCCAGCTGGACTGGGTCTGAATGAGCATATGATTAAACAATGAGGGCAGACTGAGAAGCCAATGATAATGACACTGGATTTTGATTCTACTGCATGTACTGGCTTTTTGGGAGCCTAGTCTGTTTGGATGCACATCTTCCAAGGATGGAGGGGGTGCTTGGACTTCCCACAGGGCAGGGCACCCTGACTTCTTTTAGAACTGGAGAGCAAGGGGGAGGGGGAGGAGGGGACTGGGAGGGAAATGGGAGGATGGGAGGAGGTAGAAATTTTAAATAAATAAATAAATAAATAAAATAAAATAGACTGCAAAGTAAAATCAATCAGATTAGATGAAGGACACTTCATATTCATAAAAGGAACAATTCATTAGGATGAAGTCTCAATCCTGAACAGCTATGCCACAAATATAAGAACACCCACATATGTAAAAGAAACACTACTAAAGCTTAAAATTCACATCAAACCCCACATATTACTAGTAGGAGACTTCAACAATCTACTCTTCCCCAATGGACAGGTCAATTAGACAGAAGCTTAAAAGAGAAATAAGACAACTAACAGATGTCTTGACTTAAATGGACTCAATAGACATCTACAGAATATTCCACCCAAAAACAAAAGAATATACCTTTGTCTCAGCACCTCGGGGTATCTTCTCTAAAATGAACTACAAACATGGTAACAAGGCAACCCATCGCACACACACACACACACACACACACACACAAATTGAAATAACCCCCTGTGTTTTATCAGATCACTATGTTTTAAAGTTAGAATTTAACAACAACAATAATCACAAAAAGCCAAAACATTAATGGAGAATATAGAGTGCTCTATCAAACTACCCCTGGGTCAAGGAAGAAATAGTCATACTACCGAAAAAGTTGTTCTCCACAAAATTTGAAAGTTTAAGCACATCTAAACAGGGTTATTCAGCAAAATAAAATAAACCTAATGACGGCAGACAACTTATCCAATTGTTTTTGGCCAATTTCGATGAGACCTGATTTTGAAATTCAGGAGCCTAATTAAAAAGTGAAGGTTTTAACTAACACAGTATTGCTATATACAATAAATACATATGTAATCTATACTGGGAAGAATTATATTGACAATGTCCAATCCCTCTGCATTTGGTAAATTTAGACAAAATATTTTATCATCTATCCTATCTCAGTAAGCCCAAGGTGTTGTTTGTAAATTTCTTTTTATCCTAACTTGTATTACCAACCTTAAATAATGTTTCTATGTCTCTTCACATTATATACTTTATATATTTTTTGCATTCAATTTTCATTTTGGTAACATGCATAATTACAATTATTGAGTCTTTAGCTCCCTCAGAGAACCCAGAAGGAGAAAATAATACTACCTGAGTAAACAGGAATTATAAAGCAAACAACATTTAAAATAAAGAAACAATACCACCTGTATATTTAAAATAATTTTTTGCCAGGCTGTGGTGGTGCAGGCCTTTAACCCAGCACTTTCATTGCAGAGGCAGGTATATCTCATTGACATCGAGGCCAGAATGATCTACAAAATGAGTTCCAGGAAAGCCAGAGCAACACAGAGAAATCTGTCTTGAAAAAAGAAGGGAAAATGTCTTTTTGTTTTCTCTTGAAAACATACCTAATATGATTATAATAAGTGACTATTAGGCCAATTTATTTTTTTGGCGGGGGACATTTTATTTGGATGATTTGTTTTTTTTTTTAGATGTCTCGGTTATCCAGTGGTTTTTAGATTTCATAGTTCAATGTTTTCATGCTTTTGTAAAGATAAAACAAAACTTTGCCTTAAACCTAACTTTATGGAGGTTTATTTTTGGAAATTGTATTTAATCAAAAGGAAAGCATCTGTTAGTCTTACAAATTAGTTAAGATTGAATGGTAATGCTCTCTGATGAACTATTATCTTTTTTATTCAAGAGATCTTTTTTTGAAACTAATATTAACTGACTTATTGGAGTGCTAATCTAATTAATTATCATTAATTAATAATCAGGAGTCAGATATGGGGGTATGAATCTGAAAGATCAGAGAAGCAGCAGAGCACAACCAGTGATTCTGACTGCCTCCATCTAGAAGAGAGAAGGATCCTCTCTCAGCCTCAACTGTCGACTTCCTGTCTCTTATCAGTTCACAGTTCTCAAAAGTCTCTATGATATTTTGTTAAGCTAATGGCTAGCTCTTATCTCTGACTACAAACAAAGTTTATTATCAAAATAAGGTCAAACTATTACACAGATCCCTGCCACTTCTCATATCTATTACTCTATTGCTACTTCCATTCCTCATATGCAGGCCTCGATGACAGATGTCTCATAGCTTGGAAATTTCAACATCCTGTGGTCTCAAATGTAACCCAGCTTCATCTTCAACACTTAATGCAATGAACTCCCACAGTCTCTTCACTAGGGCTCTGAATCTCCCAATCATAGACGGCTATAATTTTGATGAACTGACCACAGAAGAAGAATCCATGACCTTCACATTTTGCATCTTTCTTATTTCCAGCATCAGTAAAACATAGGTGATCCTGCCAAGATTCAATGAACCCTACCAAACTTTGACTAAATTTACTTAAGGTTCTGTATGACGTTGCTCCTGAGAGTGATGTGGGAGTGCCCTCTGTGTGCTGTGATTATCATTAATGAATAAAGAAACTGTGTTTTCCTGCTGAAAGGGCAGAACTTTGGCAGGTGGGGAGGACTGGACTGAATGTTGGGAGAAAGAAGGGCAGAGTCAGGAGATGCCATGGATCCTTCACTGGAGAAAAATGTGCAAACTTTGCTGGTAGGCCACAAACTTGTGGTGATACACAGATTAATGGAGATGGGTAAAATTAATATGTAAGAGTTAGCCAATAAGAAGTTAAAGCTAATGGGTCAAGCAGTGATTTAATTAATATAGTTTCTGCATGGTTATTTTGAGAGTCTGGGTGGGCGGGGAATGATCAAGTGGCCAAGTAGCATCCCTCCAACATGAGACAAGAATTACATTGTATACTACTTCCATAAATTAAGGGCATAGTTGGATAGAGTCTTGGGCATTGGGCACTTTCTTAACTTTAAATTCAGAGCAAGGGCCTTCCTTTAATGGTGCCGAAAACCATGAAAATCCCTGTCTCTTTTTCATCATTGGACTTCCATCTGAAACTACCTAGGGCTTTTATTCTTCAGACATGGAAAAATCAAGATAGTTTTGGGGCCAAGTTTCACATAAATGATCTCTAGTTAAATGATTCTATGAAATCTTCTAAGCACCTGCACTACTTACCAGGCCAAGATCACATAATAGAGCCACAAGGCATGAATCCAGGCTTGGGATGGAGAGACCACAGCAAGTTAAGCTATGACTGTGTATTGAGAGCAATCAGACATTTGATAACTTTATCAGAAATAGAAGATAATAGAAATTTGCAGGATCAGTACAGAATAGCTGCTAGGATATCATGAAGACTGTAAGCTATACAGGGAATACAGGATTATTGTCTCAGACCAATTTTTCTGTTGAACTTTCAAACTTCCTTGACCACTAAGGGAATACTCAGAGAAACACAGATTAGCCTAATGCCTCACTCAAGGCACACTGTGTCCTAGAAGCCATGGATTTTAACCTGAAAAAAAACTAAGACAAACATCTCTCATGATCTAACTCCTTTGTCCCCTGCAGAGCCTTTTGCCCACTAAAATGCTATGATTTTAACATGCACTGTCCACCAGTACTCTCAACATTCACATCTTTCAGGTCCTACAAAAACAATTAAGCTGTGTAGAGTTTTCTGTGACTGACTTTTGCCATCTAAAGTCACAATATCTTGAAAATTCTTCCACAGTCAAGATTCCCACAACTTTAAGATACCATCTTACGCCTGTCAGAATGGCTAAAATCAAAAACACCAATGATTGCCTATGCTGGAGAGGATGTGGAGTAAAGGAAACACTCATCCATTGTTGGTGGCAATGCAAACTTGTGTAACCACTTTAGAAATAAGTGTGGCAGTTTCTCAGGAAACTGGGAGTCAACCTACCTCAGGATCCCACAATTCCACTCTTGGGAATATACCCAAGAGATGCCTAATCATACTACAAAAGCAGTTGTTCAACTATATTCATAGCAGCACTATTTGTGATAGCCAGAACCTGGAAACAACCTAGGTGCCCTTCAGTAGAAGAATGGGTAAAGAAGGTGTTGGAGGGAAATGGGTAGATGGGAGGAGGTGGAAATTTTGAATAAATAAAGATAAAAAATAAAAAAAACTCATTAAGCTGTGTAGATTTTTTTGTGACTGACTTTTGCCACCTAAAGTTCTGATATCTTGAAAATTCTTCTACAATCAATATTCCCAAGTCCACTGCAGCAACAAAATCACTGTTAAGGTACCTCTTTTAATCCAACTTTCTTCTTTGTTGCTGTGATGAAATTATCTACACAAAAGGAACTAACCCTGGTAATGAACATGTTTATTTGGTTATTATTCCTAAGTCGGGGTCCACCACTGTGGGAGCTTAGGATAGAAACTCAAGTTAATCACTGAAGGCAAAACATGCAGAACCATTCTTTCCTAATTTTCTCTTTTGTTTTGTTACTGTCTTGTGCTCAGTTAGCTCCCTTAATCAGCCCAGGCCCACTTGCTTAGAGACACTGCCAACTCAGGGGAAGAGTCTTCTTCCAAGTCAATCATCAATCAACACAATCTCTTTCAGACATAAATCAGACATTCTAATCTAAGCAAAGACTCAATTGATGTTGCCTCAGATGACCCTAGGCTTTGTGATGTTGACAGCTGAGGCTAATTAGCACACAGAGACAATATTGTATGGAAAGGCTTTAAAGAACCAAAAATAATGTATTATTCTTGTCAATCACTTAAGCAGCATAGACCTAAACATGAGGATAACAACAAATGGAAAAGACAGATCTGCCAAAAAGTTAAAAGAGGCAATCATCTAAGATCAAGAAGAGAAACTAAAACTGTCACTCCACAGAAACTATTCAAAACAAAAACTTAAGGAACTGATAATAGAAGGCATATTCTAAATGCAAATTGGTGAAGGTTCATCATTTTTGGAAATTTAATGACATAATTAGATTACAGTTATAAAATGCACAACAGAGATGGCACCACTCACAAAACAGGTCTCACAGACAGACCTTCAAATTCATATTATGGTCTCTTAAACAAGAACTACAAGATTCTAATCAAAATCAAACTCCAAGAAATCACTGGCCATCATGCATCCTGTACACTCCAGTTCTCTCCTTTACCAATAAAGAAAATGGGTTGGGTGAGAAGGGCTGTTCACCAAAATTTGGAACATTTATTTGATGCCTTTGATATTTTTGCTTTGTGGAAAATAGTTTTGATTACTAAAAGTATCTCATTCTCTTATAATAAAGAAAATGATGTCTGTTAGGATCACATAGATACCATTTCATTTCCTACAATTGGGGAATGCCTCTCAGTCTGCATCAGAGTGAGGGATTAAAACTTTTTAAATAAAATTTCAGGAGAAAAATTTCTAAGGAATCAATGTACATGTGAAGTAACTTGCTTTACTCTGCTTTATAAGCAAAAACAATTTTGAAAACAAAGTTATTCCTATTTTTTAAGTATGTTTTACATGAGACAAAATGCCTTACATATGTGCACATGTGATATAAAAAAAAGAGACTGTCAGATCCCCTTGATTGAGAAAAGTAAAGATTTCTTAACCTCCCAACATGAATGTACGTTTAAACTCACATCATCCACACAAAAAATGTGTTGAACTACCTGCTAAGAGACACAATACCTTTTACCAAATAAGCCAAGTCTTTCTCAGATTAATAGAAACAAGAATATCAAAAATAAGTAAAGAAGTAAAGAAATGATCTTTGGGAACATGAGGCATCAAAATTTAGATGGTCTGCAAGGTAAATGTGCAGAATTAAATAAATACAATTCAATAACTTTGTCCAAGAATTTGTAAGAGGAAAGCTAACAACAAATTTAATTTCCATTGGAAACATTCAGAATGCTCATTGGGATTATGTGTTAATCATATCAACACTTAAGGAGCAAAGACTCAAACATGAAGATAGCAACAACTGGAACACACAGATATGCCAGGAAATGGAAAGAGGCAGGCATCTAAGATAGAAAAAAATCTCTGCACAGAAACTTCCCCAAAACCCAAAACTTGAGGAACTTATGATGAAAGAAATTTTCTGAATAAAATTGGGGAAGTTTGATAATTTTCTTGAATATGAATAATATAATTAGATTACAGTTATAGATTACAGAAAAAATAATATACAGATTCACATAATTTGCTTTCTGTATTTTCCACAAAGATCCTTCAATCAAAAATGTGCCCAATGTTTGTGAAAGAATAAAGGTGTTAAAGAGAAAAAGCCATGAACAAAAGCAGGAATATGTTGTCAATTTTTAATTAAAATACCAACGTAATCCTAGGCAAGGAAAAGTTTGATGTTGACCAATGTTATCAAGCTATCTTTCATGATATGTCTACAAAAATTATATAAACTCAAACTGAACAACTTTCACAAAAATAACTCCAAGTGACACTTACACTGTTTTTTCTGACCCCCAGTTACTGATCTGTGTTCTGAGACAGCAGCCTCATGATACAGATGTTATCTTTGAAAATAGAGAAGATCAGTTCCTACAGCCCTCCAGATCTTGTGCTTTCCTCTGGTTTAATGTAAACACAGTCCCAAAATGTCCAATCTCAAAACAACCAAAAAATAATTTAAAATCTGCTTCCTACTACATGACATGTGGCAGAATATGTGGATTGTGCCTTGCCTTCCTGTCTAACACAATGCATACCTGAGAAATCTCTGCAAATAAGAAACTTCTTTTGTCCCCTGGTAAGCTTTACTGGATCACACCATTGTGGCTAATGGCAGGATCATGTAAAAAGCATTCTACTCAAGTATTGCTCTACCAGTTCTACAATTTGTAATCTTTATAAAAAAAACTAAAAATGGAATGCAACACTCAGAACTTGTAGAATCTAGAACTTCAGTTTTCTAATCTCTCTTCCCACTACACAACAAAAGCAGTCCCCATGTATATACTCTGGACAGAGATACAACCAGCATCATATCCTCCATTTCCAGGGCTGCAGAATCCCCCACTCCCCAGTAAATCCATACACAAGGAGGCTCAGAGAACAAGAGCCACTGCCACCACGAATAACATGGTCCAAGATAGCTAATGTCTGGCTCATGATCTTACCAAGCATAGCAGAAATGACAGTTCAACAGACCTGCTTTTGACATTTTCCACTCACTATGGGATAGCTTGTGATCTTCCTTACTACTTCTTACAGCAGAGGCAGAAGAAAATCATGGAAAGAACCCACAAAATGTCTGTCACTAGTACTCCCCATTGCTAACACTTCCCAGAATCCCTCACTGCCTAGGGCCACCCATCTGGGACTCACAATATTAGCAGCTCCAATGACTCAGACAGCACAGTCCTTCCAGTTCAGCCCTACCAGCCCAGCTGATAGGGGTCTAGTTTAGAAAATTTGTATTTAGTACACATTATTTGCCTCACCTAGAGCACATCCTGATCCTCACACAAAGTATAGGGTTTTTGTGTACACATTACATTGAACACTCACTTTCCAGTGTAGACATCTCATTGGCTCAGAGATGCAAAACCCTGCAGACAAACACAGGTCCCATTCATAAAGTATCTACTGTTACTGTGTAAGTGTGGTTAAAGAAATACAGAAGATGAATTAGAAAACAATCAGGATCATGTTAGGACTTGGAGGGAACAAAGACAATATGGATATGATGTAGTTTTAATCTCAAAAATTATTTTGAAGAGGTGAAACAGGCTTTATGGCCATATGCTCCAGAGACTAGAGATTTGTACTAGAGCACAATAAATATATTTTATGTATTTTCTAGAAAGATGAGGATCTTAATCCAGAAAACTAGCAGTCCTATTAAGCAGGGACACAACATTTTACAAAGCTCTTCTATTTTGGATGAACTACTGTATACATAGCAATTAGGTTTCAGTCCCTTACCCAGATTCTTGATTGCCCAGGTTCAAGGACTGCAAACAATGGTTAATCAGGACAATCATACAGCATCTACAATGGACTTCCTGATTCCAGAAAAGTATTCTCGGTTGAAGAAGGAAAGCTCTCACACTCAGGCCAACCTCTCACTTCCTGTACTGTGTCTCCACCAGCTTCAAAGTTGGACAATGAGTTCAATTCTTATACCAATCCCTCTTCATTTCTAAGTCCCCCACAAAAGACAGAATGATTAGCAGACACTCATTAACTGCTCTATTTTTCTTTCTCACTGACTAGTCAAGGCCAAACCTGGAAGGAGTTGCAGGAATGTCTTTCCACGACTGGGCAGCAAAGGCAGGATTAGGTGTTGAAAATAATTCTCAATTTACACAGAATGAGGCAAGCCTAAACTACAGGAGACATTGCTGTATGCAAAAATCAACATAACCTGAAAGAATTGAATTGAAACTATTAATGACTTAGAAACAATAAAGAACAGAAAGAAATAGAGATAACAGCAGCAATATACTTAAAGAAAGTATTTGAAAATGATACCAAAAAGTGATTTTTAAAGTGATGATAATAATGCACTTTTAAGATTAAATAAAATTTTCTATATTGACTTTGAAAAAAGAGTAGACTCTTCCCTGAGAGAGGGGATGTCATTATTAGAGATAGATTGATGGTGCTCATATACATATGTTGACTGCTGAGATCTCTAACATGACACATAGACTTAGTCAATGGTCTGTCCCTCAAACCACTGAGCTGACATAACTGTGTTAAGCAATATTGATCATATCTGCAGAGGATAGTTGCCTAATTGCAAATTCAATGTTCCTTGACTCAAGAAAAGCTTCCCAGGCTGGACAACCATGCATTCTGCTCTGTGTTCATTCACTTGACAATAATTTAAACATTGTGGGAAATTACAAAACAATCCCACTACCACAATTGGGCCCTTTTTATATGGTGGCTCCAATAGCTGATTGCCTATGCTGTGTCCCCTACAGTGTACATAATAAACTATTCCTCCTATTGTGGTCTGAGGAGGGAAGGGATGCTCCATATGCAAATCCTTTCCCTGTGAATGCATTGGATAGTCAACTACATGACTCAAATGCATAATTTTAAAACTGTGAGGTACTGCGGTCATCTAAGAATTTTGAAGGTGTAATGTAGAGGACACTCAAGGTCATTGCCTTGGAAAGCAAAAAGCAGGGACTGAGGCCACCTGAGTCAACATAAGAGAAGTTGTCTGACAAAAAATTTTTCTGTCAGGATGGAAATTCAGCAGTTCTAGAATTAATATGACTTTCCCCTGAGAAATCACTTCACACCCTTAAGAGATTAATTAAAAGAAGTCTCTTTAATGATGGCATGCATCAATCTCTGGCCAATGCTGAAGGGGAACCAGGTTAGACAGATTTTGCATTTAATATATGCTGTTGTCCTTAAGTATCCCTTAGGTTCATGATCCAGATTACACTTTGAACAATTGAAATAGAAACAGGCAACTTGCCAGTCTAGACATTTAGGGAGATGGCAGAATTACACAGCAAAAATATCCCCATTATATTTTAAGTACACCAGTGACATGTCACATCAGTTCATTCTTCACTGATAATGAAGGACATGCGGGATGAGAAAGATAGGACAACTAAAAGGTAAAAACATAGGGTGGGGATGTATTGCAGAAGATACGTCCCATGCCTAGTAAGCTACTGAAGAAAAATAGCATTTTGCCAGGTGGTGGTGGCACACACCATTATTCCCAAGACACAGGGGAAAGAGCCAGGAGCTTCTCTGTGAGTTCAAGGCTAGCCTGGTCTACAGAGTTCCAGGATATTCAGAAATGTCCCAGAGGATCTCTGTCTCAGAAAACCAAAAAATAGAAGACATCAGCTAGCATTTTATATACTACTCCAGAGGAAAAATGAAAA
The DNA here is from genome assembly GCA_025134845.1 of Neodon shergylaensis. NCBI lineage: Eukaryota > Metazoa > Chordata > Mammalia > Rodentia > Cricetidae > Neodon > Neodon shergylaensis. The sequence goes on from JABTXL010019229.1 coordinate 32,409, forward strand.
AAATTATGAAGTCAGTAGAAACTATCATCCAATGAGACAAATATAGGAGGAGGCTAGTCCTACAATTCTACAGAAGGGGAACATGGGGTATTTCAAAAACTTTGTTTAGTGATGAGTGGCCTTGGTACTGATATCCATAGCTCTGAGTTGGGTTCTACAGAGCTGAGGCAACCCCTCCACAAAGTCCTTGGCACCAGACCAGACCATTACCAGCTGCAAAGCTTATTTCTGCTTTTAGAGGAGGATCTATGTTTGATTATCAATACATCAGATCATTAGGGAAACTCACAAGGCTCAGGTTCTAGGCTGTTTCTAGATCTTCCAAGAGTATCCCTACTCCCTGCCTGAGGTCCTAAATGAAAGCCTTGATTGATCAGACCAGTCATTCACACAACAGTCTTTCACATTTCAAATATGTCACCTGGTGTCATATTGCCCATTTGGCAGAACTGTGCTTTTCTCAAAAAGAAAACTGGAACTTTAAGTCACACCAGGCCTTCAATTTGGTTGTGACCCTGTAATGCCTCCTTGAACAGCTTGTTAAGAGGCTTGTTACTTGATATTTGGATGGGCCTAGTGAATTGTTTTAAATCAGTGTTGGCTTCTTTGAAACGGTTTGGAGCCAAGTATCTGGACAATCCTGGTGATCAATGTATACCCAAGCATCCTAATCTCTACCAGCCATGATTAGCATATTCTTAGCTTTTGGGTGTTTTAGACACAGTCTCCCTCTGCTAAATTCTACTTTGTGAGACTTAATTACTCACTAAGCATTGGTAAATCCTTTGTGTCACCCATTCTTCTCTTCTACATTATGGTATAGTAGTGGATTGCTACCCAACATGTATGATGCCTTTGATAACCTCCACAAATTTAAATATAAATTCATATTATTAAGTTGGGGCCATAGCCCCAGCCCCAGGCCTGAGAGTTGCTTTGCTCTGGACTCCAAATCCCAGCTTGCAAGGTCCTAACCACGCCCAACCCCAGAGAGGGGTCAGGACCAGTCGCACAGGGTATTTAAAAGGCCTCCTAGAGGGGGAACACGTGGTTTTGGGGTCTGCATGAGCTCCTTGCTGTCCTGTCTCCCCACCATGAGCTTGGCCACCTGAGGTTGTCTTACATAATAAAACGATGGGCATTTTGGTTTGCTTTGATTTGACCTAATTGGATTTCTTGTATTGGAGGGGCTTATCTTATTCTTAACGATTATATTTAAAGGCTAAATGCAACGTGTTCAATATTGAAAAGATACTGGGGAATGTAGGCCTGAGTTTGGTAACTTGTTTGCATGGATGCAACAAGCCTGTTGAAGTTGACTAAAAGGTGTTTGTACACACAGCTTCCTGTTCCCAATATTTTAAGCAGATTAAGTCACAGAGCAAAGTTATTCAGAGGCCTGCCCCTAGGCCCATGAGTTAGCAGGGCCCACGTGGAACTTCACAATACAGGGAATATGGCGGCAGTTTCTCATCCAGATCCTAGGAGGACACACTATAGTGTCTCCTGCAACTCACCCTCACTTCTCCCTACCTGGAGACAGCATTTCTCTGCTCACCATGTTATCGTTCTTCAGGTCGCCAAAGCTCTCAGTTCATCATTGCCCAGCAGCAGCGACTGCTCCAAATGACAGGAAACCACTGATGCCAGCTCCCCTTCAAAGTCAAGCCTGAAGGTGGCTGCCTGGAAGAGACCTGCCCTGCTTTGACTGGCAGGTCACCTGAAGGGTATGATTGGCTAGTAAGCCCTGAGTGGAGGAAACATCTCCCTTGGGGCTATAGAGTGCTTAAAGAGACAGCACATTGGTTCCTGGTCATTTCTCTCACCCCATCAAAAATTCTTTCCCAGATCTGAGAACATATGCATGCACGTGCCCCTGGCTACAAAAGCAGTCACCGTCATCTTTTTGCACTCCATAGCAACTTTCCCCTTTTCCTCCTGGATGCAAAGTAGCTAGCTACTTTGTACAGTTTACCAAGCTAGCTGGGTGGAGTAATTTCCTGTCCCACAGGGAAAAGGATGCCCAGAATATTAACAACTAGAGAGAGTTTTTAAGTTACAAAAGGAGATGCTTGTTCTGTGGATTCATGCTGAGGTCAGATGAAATGAAGGTACTTTTAACATGGCTTTCACAGGATTTTCCATAAGAAAAAAAGAAAAGCAGGAACCAGATCACAAACAAGATGATAGGTCAGGCCAGGTGGTGGTGGTGCACGCCTTTAATTCCAGTTCTGGGAAGGAGGCAGATGCAGGCAGATCTCTGTGAGTTTGAGGCCAGCCTGTTCTACAAGAGCTAGTTCCAGGGCAGGTTTCAAAGCTATAGAGAAACCCTGTCTCAAAAAAATGATAGGTCTTTCCTACATTGAAAAGCTGGATGATGGTTCCATTGCTTTATGGGTTTTATTCCTAAAATTCAATGCAACCTCCAGGAAAATGCATAATAATAAAGAGGGTAGTATTCATGAAAATCTGGATACATGGAATATAATGGAGCTAGGAAAAATGTCTTCGTGAGCACTATTGTTAGCTAGTACATCTCCCTCCAAGGTCAGGTGAATAAAATATACAACGACAGTTTTCATGTTTCTACATGAACAGGACAGGTAGAATGAATCTCACCATTTAAATAGGAAGTGGGCTTATTAGAATGTCTTACAAGCTGTGGTCCTGGTCACGTAAAAATAGCTGCCTACCAATGACAATTGAAGAATCCAGTAGATTATTACTCAGCCTCTTGTCTAAGATCAAGTGAAGAATTTAGTTGTTTTTCAGTCCATGAGGCTCAATGTCTAAGTTGGTTTTCAGTATTCACCAAAATTCCAAAGAAGTGGACTCTAATGCTAGTAACAGAATGAGCTTGGTAGGCAGAGGTAGAGCAAGAAGCCAAAATTAGAGAATTTTCTTCTTCAGTATACTTTATATGTGACTGCTGATACTAGATTGTGAGATCCTGGTTAAAGTTAGATCATAGTCTTTGTATTATTTGGGTTTATTTTTATTTATTTATTTATTCAGGTGATTTTTATGGCAGGATTTATCTGTGTAGTTCTTAAACTCATTCAGTAGGCCAGACTGGTCTTCAACTCAGAAAATCCCACTGCCTCTGCCTCTTGAGTGATGGTGTTTAAGTGTGCACTGACAACAAGCAGCTAAAGGTGGGTCCTATCATCTCAAGTTTTCCAGATTAATGGAGGGTTTTCCCCACTTCAACACCTTCAAGTAAAATCTTTCAGGTATATTCAGTTTTATGTGTATTAGTTAATCCCAGATATAGTCAGTTTGACTACCAATAATAGACATCTCAAAAGCCAAGACAGAAGAAATGAGAAAAAAAATCTAGCCTGCATGAGGCAGGAAGAGTAAGGGAATAATTTTCAGAACAGCTGTTTTCCTCAACAAAGAAAGCATGGGGATTTTACTTAGTAAGTCTGAACATGCTCATGTAATGTTCTCCCTACTTTTAAGCATGCTCAGTTAACAAATCCACACCTAAACATGATCACAGCATAAAAGCAGAGATATGTAGGGACATTCTTACATCAAAGTCATGTAACAAATGCAAATTAGACAAATGATGGAAAGAAATTCCTCTGGCATGTTCATACTGTATCATAAGTTCTTAGCTGAAAATCAAGAAAATGACACTTTGAAAAGTCAATTGTCAATCTTGATGTTTCATCTAAAAGACAGCTGTACCAACACCATAATTCTCACAAACACAAAAGAGAACACAAAACAAGAAAACTTTAAGGAAGAGTCACCTAACAGCCCTATATACCGTCCTTCTGCAAGAACAGTTACGATGATCTTTATTAATATCAGAGCAAAGCTGCTTTTGTTCTGAGCAGGCTGACTAGGCAAAAGGCCACAGCCGCTCTCATGTAAGACAAATAAGAGTCCATTTTAACTAGCCCTGGCTTGTTGTCTCAGAGTTTGACACCACAGCAGACAATTTCATTCTTTCTTTCTTCTATCTTTACAACATATTTAGTTATATGGTGTTTTGCCTGCGTGTGCCTGTGCACAATATCTACAGAGTGCAGAAGAAGGGAGGAGATAGCTGGGACTAGTGAGAGCAAATGCTTAGCTAGCTTGCAGGGTCCTGGAATAGAATCAAGGTCCTCTGTAAAAGCACCGAGTACTCTAACTGTTGAGTCGTCTATCTAGCTCCTCTTTTTAATTTAAAATTAATTTTCAAAATTTGTTAAAAAAGACATTACATCACTTTTTCTTTTTATCTGTTCAAATTCCTTCCAACTTTATCCTTGGTAAGAATGGGTGAATAAATACTGAGCCTATAGCTGATGATCCTAGAGTGGCTGGCCTTGAAGCCGCAGAGATCCTCCTGTTTCTGCCTCTCCAGTGTTGAGATTAAAGGTATGCGCCAAAACTGGCCAGTTTAGTTAGGGGGTATTTCAGACAGAATTTTTCTGTGTTACAGTCCTAGCTATCCTAGTACTTGCTTTATTGACCAGGCTGATTTTAAACTCACAGGTATCTGCCTGCCTGTTCCTCCCAAGTGTGTAATTAAAGATGAATTAAAGAATCTTCTCACCTCAATGCAGCTGCATCTGGAATTGATCCCTTTTTGACAAGCTCAGATGACAGCAAGAAGTTGGCCTCTGAATCAAAGAGAAGCAACAGAGGATTGAGAGAAATAAACAACTGGCTTAGAAAGAAGGCAGGCAAAGCTACTGAGTCATCACCAGTCCCCAGAAAGTGATGTGTTACACCCTGAGCACAGACAGTTAAAGAGAGCATTACTGGTGAGGATCAAGATGACCCAGTGGATTAAACACAGTTACTGCAGGTGGTCCACATTTTCTTCTGTCAGTACAAATAAAGGGGAACAGTTCAAAGCAGAGGAAAAGAAGCTGCAACATGCTAATTTAGATTAATCCAGAAATGTTTTAAGTAACCAGAATTCCACAACAGAATCCTGCAATGTTTGGGGTTATTTGTAAATTTTTCTACTTTGTATAAGTTTAAGTAATAAAACTTTTATGGATTCCTGCTTAAAATACAATGCGTATTTATTATTGGGAAAACAAAAAGAAAAAAAAAAGAGAGACTTGCAACATAAAATTTATTTTTCAGCTGGGTGGTGGTGGCGCACGCCTTTAATCCGAGCACTTGTGAGGCAGAGGCAGGCGGATCTCTGTGAGTTCGAGAGCAGCCTGGTCTACAAGAGCTAGTTCCAGGACTGGCTCAAAAACCACAGAGAAACCCTGTCTCGAAAAACCAAAAAAAAAATTATTTTTCAAGCTGTATGTGATAGTATATTTCTTTAGTAGCAGTAATCCGGACACAGAGGCAGGAACATCATTGTGCATTTTGTAGCTCATGCTAAACAGTCTGCACTCAAACACACATACACTCAGAGAGAAAGAGAGAGAGAGAGAGAGAGAGAGAGAGAGAGAGAGAGAGAGAGAGGAAAACTGAATAACATACAAAAGGAGCACTGGAGAGTTGTAATAATATCGTACCTCTTAAATTCATTTAAAGTATTTGCCACTTTTGCCCATATAATCAATTTAAGCATAAATATAGTGAAATATGTGAGCATAAACCATTAATTCCAGTCACTGGGAGAAAGTGAATATTTGACAGAGGGTCACTAGTTTACCATGTGTCCTGAAATGCCCATCATGAGCTGGGTATTATTGGCTCCATCAAGTTATAAATTAGAATATATACAGCTGCAATCTGTTATCAAATGCAAGTGGAATACAAGAAATCAGGACCAAGCAAGTCTTGAAGGCACAAAGAAGCTCTATGAAAAGTGGCCAAATGCCAATGGTTTCTACTGCTGTTACAATGCCTTCTGATGCCAAGCATACACCTATAGTCTCATGAGGTATTTAATCCCTAAGATTGGTTGAATGAAGAAGACTAAGGCCAGGCTGATGGTTCTAAACAACATGATGGAACCACGCTGAATTGAACAGCTGCAGGATTACATCCTTTTTCTGGGACAACCATGAAGGATACTTGTGAAGGGCAATCTTCACAGTGGGCTAAATTTCAAACTGTATACACTTCCATATGATTTATTTGCTAGGAGAAATGGCCTAATTCGTGACTAACAATTCACTGATTGATGGACTCTGTCCAGTGGTCTGGCTGGGTGGTCAGGGATTAGTAAAGAGCATGATTGGAAAATTGGTGAGAGAAGACATCTGAGGAAGAGGAATGTGGATAATCTCTGCAAATGGGAAAAGGGTATAAAGATCCTTGTATTTTATGTAAATGCTGATCAAAAGGTGCATTCAGCTGAGGAGGAGTTCAATACTCAAGTAGACATGAGGACTCTGCTGTCTTTAGTCAGCCTCTTTTACCAACTCTTCATGTCAATGTCCAATGGGCCCATGAGGAATAGGGCCATAGTGCCAAAGATGAGAGCTAGGTATGGGTTCAATAACATGGACTTAACTGCCAGGCTGACTACATTGGACAGCTTCTTCAATGGAGAGGACAAGTCTTTGTCCTTATTGGAGTAGAAACTTACTCTGGTTATGGATTTGCCTTAGTACATGCAAAGATTCTGCAAAACCACCATCAATGCATTTGTAGAATTTCTTACTCAGCAGCATGGTATTCCACACAGTATTGCTTCTGGCCAGGGAACTCACTTCACAGCCAGAGAAGCATGAGAATGGGCCCACAGTCATGGAATGAACTGGTATTAACATGTTCTCCAGCATCCTTAAGAAACCAGACTGATTCTAAGAATGAATGGACTTGTTCTTTTGAAGAAACAATTACAGCCAGCATTCAAGGGGAAATACCTCATGTTCCAAATATTAGAAAGTTACAAAACATGCCTAACTCCTGGATTCACCCATTCTCCTTATCTAATCTATTTGCTGATCACCAGCTTTGGGCATGCCCAGATTTGTTTGTTACCAAAGGTGGTGGGCGGCATGATGCCTTCCGGCTCAGTGCTTGTCTTTTAGATATTTTTATGTTTTATGTAAGCCGCTAATTTTGTGGGATTGACTCTATGTAAATTTCAGTGTTAGAACAAAGGATAAGGCCTCCTGGTGTGTGTGTGTGTGTGTGTGAGAGAGAGAGAGAGAAATGGAGCAAGGTCACTCTGTGACCCTACAGAAGTCACACTGCTGAGATGTTTGGGGGGAAAAAACAAACATTTCAAAGGGAAGAATCATGTCACAAGGTTTCCACAGAAATGACAGTGAATTTTTCAAAAGACAAGCATTCCCACAGCTTAGCAAAATGGGTTGCTCCATGTGGACTTCGCTGTATACACTTCCCATGGGTCTGCCTATTGGTCTGTCAGCTGTGCATTCCCTGTATAGTCTTGTGGTTTCCTACATCTGTCTGCATTCCCTCACCTTGTCAGCCCAGGTATCCTTTCATTTCTTGGAAGTCTACCTCTTTGAGACAATAGCATATTCACAAAATAGCTGAGACACTCAGTCTTGTGGGACTGAGCAACTACTAGAGTCTTGAACAAGGAGACCAGAATTCTGAATTTTAAACTCCTACTAGTATTTTTACTGTTTATGACAAAAATGTAACACATTCTGAAAGGACAGAATGGAGTTGAGGGTATTGGGATTATCTATATGTCCCTTTCCAGAGAAGACAGATTTCCTTCAGGATTCCCCTGGAAATGATGTGGAAGATGAGAGGAATTCAGCACGGTGATGAAATGAGACAGGTGTGACAGCAAAGACAGGAAATAAATTGAAATAAATCAGAGGTTTGTAAGCTTTCCTCAAATGTAGTACCAGTGCAGAAACTATCCCTGGGTTTTTGTCATTCACACAGAAGGTTAAGAGAATCACACAGTAATTCTAGTCATGCAAAATTACATCTGAAAACTCAATCAGTTAAAACCATACTCATTTAATTCAGAGTGAACTACTTTGAATCGCTAATACTACTTTGAACCCACTTTTCCTGTGTGGTTGGGCAGCTGTAAATATGGTTTCTATGGTAAGGAATCACACAATAAAATATTTCCATTTAAAAAAAGATATAAAGTAATGTAAGTTAGGCCAGGCAATGGTGGTGCATGATTTTAATCCCTGAACTTAGGAGGGAGAGACAGGTAGATCTCTGTGAGCTTGAGATCAGCGTGCTGTCTGGTATGAGTGCCAGCAGAGCCAGATTTGCAGAGAAACCCTTCTTGAAAAATCCCCTAAAAATTGTTTGGCTGGGCAGTGGCAGTGGATGCCTTAATCAGAAGGCACAGGGAGGCAGATCTCTGTGAGTTAAAGGCCAGCCTGGTCAACAGAGCAAGTTCTAGGACAGACCTGAAAGATACAGAAAACCCCTGTCTTGAAAAACAAACAAACAATTAGCAAAGGGACCTAAAAATCTAAGGGTTAAGCTGGGCAGTGGTGGCGCACACCTTTAATCCCAGCACTCGGGAGGCAGAGGCAGGCGGATCTCTGGGAGTTCGAGGCCAGCCTGGTCTACAAGAGCTAGTTCTGGGACAGGCACCAAAGCTACAGAGAAACCCTGTCTCGAAAAACCAAAAAAAAAAAAAAACTAAGGCTTAAAATGTTTACTCACAACTGGATCCATCTAGCCATGTTTCTTTCTTCTTTTTTATTTCTTACTCCTTATCCTCCTGTTACAAATGATTCCAGTAATATACACCCCTATGACCCATGTTCCAGGGTTGTAATACTTTTGCCCCTCAAAAATAAAATAAAAATTTTTCTACACCCACAATGTCAGCTTAGAGGTGGTAGTGGCTAGTGCGTATCCAGAGAACTCCTTAATGGAGAAAGTTAGTTAAGAAAGGAATTAAATCATCAGGGAATTCTAGAGGTGAAGGTAAGTGTGTTACATATATTCTTAGGTGGTTGGCTAAAGCGAAAAGGCATATCTTCAGTAACTTTATGAATAGGGGATGGATTGTTTTTAAAATCACCATGCCACTTTTCCCCCACAGCACTTCTAAAGGGGACAGACAGGGTAACCAACAGTCAGGGGGAAGCTAAAGTCTTCTGACCTGAGTAGCATCAGACACTGCAATTTCCATGAGCCTAGGTCTGAGTTTACATGTATTGTTCTAAGTAGCGAAAACAAAGATGAGACCCAGGCCACTAAATAATCAGTTCTGGAGTATGCTGCTATCAATCATTCTGAGAGTGGGCACTGTGGGTCTGTGACACCAGCAGGCGATCTTTCTCAGGATTTCAGTTAATTGTCTCCGCTGCTGTCCTTGATAGTAAAATACAAGCAGTAAGTTTCCTGAACTGAAGTCATCAGTAAACTGAGGTGAAGGTAAGTGTAAGGAGGTAGAAATGTTTTGATGAAGATTTTCATCTTTTTTATTAATTAATTTATTTATTAAAGATTTCTGTCTCTTCCCCGCCACCGCCTCCCATTTCCCTCCCCCTCCCCCAATCAAGATCCCCTCCCTTGTCAGCCCAAAGAGCAATCAGGGTTTCCTGCCCTGTGGGAAGTCCAAGGACCACCCACCTCCATCCAGGTCTAGTAAGGTGAGCATCCAAACTGCCTAGGCTCCCACAAAGCCAGTACGTGCAGTAGGATCAAAAACCCATTGCCATTGATCTTGAGTTCTCAGTAGTCCTCATTGTCCGCTATGTTCAGCGAGTCTGGTTTTATCCCAGGCTTTTTCAGACCCAGGTCAGCTGGCCTTGGTGAGTTCCCAATAGAACATCCCCATTGTCTCAGTGTGTGGGTGCACCCCTTGTGGTCCTGAGTTCCTTGCTCGTGCTCTCTCTCCTTCTGCTCCTGATTTAGACCTTGAGATTTCAGTCCGGTGCTCCAATGTGGGTCTCTGTCTCTGTCTCCTTTCATCGCCCGATGAAGGTTAATATTCAGGAGGATGCCTATATGTTTTTCTTTGGGTTCACCTTCTCATTTAGCTTCTCTAGGATCACGAATTATAGGCTCAATGTCCTTTATTTATGGCTAGAAACCAAATATGAGTGAGTATGAGTACATTCCATGTTCCTCTTTTGGGGTCTGGCTTACCTCACTCAGGATAGTGTTTTCTTTTTTTGTGTGTGTGTTTTAAACAGCAGAATAGATGATTTTATTTTATGTTTATATAGGTGATCATTTAAAAAGTTGGTAAATACAATTGAAGTATATTAAGAGACTTGTGGTACCAATGTAGTTTTTAGTCTAAATTAACTAGATAGTGATAGTTCTTCAACGAAAATAATCTCTCTTGGCTTCATCACACAGTGAAATAGTTGCTTGATTCTGAAACGGCTCAGTGAAATTCCACGTCTCTGCAACCACCCACTGGCATTGTGGAGAATACACAGTCTAAGAAGATTTATGGTGCCCTTTTAATGGATAGAGTCTGAGAGCTTGTTCTTTTCCAATTAGAGTTTTTAAAAAAAATCAGTAAACTTCCCTTAAATAGTCAGGAAGAAGCAACGATGAGCTTAGCATTCAGAGGTCTCTCCTCTGTCCTACATTGTCAGTTCTTAACTTACCTGAGTAAATCAAACATGCTTCTCTGCAGGATGTGCAAATCATTAGTCACTGAAATGCTGTGGAAATTATCATGAAGCAGACCATTTTTAGACTGATATGATTTGAAAGTCTTATTTCATTACATGATTCCCATCATATTGAATTAGTATCATATCTCATTTGCCACTTGTTTACCCTAATGGAAAAGGATTTGTTGTAATTAAACTTCTGCCTCATATTTATAAAAACAGATATAAATTGGAATAGATATTACTTTCCAGGAAATGGCTAAAGAAGCCTAATGGAGGAAGATTCATGGGGTAATATTTTTCAGACATAATTTATGTACTCAATTTTTTATGTATGTTTGTGCACAAGTATATGTATATGTGTTTTTAATAGATATGAAATGTAGGTAAACATAGGAATGTAAATTTCTCTGTGATTATATTTTACTCAAACACATATATGTTTATTTAGTTCTCCATATATATATAAAAATGCCTTACTTAGTGTGAATATTACAAATATACGCATACAGCTACATATGCAATTTTAGCTGTTGATTTTTATTTCAGATAATTGGGAAATATACTATGTTTGGAGGTTAATAAACAATATGAATACAACATACACAATTTTTATTTTATTTTATTTTTTTAATTTTTTATTGAGAAAAAGAAAAAAAAAGTTTCCGCCTCCTCCCAGTCTCCCATTTCCCTCCCCCTCCTCCCACCCTTCTCCCCCTCCTCCCACTCCTCTCCCCCTCCCTCTCCAGTCCGAAGAGCAGTCAGGGTTCCCTGCCCTGTGGAAAGTCCAAGGTCCTCTCCCCTCCGTCCATGTCTAGGAAGGTGAACATCCAAACTGGCTAGGCTCCCACAAAGCCAGAACTTGAAGTAGGATCAAAACCCAGGGCCATTGTTTTTGGCTTCTCATTAGCCCCCATTGTTCTCCATGTTCAGAGAGTCTGGTTTTATCCCATGCTTTTTCAGTCACAGTCCAGCTGGCCTTGGTGAGCTCCCAATAGATCAGCCACACTGTCTCAGTGGTTGGGTGCACCCCTCGTGGTCCTGACTTCCTTGCTCATGTTCTCCCTCCTTCCGCTCCTCATTGGGAACTTGGGAGCTCAGTCCGGTGCTCCAGTGTGGGTCTCTGTGACTATCTCCATCCATCACCAGATGAAGGTTCTATGGTGATATGCAAGATATTCGTCAGCATTGCTATAGGATAGGGTCATTTCAGGTTCCCTATCCTCAGCTGCCCAAGGAACTAACTGGGGACCTCGCCTTGGGCTCCTGGGAGCCACTCTAGGTTCAAGACTCTTGCCAACCCTAAGGTGGCTCCCTTAACTAAGAATTGTGCTTCGGTGCTCCCCTATCCAACCTTCCTTTATCCCAATCATCCTGTTTCCCCAAGTTTCCCTCATCCTCCCCTTCTCACTTTTCTCTCCCCATCCCCTATAACCCCCATCCCACCCACCCCCAAGATCCCAAATTTTCTCCCCGGCAATTTTGTCTACTTCCCATAGCCAAGAGGATAATTATATGTTTTTCCTTGGGTTCACCTTCTTATTTAGCTTCTTTAGGTTCACCAATTATATACTCCGTGACCATTATTTATGGCTAGAAACCAATTATGAGTGAGTACATCCCATGTTCATCTTTTTGGGTCTGGGTTACCTCACTCAGGATAGTGTTTTCTATTTCCATCCATTTGCATGCAAAATTCGAGAAGTCATTGTTTTTTACCGCAGCGTAGTACTCTAATGTGTATATATTCCACACTTTCTTCATCCATTCTTCCATTGAAGGGCATCTAGGTTGTTTCCAGGTTCTGGCTATTACAAATAATACTGCTATGAACATAGTTGAACAAATGCTTCTGTCATGTGATAGGGCATCTCTTGGGTATATTCCCAAGAGTGGTATTGCTGGGTCCAGGGGTAGGTTGATCCCGAATTTCCTGAGAAACCGAAACACTGATTTCCAAAGTGGTTGCACAAGATTGCATTCCCACCAGCAATGGATGAGGGTACCCCTTCCTCCACAGCCTCTCCAGCAAAGGCTATCATTGGTGTTTTTGATTTTAGCCATTCTGACAGGTGTAAGATGATATCTCAAAGTTGTTTTGATTTGCATCTCCCTAATCGCTAAGGAGGTTGAGCATGACCTTACATGTCTTTTGGCCATTTGAACTTCTTCTGTTGAGAATTCTCTGTTCAGTTCAGTGCCCCATTTTTTAATTGGGTTAATTAGCATTTTGAAGTCTAGTTTCTTGAGTTCTCTATAAATTTTGGATATCAGGCCTTTGTCTGTTGCAGGGTTGGTGAAGATCTTCTCCCAGTCAGTAGGTTGCCTTTTTGTCTTAGTGACAGTGTCCTTTGCTTTACAGAAGCTTCTCAGTTTTAGTAGGTCCCATTTATTCAATGCTGCCCTTAATGTCTGTGCTGCTGGGGTTATACATAGAAAATGATCTCCTGTGCCCATTTGTTGTAGGGTGCTTCCCACTTTCTCTTCTATCAGGTTCAGTGTGTTCGGACTGATATTGAGATCTTTGATCCATTTGGACTTGAGTTTTGTGCAAGGTGATAGATATGGGTCTATTTTCATTCTTCTACAGGTTGATATCCAGTTGTGCCAGATTTGTTGAAGATGCTTTCTTTCCTCCATTGTATACTTTTAGCTCCTTTATCAAAAATGAGTTGATCATAGGTTTGTGAGTTAAAATTTGGGTCTTCTATGCGATTCCATTGATAGACTTCTCTGTTTTTATGCCAGTACCACACTGTTTTTATTACTGTAGCTCTGTAATAGAGTTTGAAGTCGGGGATGGTAATGCCTCCAGAAGATCCTTTATTGTATAGGATTGTTTTGGCTATCCTGGGTTTTTTGTTTTTCCATATAAAGTTGATTATTGTCCTTTCAAGATCTGTGAAGAATTTTCCTGGGATCTTGATGGGGATTGCATTGAATCTATAAATTGCCTTTGGTAGAATTGCCATTTTTACTATGTTGATCCTCCCAATTCAAGAGCAAGGGACGTCCTTCCATTTTCTGGTATTCTCTTCAATTTCTTTCTTCAATGCCTTAAAGTTCTTGTCAAATAGATCTTTCACTTCCTTGGTTAGAGTTACCCCAAGATATTTTATGCTGTTTGTGGCTATCGTGAAAGGTGAAGTTTCTCTGATTTTCCTCTCTGCTTCCATATCCTTTGTGTATAAGAGGGCGACTGATATTTTGGAGTTGATCTTGTATCCTGCCACATTACTAAAGGTGTTTATCAGCTGTAGGAGTTCTTTGGTGGAGTTTTGGGGGTCGCTTATGTACACTATCATATCATCTGCAAATAACGAAAGGTTAACTTCTTCTTTTCCAATTCAAATCCCCTTGATCCCCTTATGTTGTCTTATTGCTATTGCTAGAACTTCAAGCACTATATTGAAGAGATATGGCGAGAGTGGACAGCCTTGTCGTTTTCCTGAGTTTAGTGGGATGGCTTTGAGTTTCTCTCTGTTTAATTTGATGTTAGCTGTCGGCTTGCCGTATATAGCTTTTATTATATTTAGGTATGACCATTGTATCCCTAATCTCTCCAAGGCTTTTATCATAAAGGGATGTTGAATTTTGTCAAATGCTTTTTCAGCATCTAATGAAATGATCATATGGTTTTTTTCTTTCAGTTTATTTATATGATGAATTACATTGATAGATTTTCGTATGTTGAACCAGCCCTGCATCTCTGGGATAAAGCCTACTTGATCATAATGGATAATTTTTTTAATGTGTTCTTGGATTCGGTTTGCCAGTATTTTGTTGAGGATTTTTCGTCAATGTTCATGAGTGAGATTGGCCTGTAATTCTCTTTCCTGGTAGAGTCTTTGTGTGGTTTTGGTATCAGAGTAACTGTAGCTTCATAAAAGGAATTTGGTAATGACTCTTCTGTTTCTATATTGTGAAATACATTAAGGAGTATAGGTATTAGGTCTTCTTGGAAGTTCTGGTAGAATTCCGCATTGAAGCCATCTGGTCCTGGGCTCTTTTTGGTAGGGAGGTTTTTGATAACAGCTTCTAATTCTTCGCGACTAACAGGTCTATTTAGATTGTTCACCTGGTCCTGGTTTAACTTTGGTAAATGGTATTTATCTAAAAAAGTGTCCATTTCTTTTACATTTTCCAGTTTTGTGGCATACAGGCTTTTGTAGTAGGATCTAATGATTCTCTGAATTTCCTCTGTGTCTGTGGTTATGTCCCCCTTTTCATTTCTGATCTTATTAATTTGCATATTCTCTCTCTGCCGTTTAATTAGTTTGGATGGGGGTTTATCAATCTTGTTGATTTTCTCCAGGAACCAGCTTTTTGTTTCATTGATTCTTTGGATCGTTTTCTGTGTTTCTATTTTGTTGATTTCAGCCCTTAGTTTGATTATTTCCAGTCTTCTACTCCTCCTAGGTGAGTCTACTTCTTTTTTTTCTAGAGCTTTCAGGTGGGCTGTTAAGTCTCCAATGTGTGCTTTCTCTGTTTTCCTTAAGTGGGCACTTAGTGCTATGAACTTTCCTCTCAGGACTGCTTTCATAGTGTCCCATAAGTTTGAGTATGTTGTTTCTTTATTTTCATTGAATTCAAGGAAGACTTTAATTTCTCTCTTTATTTCTTCCTTGATCCAGGTGTGGTTCAGTAGTTGACTGTTCAGTTTCCATGAGTTTGTAGGCCTTCTGAGGGTAGCCTTGTTGTTGAATTCTAACTTTAATCCATGGTGATCTGATATCTCTGTGGTTTTTTTTAATTCCATTCAGTTTGTTAACTTTTTCTGTGGTTTTTGAGCATGTCCTGGAACTAGCTCTTGTAGACCAGCCTGGTCTCGAACTCACAGAGATCCGCCTGCCTATGCCTCCCAAGTGCTGGGATTGAAGCATGTGCCACCACCGCCCAGCTGAAAAATAAATTTTATGTTGCAAGTCTCTCTTTTTTTTCTTTTTTCTTTCCCAATAATACATAGGCATTGTATTTTAAGCAGGAATCCATAAAAGTTTTATTACTTAAACTTATACAATGTAGAAAAATTTACAAATAACCCCAAACATTGCAGGATTCTGTTGTG
>JABTXL010019231.1:0-26862 GCA_025134845.1 Neodon shergylaensis
GATTGACCTGTCCATTGGAGAGAGAGGTGTGTTGAAGTCTCCTACTACTAGTGTGTGTGGTTTGATGTCTGCCTTGAGTTATAGTAATATTTCTTTTATATAAGTGGGTGCTTTTATATTGGGGGCATAGATATTCAGGATTGAGATGTCATCCTGATGAATTGTTCCTGTTATGAGTACAAAGTGTCCATCTCGATCTCTTCTGATTGATTTTAGTTTGAAGTCAGTTTTGTTGGAGATTAGTATGGCCACACCTGCTTCTTTCTTAGGACCATTTGCTTGAAAGACCTTTTCCTAACCTTTTACTCTGAGTAGATGCCTGTCTTTGTGGTTGAAATGTGTTTCTTGCAAACAGCAGAATGTTGGATCCTGTTTTCGTATCCAATCTCTTAGCCTGTGCCTTTTTATAGGTGAATTGAGACCATTAATATTAAGTGATATTAATGACCAGTGGTTGTTTATTCCAGTTATTCTTATTGTTTTTGGTAGTAGAGTTTGTGTGTGTGTCCCTTCTTTGAGTTGTGCTGGTGACGGTTCGCTAGATGCCTGAGTTATTGTAGGCAGTGTTGGCAATGTTGGATTCCTTGGGTTGTGATTTTCCTTCTATTACTTTCTGTAGGGCTGGATTTGTAGCTACATATTGTTTAAATTTGTTTTTATCCTGGAATGTCTTGTTTTCTCCATTGATAGTGAACACTAGCTTGGCTGGGTATAGAAGTTTTGGTTTGCATCCATGGTCTCTTAGTTTTTGAAGTACCTCTATCCAGGACCTTCTGGCTTTCATGGTTTCCATAGAGAAGTTAGGTGTAAGTCTGATCGGTTTACCTTTATAGGTTACTTTGCCTTTTTCCTTTACAGCTCTTAATATTCTTTCTTTAATCTGTATATTTTGTGTTTTGATTATTATATGGTGAGGGGATGTTTTTCTTTGATTTAGTCTGTTTGGTGTTCTGTATGCTTCTTGAATGTTCAAAGGTATATCTTTCTTTATGTTGGGAAAGTTTTCTTCCATAATTTTGTTAAAAATATTTTCTGGGCCTTTGAGCTGTGATTCTTCTCCTTCTTCTATTCCTATTATTCTTAGGTTTGGTCTTTTTATTGTGTCCCATATTTCTTGAATGTTTTGTGATGCGAATTTGTTGACTTTGCTGTTTTCTTTGATCAGTGCATTTATTTTCTCTATGGTGTCCTCAGAATCTGAGATTCTTTCTTCTATCTCTTGTATTCTATTGATTATGCTTGTTTCTGTAGGCTCTGCTCGTTGACCTAGATTTTCCATATCCAGCTGTTCCTCAATTTGTGTTGTCTTCCTTGCTTCCATTTCAGTTTTCAATTCTTGAACTGTTTCCCTTACGTGTTTGATCGTTTTTTCTTGGTTTCCCAGGGTCTCATGTACGTATTTACTCATTTCTTCAAACTTTTTGTTATACTTCTCATCCATTTCTATAAGGGTGTTTTTTACATGTTGTTTAAGGGACTCTATTGCTTTCATAAAGTCAATTTTTTCCGCTTCTTCTGTGTTAGGGTGTTCAAGTCCTTCTGTTGTAAGATCATTGGGTTCTGGTGTTTTCATGTTTTTTTTTTTTTACATTATTGGGTGAAATTCTGCCTTGGCGCCTGCCCATCTCCTCCTATCGATGCTATCTAATCAGTCTTTTAAAATCGGATCAGGTTTCTCTGCTGGCCAGAGGCTTCTCTTACAAATTGCCCTCGCTCTGTTTCCTGGCTCCAGCCGGGGGCCAAGATCCCTCTCACCCCTCAGAAGGGTCTTCAGGAACAGGACCTGGCTCCCCGTTTGCCAGGGACCTCGCCAACCAAAGGCCTACCTCTTTGATTTAGTTGTCGTGGGGCGATCTGCTCTCGGCGTTGTGTGCTGGCCCCTGCCGCCTGCGTCCTCTGCCGCAGCGCCAGCACCCGCCAGTTCGGCCTGCATTGCCCGCCTGCGTCGGTCGTCTGCCGGTGGCCTGTGTTGGTCGTCTGCCGGCGCCTCGAATTATTATGTTTTCAATCAACAGAGTCTTAATTAAAGACATATTTTTATGATTATTCAAGTATGGGGTGATGGTCAAAATCATCTGAGCATACTTAAAATATTCACCAAGAAATGTCAATGTGGGATAGCTCTTTCTTGTCACAAATTGTGTTTCCTTCCATTTGGGCAGGAGAGCAAGGCTGACATAATTGCTAGAGAGAATAAGAAGAGGTTAATTGCCAAGGAAGAACAAAGGGAAGAACAAAAATGGAACACCCTGTCATCTTCTATTGAGAAGGAGATGAAAAATAATTTAAGCTCTGGGATGAAGAAGCTGGAAGAGTTTTTGAAATCATGTAAAAGTAACTCAGTAAAAGTTCAGGCTGAAAAAGCTGGGTTAATGGCTTGCTTGACAGCATGGAAGGAGCATTGCCGAGCTGAAGGTGTGTGGGGTGTAATTCGGATGGCTTACCTTGATGAGCTAGAGTTCAAAGAGATGTGAAGATGGTGGCTTGTCACCCGCTAACTAGAATTTGTATAGTAAGACTGATAAAGGGTTTTTATCAATGAGCAATGACATCTCAGAGAGGTGACCAACAGCAAAGACAAAGCACATTCCTAAGCACAATTGGAGATAGCTTTAAACTAACTGCTGACAAGAAAGAGAGCATTGTTAGCAGAACCAATAGCAGTGAGACACAGTAGAACTCATAATTTATTTTTGAGTTCCAATGATAAACATTTTTTTTCTGGATAAATTGGTGTTTATGCTTGCTTATTAACTTAGTTTCCCCTTAGTTGTTGTGATGAAAAATACTTTCATAAAAGCAACTTCATGAATAAAGGGTTTATTCTATCTAATAGCTAAAGGGTACAGTTCATTGTTGTGGAGGACATATCAAAGTTGGATGTGCTTGAAGCACCTCTATTTCATTTACTTGGCATCCTCTTGTATAATAGCTTTCAATATAGGTTTGATAGCACGTTTTTAGTAGGTGAGAGTGTGCACCAACTAAAAGAAACATAAGAAACCAAAACAGAAGCAAGAATGAAGATGTGAGCAGAGGGGAGAAACAGTATGAGTGATGCTAGAGAAGTGGAAGGATTGTCGGAGTCTGGATCTGATCACTGGAAGAGATGGACAGCACTGAGCAAATAGATTAAAGGTTTACATCCAGTAGCTCTCTGTGAACAATAGGGCTAAAATGAATGTTGCTAAGATTATAATCTTATATTTAAAATCATGCAATTATTTTCTTTTAACAAAGGGGACATAGAAATATGAGACAGAGAAATCTTTAAAATTCATCATGAAATTCAATAAACTTCAATTTAATGTTTTAATTATGAATTGTAAGAATTTTATCCTGTCCTTTCTATTCTCAAACATTTGTTAATGCTAAGTAAGATGGTTTCATAAATATCCGTGAATAAGCTAGATGATTGCTCTTTGTTAATAAACATTTGTTACTTTGATAACTTTTATAACAATTTTATTATTTTCATTTTGTACCAAGGTGAAACAACAAAAGACTTCAGCATAGCTGTCGACATGATGAAGAGAATTCACTCCTTGTTGGACAAACACTCTGAACTTCTGCAGGAAGCAGATCAGAAACTCATAGCCAGATGTCTTATGTGTTTAGGGTTTGATGAACTAGCAAATTCTTTGTATTTAGCTCAGGTAACTTACTGTAAAAGCTTCATTTTTACTCATCTGTAATTTGCTATACATAAAACATCCTTCAAATACAGTGATGCTTTTTATGTTCATTTACAATAGAAAATACAATCTTGAATAATCCAACTACTAAATCTGAGTTACTCAAGAATTAGAAATTTTTATACTGATTGACTATCCCACTAAATGTCAAATAATTTCTGCAGACTTTTAAAACTAATCCAATACTTAATTCTGACAAAACAGCTCATATCTATAATGGTGATGATGTAAATATGTCAGGCTGTAGTTACAAATATTAGAGTAAGCATTTGAAAATCTTGATTTCTACTGATTTGCTTGTGTTTCAAAAAAGTGGCAATGCCACCAAGATGTTTAAAGGATTATTAAAATTGTTTTCATATTGAAGAAAGTCAGTTATAAACATTTCAACATTTAAGTCATGGTATAACTTAATTGCTTTCAAAATAATCTTTAAAACAATACAGGATAAAGCAGATGACATAAAACTGAAAAAAATGAATAAATATTCAGTTGGAATTGGGCCAGCTAGGTTCCAACTACAATATATGGGTCACCATTTGATAAGAGAAGAAAGAAAAGATCCAGACAACAGAGTCCAAGATTTTATTCCCGATAAATGGCAGGTAAAATATCAAAAAAATTAATTATTATATTTTTTAATCGTGTATGCATCATAGAATTTTATGCACCATGGAATTTCTTATTTCTCCAGCTCTCTCTCTCTCTCTCTCTCTCTCTCTCTCTCTCTCTCTCTCCCTCCCTCCTCTCTCTCTCTTTTTCTCTGTGTGTGTTAGTATTTGTATTTGTCATGGACTTCTCAATATTGAATTATTACATTTAAAAGTTATTTCAGTTAAAGTTCATTGTTATTTAAAATGTCTCATTTGGACTAAAATTTTCCATTTAAAGAAATTAAAATTTTCATTTCCTTGGTAAGGTTTTGGATGAATTCGCATACATAGAGTCAAAGCTTGAAGATATCTGTGCTATACAGCTATTATCATTCTGTACCATGTTCCAGGTTTTCTGTCAATAGAATTTCATTTGTAAACAATATAAATACTCATGAAGAAGTTTGTGTAGTCTAAAGAGTGGGAAAATTGCTTATATATTTACTACCATTCTGACTATATGTCTGTAAACACCCATAAGTATTGATGGCTACAAATTTGGAAGTAACTGCTTCTGCATATATATATATATATATATATATATATATATATGTATATGTGTATATACATATATATATGTATATACACATATACACACATATATGTATATATATGTATATACACATATACACACATATATGTATATGTGTATATACATATATATATGTATATACACATATACACACATATATGTATATATATGTATATACACATATACACACATATATGTATATGTGTATATACATATATATATGTATATACACATATACACACATATATATATGCAGAAGCAGTTATATATATATGATAACTTGAGTATTATTTACTTATAGAAATGCAATTTTGTAGGTTCAATCTGACTCGTTGTTCAAGTCAGTTCAGATTTTGTAAGTCATTTTTCATTAATGTAATGCAAAACCCGAGACACCCTGGCTTTAATGTAGAGATACTCAGATGACTCCATGAGCCTAGCTTCCAGTGCCAGCTTGTGAATAGAATGACATCACATTGGGGTGGATCAGGTTGTGTGAGGAAGCCCAAGAGTGAAAGCAAGAAATAGACAAAGCTAGTTGGGCTGAGACATTGTATATCAAGATTCTGATTTTCCAAGAGCAGGAGACCAATGTCTTATTTCAGTGTGGGCTACAGGGCAGGAATATTTATTTCTGTTTTCCATACACCTTCTAATTCTTTTATGCCCTTTTCAGTCTGATGTAGCATGTGGGGAGGACTAGATTCACAGAATGGCAGGTTGGGATTTGAGAGTACCTTCTGTCTTCTGTCCTTCATATAGGTTGTCCATTCTTTTGACTCCTCATCATCTTCATAAATGAAATAATAGAATGCAAAGATGATGCTCCCAAATAGTTACCCTTCAAGGGTAAGCTTTAAAATAAAGAATCCTTGGTATTTCTGTGCTTCCATCCTTTGCTTACTGCCATACTAATATATGTTGGCTGATTTTAACAACTGTATTTCTCTATTAAAACATTATAAACAAACTTCCTAATAGTGAGATCTTATTCTGACACTATTTTTGAGTGATTTTTTTTTGTACAAAAGAGCATGTTCTATTATGGTCTTTTCTTCCCTCTATGTTATGTACTTTGGTCACATTTCTGTCAATACATCTTGCTTCACTGCCTTCCTCATTGGCTCCTTCTTTGTTCTGAATAGTCTCCCTTTCCTATATAGTTCTTTTTAGTTTTTCTACTCCATTTTCACATGTAAGACTCCTCTCTCAGCCGTTGAAAAGCAAATAAATTGCATCGTTTGAGAGAATGAGTCATCTATCAGAGTTTACTTTTAGATTTTCTGTGTGTCTGCAGCTCTCCATCATTGAGATTCAGAAAAATAATAATTGTAAAGGAATGGAATAATCTATTTGGGTAGCATATGACTTGTTTTATTGATGTATATCATGGTCTGACCCTGCAGCGAGAGCTCCTGGATGTGGTGGATACCAACGAGTCTGCAGTGATTGTTGCCCCCACATCCTCTGGCAAAACCTATGCTTCCTACTACTGCATGGAGAAGGTGCTGAAGGAGAGTGACGAAGGCGTGGTTGTGTATGTTTCACCCACAAAGGTAGGGGTCCAGTGCAGGTGATATTCTTTATTCCAGAATTTACTCAGAAGTATTAGACATGGATATGTGGTATATCTAGTTTTTAAATTTATTTTCACTAGTTAAAAATTAGTAATGGGCTTCATAATAGAATTTTTGTATATAATTTTTGACTCCCCTTCACCACTACCTCCTCTATGATGTATTCCCCTCCACCGCTTCCCTTTATTCTTATGTAGCCCCCATTCTACTTTCAAGTCACATATATTCTATTATCTTATTTCCCTTCTTTCCTTCTGCACTATTTCCCCTCTTATGCTTCCTTTTCTAGTTTAATGTCCCCTACCCAATCTCTCTTACATTATACATATAATAAAAACTAAAGTTTATGATCCAAATATAAGAGAAAACATGTGGTATTTGTCTTTTTGTGTCTGTTATTTTGCTTAATATAATAATACCCAGCTCCATTCATTTTCTTTGAACAACATTGTTTCATGTTTGTTTCCATTTGAATAGAATATTGTATTTGCACAACATTTTTTCTATTAATTTGCTGCTGGACATCAAGCTTGCTTCTGTTTCCTAGCTATTGGAATAGTGGAAGTATGAACATGGATGTGCACATATCTCTTTAGTAAGAATGGAAGACTTTTGGGTATATAACCAGGATGGAGTGATGTAGCTAGGTCATGAGGTAGTTTCATTTTTCATGCTTTGTGAAACCTCAGTGATGATTTCTATAATGGATATACCAGACTATACTTTTACCAGTAATGATTAAGGGTTCCCCTTTCCAAATATTTCCTCCAACTGTTAACACTTGTTGTCTTGATTTAACCATTCTAATTGGAGTGAGATGGAATCTCAAATCTTTCTCAAGTTTCCCATTGTCATTCAGTAAGCTTCTGCTACAATCAGAGGTAGTAGAATTCTGTTTATTTAGAGAGGTGCATTTTTATATTTGCATATTTAGATGTGCATTTCTTTGGTGATTTGGGTGGTATTATTATTTATGAATTTTGGTCTGTCATATTTCTTTATTCATGGTGTACTTGATGACACATTTGCCTACCTTTTTCTTTTTCTTCTATTTTTTACTTTTTAAAAATTTTATTCTATGCATCTTCTATGTAATGTGTGAGATAGAGGGGTCACTCTTCTGAGTACTGCAGCTGGTGCAGGGTAGGGACACTACCAGTCCTATAACCCCAGTGCCAGTTTCTTACTCATTTCAGGTACTAATGGGCATGCGAGGGAAGGGGAAGAACATCTTTCCTCTGTCCATTTTACCATAATGGGAACAGCTTTCCTTTGCTCATAACATTGGGGCTGGGTCACCTTGACCTTCATCCACCAGGCAGCTTTGCTGTGCTTCCTAGCTGAGGGGCAGGGCCATTTCCTGAGTGCTGCAACTGTTAAGGGTCAGCTTTCTCACCTGTTGCAGGCAGTAAGGAGTGAGGGGGAAGGGGGCATCTCTCACCTTCCTACACTGCCACATGACTGATGGGTAGTGATGACAGCTGGCACATCACACCTCCACCAACAAGTTTGGCTCTATTGTTACCTCGGTGAAGTGCAGAACCAGCTCTTCCAAGTGCTGAAACTGGTGAGGGGCAGGGACAACTCTCCTGTTCTTGTAACCTCAGGGCTAGTACTCACACCTGCCTTAAGAATTGATGGCGGAGGAGGGCACCTCTCCCCTGTCCATATCATCACAGGACAGATTGGGTAATGGGGTTAGCTATCGCTTGGTCACTACTTCAGGGCTGGCTCACCTACACCTGTGCCAGTAGACTTGGCTCCATTGCGTTGCCCAGGCAATGTACAGGGCTTGCTCTTCTGAGTTTAAGCTGGTAGGGGTCAGAGACAGTTTTCTGTTCTTATGACCACAGGTCCAACCCACCCATCTGCCTCAGGTAGTGTGGGGAGTGGAGGAGGAGAAGGAGAAAGGCATCCCTTTGCCTACTTTTTTTTTAGAATGGAAGAGTTGACTTTTTTTTTTACGAATTCCTCAAATTTTGTGTAATGAATAATACATCCCTTTATGAACCACAATGAAGTATACATTCATGAATCAGGCTTCTACCTTAGCTTATTACATTTATTAATTCCAATGGTAATGTTAAAATCTTTGTGTAATTGGAATTATCCACATTTTCATTTGGAGACTGTCTTCATTAGGCATTCCTATTGCTGTGATAAGATACCATGATCAAAAGAAACTTTGGGAAGGAATGGTTTATTTCAGCTTACACTTACACAGCACAGTTAATGGCTGAGAGAATCAGGATAGGAGCCCAAACTGGGTCAGAACCTAGATGCAGGAATTGATACAGAGGCCATGGAGGGGTGCTGAGTACTGGCTATTTTTGTCATGGCTTGCTCATCCTGCTTCCTTATAGCAGCAAAGTTTACTAGCCCAGGGGTGAAACTCTCCACAGTAAACTGCCCCCCCCCACATCAATTATTCATCAAGAAAGCCACAGGCCCATCTGATGGTAGCATTTTCTCAGTAGAGCTTTCCTATTTCCAGATGATTCAAGTTTGAGTCAAGTTGACATAACAATAGCCAGCACAAGGGGATTGTGTGTTCAGATACATTAAAATAACTGGAAAGTCACTTTCAAACATATTTATAGATGTATTATAAATATTACAGTTTCATCTATATGGTGTGTACTTTGGGGAAAAGTGTAATAATTTAATAAAAGTATGTAATAGATGTTTGACGGTTTATAGATTCCTCTGGCCATGCTACCTGCTTGACCCTTAGTAAGACTATACAGATTTGTGAATGTAGTCAAGCTTCTGACATCTGAGGGAGGTTCTGAAATATGAGATACAAATTTGTTTGAGATTCTTTTTGTGATAGCCTCAGATTATAAGTGGTGATCATTTAACTGCACTGTATATGTTAGTTTTTTCTGCTTTATAGGAACTGCTTATCATTTTACTTCCATATAATTGTTTTCTATGTCTGTTTTACTATAAGTTGTTGTTAATCAAAGAAGTTCGGATTTTTAGTCCAACAGTTCAATGGGAGAGCTTTTTACTGTAGAGTGGGTAGATAAAAGGGTTTATTTAGTTTTCTGCATTCATAGCAGAACATAGTTTTGAACCTCTCCATCATTAAATTTTGCTGACCTACACTTTATTATGTAGCTAATACATCTGTTTTCCTGTCAATCAGGCACTTGTTAATCAAGTGGTAGCAACTGTTCAAAATCGTTACACCAAAATTCTACCAGCTGGTCAAGTTGTGTGTGGCGTTTTCACTAGGGATTATCGTCAAGATGCCCTGAACTGCCAGGTTTGCCATACTACTTAATAAACTTAATATTAGATTATATAACAGTGATATGTCTTTTTGACTAGAAATCTAACATCTTCTCAAGATTTGTGAAAATAATTTCTTGAATTTGTGAAGGACGAAACTGCTTCAGAGAAAATACAAAGTTGTCAAATTCTAAAGAATGTGAAAAATAAAACTCATTTTCTTTAAAGATATATTTATTTTGATTTAAACTTTTAGTTTATATCTCATTCATCATGTTGCTTTACAATGGAATTCAAAATGATACAGTGATCTTACATGCTACCAAAATTTAGTGAACAGCCATATATTATTATAATTACTTTCTCTTGTTAGATACTCATATCAGTTAAAACGTTTGTGTTGTGTTGTAATTAATGAATGTGATGTAGTGTTAGTGAAGTTATAGTGTTCTGTCTTATTGAATTATGAGATAAATAATTAATTAGGATAAAATGAAAACTAAGACATGCTTGTAGAGCATTATATTGTAGACTTGGCAATGTGTTGCCTGGATTGCCTTTAAAAGAAACATTTTCTAATGGATAAGGAAAATGTGGTACATTTACACAATGGAGTACTACACAGCAGAAAATTTATGACATCTTGAATTTTGCAGGAAAATTATGGAGCTAGAAAAAATTATTTTGTGAGGTAACCCAGACACAAAAAGACAATTATCACCTGTACTCACTCATAGGTGGTTTTTAAACATAAAGCAAAGAAAGCCAGCCCACAAATCACAATCCCAGAGAACCTAGACAACAATGAGGACCCTAAGAGAGACATACATAGATCTAATCTACATGGGAAGTAGAAAAAGACAAGATATCGTAGATAACTGGGAGCATGGTACCTTGGAGGAGGGTTGAAGGGGAGGGGAGAAGCAGGGAGGGAAGCATAGAAAAATGTAGAGCTCAATAAAAATCAATAAAATTAAAAAAACAAAGAAACATCTTCTAACACATACTCTCTGTTAGTGTTAGATTTGAAAGAATTAAGTAAAATTAACCTGGGCCATGGTGGTGCATACCTTCAATCCCAGCACTTTGGAGGAAGAGTCAGGCAAATCTCAGTGAGTATGAGGCCAGCCTGGTCTCCAAAGTGAGTTCCAGAACAGTCAGGACTGTTACACAGAGAAACCCTGTCTTGAAAAACATACACAAAAACAAAAGTTAATATATATATATATATATATATATATATATATATATTAAAGTGCTTATTTAGTTAAGACATTTTATTTATTCCTTGAGAATTTTATATGTGTTTGAGGTGTATTAAGATCATATCCACCTATCCTGTTTTCTCCTTCTACTTCCCTTCCCTCCCTCCAACTCACAGGCCTCCCAGTAACAAATCTCTTTCTCAGCAGCCACCACCTACCAATAACTCCTCTGCGGGGGTGTGGCCTTGTGAGTGTTTCCTCATTCATGCTGGAATTTTGAATGGTTTGATCTGCAGATTTTGTTCAGAGATAACCACAGTTACTGTGAGTGCATGGGTGGAACTGCCAGACCTGGTTCAGAAGACGGCAGTTCACAATACACGATGCCTTCCCCTGGCTCTCTCATTCTTTCCATTTCCTTTCCTGTTTGTTGTGTTTGGAAAGAGGTCAAAATGTGTCCCATTCAGGGCTGGACACAGTTGGAAGGCTCACAAACAAAACCTGCACTTTAAAATTTGATATTTTACCATTTTGTCCAAGGAATATTGAAGTCTTGTTGTTCAGACTAATATCCCAAGTGTAATAAATCCAATCCTTAGATGTAGTATCAGATCTTAATTATTAGAAGATACATTCAAGAAGCTTTGCCTCATGTAGTTTTATACCTATGCACATTCTAAGTGTTACTTCACACCCTACTGCTTTTTTTAGGTCCTTGTCACCGTGCCTGCCTGCTTTGAAATTCTCCTACTGGCTCCTCATCGCCAAAGCTGGGTGAAGAGGATCAGATATGTCATATTTGATGAGGTAGGTTTGATTTCACGTCTCAGGATAACTTCCTAGCATTCATATAGTCTGTATGTTTTTGCTGCTTTGGGACATCTGCCCCTTGGACAGAGTTCAGATTTGGAAGCAATTTTCTTCTGAACATTTCCCCAGCTGAATCACCCTCTTGGCTCACTGCTTCTGTTGTTAATCAGTAGTAGGGTGTATTGGTAAGAGTTCTGCATGCATGAGGAACGATCTTCATCAGGGATGTTGTTGTAGAGGAAACAAATTTAAACTCATGACACAAAAATCAAAATCCAGTCCAGCCTCCAAACAAAGCGTTTTATGCTTTGCTTTGTGATGGGAAATGATTCTGTTTCTTGTGATCTTAAAGGAAAACAAATGGCCCATTCAAAATACGGTTCTAAAAGTATGTTTTCAAAAAGGCATTTGTGAGGAAATCCAGAGAGAAGAACTTATTGTTAATCTTAAGCTGACAAGGTAAGGAAGCATTTGCTTCTGGTTGCAGAGAAGATTCTGATCAAATGGGCTATATTTCAAGCAGTGAACCTTAGCAGATGTACACAGCTGGGTCAGGCGACTTGGGAGAGGGCAATGATAAAATGATCTCAGCTTACTCCATCATTAAAGCTAGAGATCCAGAGAACCTGGAGTCCCACTGAAGTAGTACCTGTGGATGATCAGTGTCCCTGAGCACTAGAGTAGGGTGAAAACCAATGTAGATGTGGACGTTCTGATGGAAGCCACTTAGTGGAGTTCTGTAGCAGCATCGTTCAGATGTTTATTCAGAGACTTAGAGCCCCATAGAAAAGTACATTCTTTTTTTTCCGCACTGACAATTTTTTTAATTTTATTATTATTATTATTATTAAACATTTCACTTCCTCCCTCCCTCCCAATTTCCCTTCCCTCTCCCCTCATTCCTCTTCCCCCTCCCTCTCCAGTCCAAAAAGCAGTCAGGGTTCCCTGCTCTGTGGGAAGTTCAAGGTCCTCCCCCCTCCATTCAGGTCTAGGAAGGTGAGCATCCAAACAGACTAGGTTCCCACAAAGCCATTACATGCAGTAGAATCAAAACCCAGTGCCATTGTCCTTGGCTTCTCAGTCAGCCATCCATTATTTTATTCCTTGATTTTAAACTGAAAAGATAAAATGAACATATATCTAGCTAATCTTTACTTTGTTTCAGTAATAATAATGATTAATAATGATAATAAATGAATAAATAATTTGTGTCCTGGAGATTAAGTCCAAATCTTTGATGGGGATTCTACCAAAACTGCTTAGGCAAAAGCAAGCATGTCTGGGCCATGTAATGGCCAGGCCGTCCACTTGGTAGGCGTGGAGCTTAAATCCCTGTGGGTACCAAGTGATGAACGGACGTGTAAAAGAAATCCCACACTAGCTCAGAATTGAGAAATAGATAGTTTTTTTATTTAGGGGTAAACTCACAAATCATAATTCTCTGATTGAACTGTGGACAGAAATCGAATCCAGCAATCCAACAATCAGAATGAGCAGCCAGGGCAAAAAAGAAAAGGCAGACACAGGCTCTGCATCCATGTATATAGTCTAAGAGGCCACGCCCCAGTAACCACAAGCAAGCCTTCCTACAGCAACAATTATGTCCTCCATCTGGATTTCTCTCATACTTCTTTAAACTTGGTGTGGTTCATTAAAGGTAATGGGAAGTACATATGACCAATTTAAGATTCCATATGCTATTTTAACTTGACATTCTTAAAACTGACCTGTCAATTGAAAATATTCTTTTATTTTATAGGTACATTGTCTTGGTGGAGAAATTGGAGCAGAAATCTGGGAGCATCTCCTTGTCATGATCCGATGTCCATTTTTGGCTCTTTCAGCTACCATAAGCAACCCTGAGGATCTTACTGAGTATGGATTAGGTTCTATTTTGCACAGAATGTTTATCTATTTTGATAGTTTAGATTCTATAATCTTTTATGGGCTTAAGATTTACCTCATTTTCAGGTTAACTTATAGCACTCTCCGAATCTTCAAGCTAAAATCTCTTTAGTTCTTTCGGATAAGTCTTGGCAACTCTCTACGAAAAAATAGCCAGCTGGTGTGGGAAGTCCTTCTGAATATGTGTTACTTTTATTTGTTAATGAATAAAGAAACTACTTTAGCCTATGATAGGGCAGAATAGAGCTAGATGGGGAAACTAAATTGAACGCTGGAAGAAAGAAGACGAGTCAGTGAGAGTCCATAAAGTCACTGCAGGAGATACACTTGCTGCAGAACTTTACCGGTAAACCACAAACCTCATGGTAAAATATAAATTAATAGAAATGGGATAATTTAAGACATAAGAGCTAGCTAGCAATACATTTAAATGATTGGCCAAGCAGTGTTTTAGTTAATACAGTTTTGTATAATAATTTCGGGTCTGAGCAGCCAGGAACAAACGTGCAGCCTCCACCAACACCCAGTGACCCTTGGGTCAGATCTGCAGTTGAATAGGAAGTGTTATATCATAGCTCAAAAATAAAATGATGGCTGCATATTTCTTTTATTTATTCTAAATAAAGGTGATAGAATGATACATTTATCCATAGATCTCAAGATCATCACATTTTATAGATTTATTTATTTAGAACAAGAGCAAAACTTTATTAATGGGAAGTCACACATCTTGTCTTTGGGCTTGAATGTTGAGTATTAATAACAACATATCCTTTAGCTTCTGCCGTGTGTCATATTCCCTCCTATGTATTTTGCATATACATAAATATCTATCTTAAATATTATCAATATTAGATTTAGTAGTATTTCCATTGTTATTATTAGATAATGGTAGTTTTATAAGTCTATTCATTTTTAAACATGAAAGACAGGCACAGAAATATTAAATGATTCATGCAGGATTCAGAGTTAATAGTAAGGAAGCTAGAATTCTATTTCAGGTTAATGTGACTATAAAACTAATTTTGTTCTGTGAAAATTTAAAGACACACAATTTTTTCTCTATTTAATTGTTTAATTTCAAGTAAGTTATTTCTATTTTCTGATTAAATAATGTATGAGTTGCTTTCATGTTGTTGTGAACAAAAGTACCTTAAGAGAGGTTTTAGAAAAATTTCAGCCCATCACAGTGGGAAAGGCAAGGAGGTGAGGCTTCAACCAGAGAAGTGGGAGCCTGAAGTGGCAGTTTGTTTACATGACAACAGACAGGAAGCAGAGAGAGCTAGATGAGAACCAGTGGCTAGTGTAACCTTTGTGATAGCTGATGCTGGTTGTCAATTACTCTTCAAAGTCCCTCTGCTAGTGACTGATTTCTATTATGCAGCTCCTACCTTCTAATGACCCCACAGCTTTCAAAATAATATCAAGGACTGATAGCCAAGTGAAGCATGAACCATTGGGCACAATACTGATTAAAATCATAAGTAATATATTTATTTTTAAAGGTGGCTCCAGTTAGTAAAGATGTACTGGGAACAAGTAGACAGTGCAATGGAGAAAACAGCTTTTACCAAAAGAAATTCTGGTGCCCGTGGCTGTCATTACAAAGACCAAGTGCAAGCCAAACAGTCATATAAAGTTAGACTTGGTATGTATGCTCCATGTAGTTGTATAGCCTTGTTTTTGTTTCGTTTGGCTATTTGTGTTAAAATTATTTCACTCACCACATTTCTGATAATTTGGAAACCTCACTCTTCCCCTTTCAGTGACCCACAGAGAGAGATACAATGACCTAGAGAAGCACATATGTTCTGTGAGACAGGGTGAAGTTTGCTTTGAACATTTTCACCCATGTGCCGCGCTAACCATAGATCATGTAAGTAGCAACCTTTGCCACAGTTGTTCCAAGGAACAGCACTGTCTGGCTAACAGCTGAAAATATAATGCTCTGTATAATGAAGTCAAAGTGCAGCTTGATGCTAGAATGCAGAGGGAACACTAAAATTTTGGTTTAAAAAACCAACGGCAGTGTTTTCTTTTCTGTAGTTTCTCAATGTCATGATGCTCTCAGGATCCTCTGTATTTAAAAATTATTAAATACTTTTACTTGATTGTACAAGGAGGGCCCACTTGTTCGTCCCTGCCACCTAGACCTGAAATAATCACACCAAAGCTGTATTAATTAAATCACTGCTTAGCCCATTAGCTCTAGCTTCTTATTGGTTAATACTTACATTTTAATTTAATCCATTTCTATTAATCTGTATATCACCACCTGTCTGTAGCTTACCAGTTAAATTTCCAACCAGAGTCTGCCTCCAGTGGCTCCATAGGGGCTCTCTGACTCTGCCTTCTTCTTCCCAGCATGCAGTTCTGTCTTCCCTGCCTACCTAAGTTCTGCCCTATCAATAGGCCAAGGTAGTTTCTTTATTCATTAATGATAATCACAGCACACAGAGGGAATACCCACATCACCTCCCATTTTCAGTTTAAATAAAAAAGATTTCAACTTTAACATAGTAAAATTACATATAATAAAATGGGTATTAAGCAAGAAT
The DNA here is from genome assembly GCA_025134845.1 of Neodon shergylaensis. Lineage (NCBI taxonomy): Eukaryota > Metazoa > Chordata > Mammalia > Rodentia > Cricetidae > Neodon > Neodon shergylaensis. Next base: position 16,173 of record JABTXL010019231.1, read on the forward strand.
TACAGTTACAATATTTCTATTTACTTCATCTTCTATTATAACTAAGGAAAACTATAACTATCTATCTATTCTTCAACTCCATCAAAGACTCCAGAAGGATATACTATTACCTAAGTAAACAAGAAGTTCATTGAAAGTAACTTCCAAAGCTCTAGAAATGACAGAGACAGCTTGCTGTCTGGACAGTTATCCAAAGTTCTTCTGAACTGTTGGGGCATCCATCTTCAGCCTACAGGTCCACAGTATCCAGCAGACATTTTCATGAAGCAGGAAATTTCAAAGACAGTTCTGCCTATATTGGCAATTTGCCAGTCATTTTCTTTTGTATCTTGCAGAGTGTCTAGTAGAGTCTTTTATGAGGCAGCAACCCCGAAAAATCATCTCATTTTTAGACAAGTTCAGCAGTCATCTCTCTGTGGGCCCTACATTTCCAGTTCATCAGTCCAGGAAAGAGTAGTTTCTTGCCCAAATGGCTAACTAACTCCATAAGAAGCCTTTTCAATGCCCATCTTCCTCTTAAAGTAACTGATGCTGCCAGGAGCAGACGTGTTCATTGTCATGAAAAGTCTTAAGTTTTTAAACATTTTAAATGCAATATTCTGAAGGTCTCTGAAAGATTTGAAGAATACATATCTAACTGAAATATATCTCTATACATCTAGAAAATCTAACTAATGTGACTACAAGCTTGACTACTATAGATGACTATCTATTAACCTATATTTCTTAATTATATATTACATTTTTAAATGAACAGCACAATCACAATACCTTAAGCAAGAGCATATATATATATATATATGTATATATATATATATATATATATATCACAAAACCAACCTTAAATTTGTATTAATAAACCAAGATCTATATCAATGCAAATTATTCATATCTATAACATATCCCCCTTTAAATGTCAACATTTATAAACAATATTTGCGAATATGGGCATAGTAATTTCTCTCCAAATTTCTTCCTGTTGTTTATTGGGCAAAGTACTTTTTTTGAGGGGTGTTCAAGGCAACCTTTCAGGGGTTCTTGGTCCATGAAATCATATAGGTCTGGAAGCAATTTAAAGGTTCTCATCTTTTGTGAAAATAAGAGAAGAACTTTTTTTCCAAAGTAACCTATCCTTAGATCCATATTTTAAAATCAAGATACCTTTATAATATACATGCTGGTTTAGCTTAGCAGCACATACAATAAAATGTTTCTCTATATTTAGCTTTTTCACTGTTAAAAATTCAAAGAAAATGCAATAATATACATAATCTAGTCTCTGTATATAGTCAATTTTTATGTGACTTATTTTTCTTTACTCCTTTTAATCTATGACTATCTGTACTCTGTCTCTTTAAAGACTTTTTTTACTTCTTTTTCAACTCTCTATACTCTTTTTTCTCTCTTCCAGCCCTATATACATTTATTCATCACTGTGACCCATTTAGAGTTCATTTATGTCTAAATTTGTCTTTATTGCATTATATGTAATTCTCTACTGCCTTGAAGAGTTTTTAAATGCTAAGCAGCTTGGTTGCAGCTGCTCTGGATGCTGGTTCTACCTTTCTTCAGTTTTAAAATGGTGGACGTACTATTTCTGCTAGCTCTGGGGCTACCAGGTAGGAGCCGTACCCAGCAGTCCAACCCTGACAATGAGCATGCAACACAGAAACCCTTTTTATCTGAGTAACAGCCAAATCTGCCATGCAGAGCACTGCACACCAGGAAACATCTCTCTGTATGGCAGAAATCTGCCATGCTCTCCCACCTGTGCAAACCTAGTAGACCTGATTCTGCTGCCTGCCCAGGCAGGGAACATGGAGCCACAGGCATGGTTTCAGCCACTTTCCTCCTGACCCCAGTGGGCACACAAACACCTGGGCCCATAAATGCCACTGAAATGCTCCATAGCTGGAGTTTGCTCTAGTGGCATGGCCCAGGAAGCCAGCATTTTAAAAATGTGTGGCTTTTTTTTCTTTTGCTATGGCTGAGTCAAGAAAATCTCTCTTAAAGGAGCTGTGGCACACTGCCAGCAAACAGCAAGAAGCCATGTTAAACTCTGTATTTTTGTGTCTAGAATTAAGCTCTCTCAGGTTTTTAAGTGGTTTTACTCCATCACGTTGGCGCCAATTTGTTGCAGGGGACTGCTTGTTCGTTCTGGGTGTCCAGAACTGAAATAATCACACAGAAGCTGTATTAATTAAATCACTGCTTGGCCCATTAGCTCTATCTTCATACTGACTAACTGTTAACATCTTAACCCATTTTAATTAATCTGTGTATCCCCACATGTCTCTGGCTTACCAGGTAAAGTTCTGAACAGCGTCTGACTCAGGCAGCTCCATGGCTTCTCTTTGACTCTGCCTTCTTTTCCTCAGCATTCAGTTCCATCTTCTCTGGAGACCTAAGTTCTGCCTTGTCAGTAGGCCAAGGCCGGTTCTTTATTCATTAATGGTAATCACAGTACACAGGGATTCCCACATTACTTGATGATTTTGTTAGTCTGAGGACATTATTTCTGCTCATTTTCCTTGTATCTCCCTTTGTTAAACACCCATGTTTGCCTGTCTCTCTTTAGTAACTCACTTCTGCACCACTAATGAAGTATCGAGGCCAGTACTTAGCCTTTCCTCTCAGTGCTGCTACAGCCTTATGTGGAAAAGCCTCACACATGAAAACATGACTAATGTGTATGATCTTAAATAGGAACACATGCTTCCCATTGTTATGACAATAAAGTTATGATTGTTTGGTAATAACTCAGCAATGAGTACAACTTGAAATAATGTCCACAAGGCTATTGAATGTGGGGAATAATTTCTTAAACATTTCCTGCATATACCTGTCTTCCTTTCTTCTTCTACTCCCTTGAAAGGTTTATTTAAACTTGCATTGGTGCTTAAAATGATAGATGTTTCTGTCTCTTTCCTCCCAAGATCTGAAAAATGAAGCATATTCTACATTCTGATACTATATTGTGGCTCCTTAATTTTAATTCTATTCATTAAAAGGCTTAGATGCCAGAAAATGGAAATATCTTCCATGCTCGTGGGTAGCTAGAATTAACAGAGTAAAAATGGCAATCTTACCAAAAGCAATCTACAGATTCAATGCAATACCCGTCAAAATCCCAGAAAAATTCTTCACAGACCCCAAAAGAATGGTACTTAACTTTGTATGGAAAAGCAACACAGCCAGGGTAGCCAAAACAATCCTGTATAATAAAAGAACTTTTGGAGGCATCCCAGTCCCTGACTTCAAACTTTACTACAGAGCTGTAATAAAAATAGCCTAGTATTGGCATACAAACAGACAGGAGAACCAATGGAATCCTTGCCTTTTAGTGTTCTGAAATAATGATTGCAGGATGAATCTCATGTTTCTCAAGTTACTAACACATTGTTGTGTGAATACTAGCTATTTTAAAGGGTAGCAGGTTAGAATTATGCTTTTAAAATATTCATACATTTCACATCTTTTAAGCACCACAATTGTATGATGGAGGTCCCACTACAGTTTCATTTTACAAATAATGGAAGGGAGACCTAGACAACTATATCACTATTATAGAACTAAGTAAATGGTGTAAATCAGTTGTAATCTCAGATTGATTATTTCTGTGTTGATATGAAAGTTTTTTCTATCATACATACTGATGCACCATGTATATCATGTATACATGCTCATGTATGTCATATGCTCATATATATATGAGCACCAAATGACAGTATTTGGCTGTGTATTGCAGTGAAATGCAATTTGAATATGGAGTTTTTCTAGTAAAGTATTTGTGAAGAAAGCTTCTCTTATAAGTGTTAATATCCCAATTTAAGCTCCAAATTACACTGAAATAGGAAAGAAATCCTGTGCCTTAACTTATACTAAGAATATAGATGTTAATTCAGTCATCAATAACAAATAAATTCATTTGTTGCCTCCCTGTCTTCTTATCTTCCTTTTACCTTCTTTCCTTCCTTGTGTCATCACCCCCTTTCTGATATCTACAGATTGTCTGACATTCTCAGTATTATCCAGTGTCTTTAAAAATACCACAGTACTTTAAAAATTACTTGTTTTGTGTAAAGTGATTAAGAAATGTTACCTTTAAACAGCTTCAAGTATACTGGTTCAGTCCTTGCTCCAAGTGCCTTCCCTCTCTTCTTGGTAGCTATTAATGGAGTATCTGAAAAGCCATAGAGTAGTTACAATGTGGTCTGACCCTATGTGACTTCGGCAAAGGTCATGCTATTATATGAGTCTTAATATTTGCTAGTGAAGATATAGATTAAATGCTAGGGTTAGCATTGTTAAATGAATTTTAATAACCATTTACATAACATGTACTTATATAGGTCATTTCCTATAGAACAAAAATAGAGGTGAGTGTAAATTCTAACTGTGTAAATAGTTATAGATATTTTCTATTATACTTAGATTAAATGAAAGAGTGGCTTAGAATATCCCAAAATGTAATAAATTATAGCAACATAAAGAGAAGAATCATCTACCTGTCTGTTTCTTTGATGGCTATATCAGTAAAATGATTTCCCAAAGTAAGAATAAGAGAGTACAAATGAGCTGTCCTTAACCCCACAGAAGCAAGGGATTACCAGTGATGGATTGCCCTCAGCCACGTATGTCTTGTTTTTGACAAACTGAAGTCTTGTTTGACCTTTGTCATCAGTTATCATGCCATCCAGGCACAGCTGCTGCTGTCTGGAGAGCTGTCAGCCCTGGGAAACACTTGAAATAACTGCTGTCTCTTGCTCAGTGTGGACTGAACGTGAAGAAGACAGGTGGTATAGGAACTATCGTATTTACAAATAAACAAAAAGAGAATACCACTATATCATGATTTACTGTTGCTTCTTTGTTCTCTGCTTAGATTGGTTTAGTTTGTTTTCCTTTTTTGCCAGTTTACCAGTTTGAATCAATCAACTAGACTGAGTAACAGCTTGGACCATAGAATTGTTAAATTCCTTAATACATTTGAAGCATGAAATTATTTGATAAACCATATCAATGGATGATAAACCAATCTGTGTGAGATATATGGCTAAGATTCATATCTATTATCTAGTTTATTTCTCACAACAAATTAGTGGCAAGGACAAAACTAATATTTTATTTTAGAAATGAAAATTAAACCCTGTGTAAAGGGCAAGAAACTTAAGCATCCCTAAGCCTGTGACCAAACAGAAGATTTGTATTTGAAAACTTATGAGAATTCTTGGATTAATTTTTGTTTCATTTTAGTTTCACTGCAAAAGTAATCACTCTCATGTGATAATTAAAAAGAAAACACAAGGCTAGCTTTGAGGTTCGGGGTCTCTGCAGCTAAGAGGACCATGCAGAAGATCTGAGTTTTTTCTCCCAGCACCCACATTGGGTGGTTCACAACAACCTATAACTCTAGCTCCAGGGGATCTGCTACCTGCTTTTGGCCTGGGGGGAGGGGACAGAACCTCCCCTACATACACATAATTTTAAAAAATTATTTTTAAAAGATAATCATCAATGCAATCCTCACAATTTTCCCCAATTTTATTGATCAAAGCATACCCTATAAATATTCACACCCTGTAGGTAAAATAAAATATTAATAATTTTAATTTTATTTTAATCATAGATTGAAAAGTATGGATTCCCTTCTGATCTTGCCTTTTCACCTCGAGAAAGCATCCAGCTATATGACACTATGCTTCAGGTCTGGAAGAGTTGGCCCCGGGCCCAGGTAAAGAATCTTCATGCAATCCATGCTGTTATGGTAGAGCCCTTATTGCTGTTCAGAAACACAGGGTCACCATTTCCACCACTTACATTTGGTGATTTAACAAAAGATTAGCAGATTACCTTATATCTTCTCAATTAAATGGGCTAGAAATGATGTTTTATGTCAATTCCTGAAAATGTCCCTTCTTTCTCCTTCCCAGACAGTGTGGTATCTGGGTCTCCTTTCCCACTGTGGGTTTCTAGTTCTCAGAACCTTTTCTTCTCACATTGTTCTCTGTGTTCTCAGTGCTGGTTGCTTTCCCTGGAAGCCTTTTTGTTTTGTCTTTTTGCCTTTGAAGAGTTCATACACAGTTCTATATACCAGAAGGACTGGGTAGGTAAGAGAATCCCAATTGCTTGTAGCCTGAGAGATCATAAAACTGTCAATGAAAAATATAATTGAGAAATGCCTTTAGGTTTTCTGGCATTATTTTTATAGAATTCTGTGGTCTTTCTTTTCCAGAACCTGTGTCCAGAGAACTTCTTCACTCATTTAAAGAACAAAATAGTCATTAAAAAGTTGGATGCTAGGAAATATGAGGAGAGCTTAAAGGAAGAATTCACAAACTGGATTAAAAATGGGAATGAGGAGCAGGTAATTTCATGCATTTTGGGCAAAGCCCTGTTTTGTTTTCCTGAGTTGTGTCATTCAACCAACAATATCATATCTCTCCCGTGTAGTTTGCAATGTTTATTTAGACGTTTAAGTTTGACTTGATATGTAGTGGTTCTGAGCAAGAAAAAAAAAAAGAGAGATAGGACATTTTTTTTCTCTCTTCTCTAGAGTGCCCTAAAACTTGGCAAGAGACTATGAATTTGATGGCAGATGCAAGACAATACAGGGCTCGTGTTTGGGATTATTAGTGATGGTTTTAGCAGCATAGAGATGGGACTCAAGTAGCTGAAACATATTTTTACTTTTCTTCCATTTTTTATTTTGGAGTTTTATTCTCTCTAAAAATCATTGTTTGAGAATTTCATGTACATGTGTATAATGTTCTCAAATCCACTCCCCAGCTATCCCTCCAAGTCCTCCCATAGTCCTCCTACCATTTCCCTTTCAACTTCGCGTGTTCCTTCTTAAACTCAATGTTTCCAGTGCGTGAGTGTGTGTGGGGCCGTCCACTGGAACGTGGGCAGCCTATCAGCATGCGTGAAGAACACCGAGTGTCCCTCCCACAGCAACCATCTTTGGTAGTAGCTCCTCAGCTACGGCGAGACTGTGAGCCACTCCTCAGTTATGCTGAAATTACTTTTGGACTGATCTTATGAGCTCTTTGGTAGATATCCACATTGCTGTGAGCTCATGTTTTCCATGTCCCTGTCATGTCCAGAGACACTAGTTTGCAGTCTTCCTTGGAATTTTATTCTTCACGATTTTTACTTTAAATTTTAAGAACTATTCAAGCACTAGAATCTTACCCTGTAACTATATGCTTACACATTTATTTTATAAGCTTATAGTCTTATTTTATCACCAAAAATAGAGATTTCCAATTTTTTTTAAGAATAGCATACATAATTTTTTTTCATGTGATCCTTTCCTCACCTCTATACCTTGATTTGTTCTTTCTTTTATTTGGAAACATTCCATAGTTAGATTACATTTCCCTGTGCTTATCTGGTCATTCAAAACCTCTTAGTCAGGTTGGCTGTGCTTGCCTCTGCTGCATGGAGGGGGCTCTGTTCTCCTGCTACAGTGGAAACAGTACCACTAACTGAGCAATTCTTTTCCTCTTGCCAGATTTGTGTTATCGCAAACAGTTGCAGGTGTGGTGTACAGAACATCAGAAGTTTGTTATTAAGTCTGTGGTTTGTGTGTATCCTTGCTGTGGCTGGCCACAGTCTTGTGGTATAGTGTCCTAGGATTAGTTTGAAGAACAACAAAAACAAAGATTAAACAACAATAAAAAGAGTTTAGTCTGAGTGGCCATTCCTCTCTTTGCTATGCACATTTTAATACAAACGCTTTCTGTTCACTGTCACAGGCCAGAATGGTGCTGCAGAAACTGAGTCCCGATTTCCATGACTACTCAGGACGGATGCTGGACTTCTTTCCGCATCTTGTTGAGAAGCTCAGGGAAATGAAGAAGTTGCCTGCGCTCTTCTTTCTGTAAGTCATTTAACCTTGGGCTCCTTCCTTTAATGTGGAGGAAATTATATACATGTCACTGCTATGGTCTAGTATTTATTACTACATGGGGTGCTTATTTATTTGTCAAAATCGTATGACTTATTTAAAATCACAAAATTTTCTTTTTCTACTTTTTGTTGTTCTGGCTCTGTTTGTTTGAAACAGGATCTTGGTATGTGTCAAGACCTGCTTTCCTGCTTCAGCCTCCCCATTGCTGCAAGTGTAGACATGCATTTACCATTATGCCCAGTTTTAGCTAAGTTCTTAAAAATATTTTTAATGTTCTTGTTGGGGGAAATGCCTGCTTGTTCATCCCGGGCACCTGGCTAGCTTAGCCCCAAAATAACCACACAGAAACTGTATTGATTAAATTACTGCTTGGCCCATTAGATCTCATTTCTTATTGGTTAATTCTTACATTTTAATTTAACCCATTTCTATTAATCTGTGTATTGCCACGTGGCAGTGGCTTAATGGGTAAAATTCCCAGCATCTGTCTGGCAAATTCATGATGGCTCTCTGACTCTGCTTTCTTTCTCCCAGAATTCAGTTCCGTCTTCCCTGGCTACCTAAGTTCTTCCCTACATGTCATGGCAGTTTCTTTATTCATTAACCAATGAAAGCAGCACATAGACAAAAGGACTCCCACATCAAGTTGTATTAATTTTTCTTCATTAAATGTGATACCTTATTTTTTGTTTTTACTATAAATTATTGTTTTTTGTTTCTTATAGGTCTTACTAATAATTTTCAGTCTAGATCTTGGTTCTTCACAGAACCCATTGAACATAGCCATAATTATAATATGCTGCAATATACATTGATAAAATATTTTGGTAATTTAATCTAATTATAATGATAAATATGACCTAGAGCCAGTGATATCTTGTCAAATTTCATGTTATAGAATGTAATAACTTAAAATTGAACATACTAGTTTAATGGATCTAATTCTAATAAAATGTCACCAAGAATAATTTAGTTATGTAACAATAAGAAAATACTTACTGGAGACAATTTCAAATTATTCTCAAGCTACAGAATCGTCAAATAAATAAAACCATTGTATTATAAAGTTTAATACTTATGAACATGTACAGAAATATATCACAGATTAGTGATAGAAACTCAGAAACAATGGTAGCAGGTGATGCAAGGTCCTATTTGATTATTTTTGAAGACTGCAGTAAAATTGCTCCTTTTGCCTTTGTATGTAAGACAAGAGAATAACCTTTTCTGTGCCATGAATAATTTATATAGCATTTTTGTTTTACTTCCAAGTACAGCCATGGATATTAGAAGCAAGAGCCATTCTCTATGTATATGTCTGAGAACTTAACTGCGGTCTTGAAATCAGAAAACAATACTTTATCATTTATATATTCACATGCATATGAGGATATACAATTTTTCCTCTATCTTATTGAAAGAATTAAATTGGTCAATAGGTGAGGTGAAAAGCACACATGGTGATTTAGAATAAATAGTACTTGGCAAGGGAGCTTCATAAGGAAATGAAGACCCAATGACATTATAAATGGACACTTCACCCTGGACTGAACAATGCACAAAGTTGTAAAACTGTGATACAGTAAATGTTCGTGTGTCGTTGTAGGTAATGGAGGGGAAAATGCCTAAAAAAAAGGGTTGTACATATTTCTCTTGTTCTCAACCCCTTATCCTTAACAAAAGAAGGCCATTCTCCTTTTGGTATAAGGGTGGCATCTTCTGAACTGTGCATTCATCATCATCATCGTCATCATCATGATCATTTATATCCCAGCAATGCTTAAGCCTGCACGGGTGCTGTGTTTATGGTGGTTTTCCAGTTGTTTCTATCCTGAGCAGTCTTATATGCTTGTGTTATTGTCATACCCAAGGTTCCACAGTCTTCCTTTATGTTGTCTATCCAGCATTTTGGGGGCTGTCTTCTTTGACTTATCCCTTGCACTCCTCAAAGCAATGCTATCTTCAGGTATCTGCTATCATTCATTGTCATAACATGGTCGAAGTATCTCAGGTGCCATCATCTTGTAGTTTACTTCTTTTTGTAGATGGAGATGTTTCTTAATATCATCATTCACAGGCTATCTCTTTGTGTGACACTTAGAATTTTCCTGAGACATGCCAACTCAAACACATCCAGTCGCTGTTTTGAGGAGTATTTTATTGTCCAGATTTTGGGGTTTTAAGCAAGGCAGCTCAAGACAAGTGTCTCATATACTTGTAGTTTTGTTGTTATGTCTCTTGCTGACCAAACCTTTCCTAGAACCTGGAATGCAGTCCTTGCTGTCCCTATCTGCCTCATGACATCTGAAATAGTTCCTTTCTCTGAACTGAGATTTCCTCCCAGATAGACAAATTTTACTGCTTGAGGTTCTGATTCTTTATTACAATGCTAAAATTCTTGCGCTCCCTTCCCATGTGTTGTATCTCAGGCGTCTCAATGTTTATTTTCATTGTAAGGTTTTCACTTACTTTTACCACTCTACTTAGCATGGCCTGCAACTCATTTGGACTTTCAGCAAGTAGTAATGTATTGTTGGCAAAATGCAAGTTATTGATTCGCACACCACCTATCTGCACACTTATCTCTTCATCTTCCAGGGCTGTTGCTATTAGTAATTCCAGGAATATATTGAAGAGTACTGGTGAGAATACGCATGCCTGCAACACTCCTATGATGGTCTTAAACTGATCACTTAGTTCTCCATAGACTTTAACTGTTGAAAAGGTGTCTTTATAGGCATTTTCCAGTCAACAGTTTCCACACAGATCTACAGA
>JABTXL010019231.1:26872-49730 GCA_025134845.1 Neodon shergylaensis
AACCATCAAGATGCTGGATGTGGGAATCCCCTAACAAATGCACACACAGCCAATTTGACTACATTCTGGACAGCATGAAACTTTTATCCAGCATCCAAAACAGCCGGTCATTTCCTAGTGCTGACTTTGAGTTAGATAACCAACTTGTTATGGTCAATATTCAAGTGAAACTTAGGAGAGGCATGCCAGGCAAGACAAACAGGAAGATTAATTGTATATAACTGATGAACCCAGCTGTATGGAGAGAGTATAAGAGAACTGCTCAACAAAAGATGAAGAAAATCATTAAACACCCCTTTACAAATGTAGAAAGCAAATGGGAGAACATCAAAAGAACTATACAGGAGGCTTCAAAGTAGATGACGGATCATGCAAAAAGGGCAACACCAGTAGAATGACTTACTGCAGAGATAGATGATCTGTGCATGAAAGTCAAAAGAAGAGCGAAAAGGATAGAGAGCTGTATACATACATATATATGTATGTATACATATAGAAGGTATATGCAAAGAGGTTGAAGTGGCTAAACTCCATAATAAACACATCTTGACAGACAGATAACTTGCAGATATGCTCATCAGATTCGAGTGATTAAAGATGGACAAGGTCATCTATTAACAAAACCAGGGGAAATAAAACAAAGATGGAGACTACACTTTGACACCCTATACAATGACCCTAAAGCTGTCAATGTAGATCACAATGAGAAAAATTTTGACAGCCACTCGAATACCAGAGTCGATGAGGAAATATTAAATATTGACAGGAGTGAAATAGAAGAAGTTATTAAGAGAGCAAAATGCAGAAAGGGCCCAGGAGTAGACTGAATGACATCATGGTAGAGGAGTTAGAAGTGGCTCCAATGGGCTCATGGACTGTGACACTTCTCAGACTCTTCAGAGAGACATGGGAACATGAAGTGATTCCCACAGCATGGAAGCACCGAGTCATAAGTCACATATACAACAAGAAGGACAAGCTGGACTGCTCAAATTACAGGAGCATTGGTTTGTCATGCCACAGCAGCAAGAGCTTATCCCCCTCCATTTTCCTGCAAAGGATCAAGGGCAGAACAGAGAGGAAAGCCTAGCAGAGATCCAAGGCACATTCAGAGCTAATAGGAGCACAATAGATCAGATCTTCACTTTGAGGAAACTGGCAGAAAGATATGAAGAATTTGGAAAAGACTTATATGTTGGTTACATTGACTTCAGGAAGGCATTCAATAGCATTTGGCAGGAAGGACTTTGGGAAGCAATAAGATTCTAGAGAAAATCACAAGAATACTAATATTCATAAGGTATCAAAATATGACAGGTAAAATTTTACATGTGGAGTTCTATATTCATACCTTTTAAAGAAGTAAAGGATTATTTATTTATAAGACAAACTATGAAAACCCTTTCTTACATGTAGTGTGATAGTTAGTCTTTAGTGGCTTATCATTTAGTGATAGCCCCAACATTCTGTCCTTGATATCTGGAAAAAAGAGTGTGGAACATGTTTCAAGGTTGTAAATGTTGATACGTGATTAAAGACATACATTTCAAGGGCAGGCCTCAGCATAAATTTTATTTTTTCCCCTTTAGCCGTATCGTTGATTGACAAACTATTCCATGACTGAAACCATACTGACAATCTTGGTGAAACTAAAATCAAAAAGTCATGAATACGTAGTTCAGTGGTACAAAATATTAATCGCTGATGTGAAATTTCTAGGTAATTTTCATTATATGTAGTTCTGTATCAGTTATTTTCATGTAATATAGATTTTTGAAAAGAGAGACACTATGATGGAAATGACTGGGACCTATATAACATAAAAATAATACAACAATAACACTATCAGAAACATGGATAAGAAGACACACTCTGTTATTTACATGCTGTGTATACTCATGGGTAGACCCCTAAGTCTGTATTTCCATTTTCTTATCTGTGGTACAGAAATGACAGAGTTGAGATAATGTTTGATATAATTGTTGTTTCAAATGATTTTTGGAGATTATATCATTAGAGATTATATCATTAAAAGGAAGGTTCAGAGAGAGATAGCTAACTGGGAATAACATGGACTTTTGATACTTCAAAGCCTGATCCCAGTTGAATACCTCCTGCAACAAGGCTACACCTTCTAATCCTTCCCAACTACAGACTTTGTATTCAAATACATGAGCCTATTGGGACCATTCTCAAGTCAAACCACCAAACAGGGCCACTGGGGTCAAGCCTTGAAGTCTTGGAGCTAATCCTGCTTTCTGTTTGTGCTCTGCTTTCTGTCTACAGATAGAATGTGACTAGCTACCTCTTACTTTTGTCACCCTTATTCCAGTATAAGTAGCTGTGTCCTTTCAAACTGTGAACCCTTTTAAACCCTTCCATAACTACTTCTTCTCAGCTATCGTTCATAGCCATGAGAAATGTAACACACAACCAGAAAAGATGGAGAAACTGAATCTTACGATAATATATCTTTAAATACATATTTGTTTGCTTCAGATTTAGATTAAGTTCTGTAGAAAAATGTGCTGAGAAGGCTTGCAATTTCCTAGAGGAGAAAGAGGAAAAGAAAAGGCCTCCCAAAGCTGATAAGGAAGCTCATGTCATGGCTAACAGACTTCGAAAAGTTAAAAAATCTTTGGAGAAACAACAAAAGATAGGGTAAGTATTTCACTAAGCAAATTGCCACATAAGGGTTTGTAAAACCCAAATGTCCTAGTAGGATCATGCATTGAAACTGTTCTATAGTGAAGGTCTAATACTGCTTGGATTGTTTCTGTTTTGGAATTTCAGAGGAATAATTGTTTGAAGATAGGTGACCTGCATCACATATTCCTTACTTGTATAGATTAGTTTATGTTTGTTCAAAGTGGGTCTACATTCTACCAGTATGTGTGTATTATAGAACTTGATATGATCATCCCACGTTGTCCATGTAACTCTGTCTTGACTCATGACACATTACCACTGTGTGAGCCATAGAGTGAGTTTTATTTCCCCTTATGATCACAGAAGTCTTTATGGGCTTAAGATTCTCTAGATTCACTACTCTCCAATGTAATTACTTGTGCTTAATAAACTTTAAATTGGTTAAATTACCCCATGTTTGGTATTCTTTTTCCTGTTGTCTATCTGATGGGGTCTAACTTTTGTGTTGAATATTCGACAATTTTTGCTTATGTTTTTACTATTTTACATGTGTCTCCTGCCACTTCCCTTTTAGGATATTATGGTTCTGTTCACTTCATTTATTCTTATATCTCTTTCTTTCCATGGGCACAAATACCTGTCTCTTCAGTATATTTACTGTTAGTATTTGCATCATGTGATCTCATAAATTTGTTATCTGTGCTTTGAACGTATACTATTTTATGTACTATTTTGTTTAATAGAAGATAGATTATTCTGTATTTTAAAAGCATATACAATGACCATTCCTTATCTGAAAAATATAAAATCCCAAACAGTGTATGGGGAAATTGTTACATGATAAAAGTTTGTTTTCTGTTTAAATTTATTTAAAATATGTATAAAATTGCCTTTAGGCTATATATAGGAAATAATATAGATAAAGACTAAATAAATTTTCTTGTTTAGACTTGGGTACCATTTCAAGTTATGCTGCTATTTATTGACCGACATGTCAAGTTCCAAAAACTAAAATTCAGTTCTCAAGCTATTCGTATAAGGGATAAAAACCTTTACTAGTTTCCCTAAATTCTAAGCTTCTTTACAACAGGAGGCATACATTTTCTTCTTTGCAGCTCCCTTAACTGGCAGATGAAAAATATTCCAGAGATGTTTACTTTAAAACTATTTATAAAAAGCATTTATATTGTTATTATTGAGAATTTTATGCATGTGTATTGTATATACCTCATTCCTCTCCATATTCTTCCCCCTCCAGCTTCTTTCTCATCCCTTGCCTCTCCAAATCATATTTTCTTCTTTTGTAATAAGTATGCTCACACACACATAATACACACACCCAAATATATCCTGTGGATTCCATTTAGTGTGCTTATATGATTACATGTTTAGTGATGATCACTTGAAGAAGCTATGAGGAGGCTAGTAACTCAAGAAAACTGACTCTGCCTCTTTGGCCAGGCAATTAATTGTCTATAGCTCTTCATCTAGAGTTGGGTCCTTGTGAGATTTACCAAATTCATGTTTGCTATCAAGTAGTATTGTCATTGTTCATGTCTTGTTTGGGTGACCACATGGATAAGATTTTGTGGACTCAGCTTCTCTGTATGTAAGAATAAGTACTTAGAATGCTATTGATGGTTATACTGGTTTATGGATGTGGTAGCGGTAAGTTTTCCTTCATGGTCCATTAATTCATCAGCAACATGTAGTTATTTTGGTTTATTGTACCAGGCATGAATATCCCACTATGGAGTGACACCTTAACTCCAGTTAGTCATTAGTAGTTTCTCTGGAGATACAAGTACCTCTGTTGCACCACTGAGAATATATTAATGCTACTATTGTAGTTTGCAGCCTTACAGCTGGGTAAGAATTTCCATTGTTTTGTTCCCTTGGCAACTTGCATGGTCCCTTCAAAGACTGTGAAAGCTAATTCTTAGGGAGGTCTAGAGCTTTTTTTAAGCAAAGATCTATGATCCACTTTGAAGTTGAAACAAGCTTTTAGAGCATTGTTGATTCAAACATTATAAATTTGAGAGCAAGCTA
This sequence comes from Neodon shergylaensis, assembly GCA_025134845.1. Taxonomy (NCBI): domain Eukaryota; kingdom Metazoa; phylum Chordata; class Mammalia; order Rodentia; family Cricetidae; genus Neodon; species Neodon shergylaensis. Next base: position 31,571 of record JABTXL010019231.1, read on the forward strand.
TTGTTTGCTCTTGTCATGTACAATGATGTCTCTGCATGGTTTGTTTTTTTCTGGAAAGTATGTATGGAGGTAGTGAACTCCAAGGAGGATGTAGGTAGAAAGTTTAAGATTTCTTGGTAAATGATCCCCCTTAGGATACATATGCTTCAGAGTTCAGGAGTCACATGGTCAAGGTGGGTTAGTGACCAGCAACTCAAACTGTCAAATGAAAGTTGTTTTAATATCTTCAGCACTTTATTGTAAGGAGGATGGGGACCTTGCATTATGCCCTATGCATCACAGGGCAAGCTCTGAACCTTCTCTGTTTACATCCATTTCTATAATGTGAGAACCCTAAAGAGACACACACATCATGAACTTACTTGGGTCATGTTTATTGACTTTGAAAAACATTTTTTTCTGTTTTCTTTAGCAGTTTTAATTTATTAACAATGCCTTATTTAATAGTTTAAAAAATTGAGTTGCACAACAATCTGTGTTCCTCTGTAAGTGTATTAGCACATGTTTTGAAAACACAGGTCTAGGCATAATGACATTTATCTTCTCATTAAAGTTCAAGCTAATTGGAGGTGATGTATTCTGGAAGTGTGATGTATACTACATGGTAGAATGCAAGTGGACTCATCTTCTTATGTTCAGAATTATCTTATTTACATAATTAAGATACAAATGTGAGGAAAGCATACATAACCTAGTGATTGTAAAAGCCTGGTGCATTCAGGGGTCCTGGAGAATACAAAATGATTACCTACGGGTCACAGTCAGGTTTATGTAGCACATGCTGAGAAGGACTGCCATGTTTGTACATACTTTAGTGAAGGGGAGTGTACACATGAGGGACTCATGAGAAAGAGCAGGAGGAAAGCAAAGTTAAGAGACATAGCTTCTGTTAGAATATAGCTTGAACATGGTCCCTGCTTGCAGTGTCCACCAAAAGGAGGAAGGGGGGATATATTTATTTGGCAAAGCAGAAAGAGGAGAACACATACCTCTAACCCGAGTATGAGAACATTTGAAGGAGAGAAAATGAGCATTATATTAGCAAGATAAAGCAAGGTCATCTGTGGAATAGGAAACAATGGAGAACAATACAGAAAAAAAGTCACATTCATAATGCTTTATCTTGAGGAATCCTAGACCCCAGGGAATGATGAGCAGACACATTAGAGGGAGAGAACTGAGTTATGATAATATAAATGTATGAAGCAGTGATTCTGGGATTCCTGTAAAGATTGGATACAAATACTGATTTCTTGTAATATTATTCTTGTAAAGAGATGAAAATAACGAAAAGCCTTCCAGAAGATTGGATAAAAGCATCATGCATGAAGCTGAACACGATTATCTCCTGAAGCGTCTGGAGAAGAATCTGGAGATTCCCCAGGACTGCACGTATGCTAATCAGAAAGCAATGGATGATGAGGTCAGCACCCAGAAGGGACCAGTGCTCCCAGAGTGTAGGCTTCTTCTATGTAGACAGTGTTGGCCATACTGCAGGCAATTGCTACCATAAGGGAAGTCTCTAGGAGCTAGACATGTAACAGACAGAAACTTTTGCTGCACACAACATTCAAGGGTCTTCCAATCTACCCTTAGGATAGGATTAGAATTTGTAGACTGATTTTTTTCTTGTTGACAAATTACCCAAGTATCTGTTTTTCCATGGTGTCTTCTATAGAAGTCTGTATATATTATAGTTAGAATTTGGATCCATACAGAATAATAAATATATTTAAATTTTGACAGCATTCTTAAAATTAGGGTCTTTATTACAGCTGAAAGAATTCACCGAAGTCATTGGAATATCTAAAATTGGTTTAGCCCATCATATTTAAACTTTTTGTTCCTCCATCTATTACTGTTTATAGTCAACCAGTTTCAATAAAAGCAATATCATCACACATCCCACACACATTCACATATACATCTGTGTATTTTCATTGTGTCATGAATCTTCTTTTGTCAGCTTCATAATCTGTCTAGTATGTACATCATTATTTTAATTGGTCCTTGACATTCTATCTTATAGATAACTGTACAATAAAAATAGCTAGGAAATATCCTTTTATGTTTGCAGACTTAAACTTTTCTCTTCTCTCCAAGTGTTGATATATTTTTATATATTATAGCACTGGGCACAACTGGATTTCCTCCTTCCTACTTGGAGACCCTTAGGTAATCACTCTGTACTCTCTAGGACCCTTGAATGCACCCATCTTTTGCAATCACTAGATCATGTACACTAACTTTACATTTGTATCTTAACTACACAAATAAGACATTTCTGAACATAGGAAGGCGAGGGTACTTGCATTCTACCATGTAGTGGTATATATCACACGTCGAAATGGATGAAATGTGGATAAAGGCATTTCTTGACCTTATAGTATAAAGGTTTTGCTTTATTTTCTGGGGAGAACTGTGAAAATTTTTCTTGTAGTGATTATTTGGTGCCATAAAACATTCTTTTGTTATTGTTGTTGTTGTTGTTGTTGATGATGATGATTGATGATGCGTAGATGTAGAGCAAAGGCCAAATGATCATATCATTTGGCCAAATTATTATGTAATATGTATATTATTTTCATTGGACATATTTGAATGAGCATTAGATAAATAATACTTTAAATCTCTTGTTTTGCAGTCATTGCAGATGGTGTTTAGTCGGGTGAAAAATCAAAGGAAAGGTGACAAACTGAAGAAATTGGCAAGAAGGGGCATTGGCTTTCATCACAGATCTATGAGCGCCAAAGAAAAGCAGTTAGTGGAAATTCTTTTTAGGAAAGGATTCATTAGGGTGGGTCAATTTTTCTTTGTAAAATTTGAAAATGTAAATAGATGAAGCACAATGTTCATGAAATGAAGAAATATAACCACCCCTTACTGTTTCCCCCCTCATATACCTATGTTATTTGGGCTGTAGACTTTGTTTACTGGCTGTGGTACCTTTGCATATGCTCTATGTCATTTAACTGGGGAAGGAGGTTTGACTGGGCCACTTACTGCATACATTTGCCCACAAATACAAAGCATCTCTATGCTGACCTCGGTGCATAGCTTACTCTTATGTTTTTATCTTAAGTTTTTTTTTTTTTTTTTGATTTTCAATACAGGGTGTCTCCATAGCTTTTTGGTTCCTGTCCTGGAACTAGCTCTTCTGGCCTCGAACTCACAGAGATCTGCCTGCCTCTGCCTCCTGAGTGCTGGGATTAAAGGCGTGCGCCACCACCTCCCGGCCCTCTTATGTTTTTGTATGTAGGGTTTGTTGATGTGGCTTTGCTACAAACATTCTCTACAAGAATTTAGAGAGTATTTATATTTTACTTTGGTGAAGATCTTTTTCTAATGTGGAAGCTGAAATCATAGCACAGACATCTGCTTCCTTGGGGCTTCAATTTATCTCAAAAAAGCTTGTAAATATATTGTACTGAATATCATTTCTACTGTTAAACTGATGGGGGACAAGAAGAAGATTGTCATAAATGACTTTCAGGGCATATTCTTACTGTGTTTTCTTTGGTACATCCTGGTTGGGCTCATTGCAATAATCCAGGCAAGTATACAGAGGACCCTTAGATTGTTGCCAAGTAAATATGAATCTTGAGCAATATTTAATATCTGACTCTGACTACTAAAAGTTATCAGCCTTACATTTTGTAAGGCATAGGTAAAAGGAAAGAGTAGATAGAATGAAGAGAAAGAAAAAGGGGAAGGAGATATGGTTAAAATAGTATCTGACAGCAATGTCTTAGTCACTAATAAAGTGAGAATAACTCAGCTGATATAGAATAGCTATAGTAATGACTTCATCAGAGAAGACATTTTAGGAAGGTATTTATTCTTTTCGTTGTCTAAATGTAAAGCTCCTACACTCTCAATGTTTGTGCTTGTTAAAAAGATTTGAATAAAGCATAATTTAATATAATTTAGTAAATAGCATTTTTCATTTTGACACAGGTATAAGCCTCATTTACAAAACAATTAGAAAACATTACTTCCCATCCTAAAACATCATCACAAATCAGAAGCACAAGCAGCATTGATCTAAAGTGTCAGTGAAGAGGGACTTTTCTTCAGGCTGCCAGCTTACAAAAAAAATGATACAGAGATATATTAGTAATTATGAAAGCTCAGCCTACAGACATGGGTTGTCCCAATGAGCTCTTATAACTTAAATTAACCCATTTATATTAATCTACATTCTGCCGCATGGTGTTACCTTGCTTCTATCTTGCACCTCCTGTTTTCTCTTATCTGGTTGGAAACTTCTCCTTTCTTTTTCGCAGCATATTCTCTGTCCCTAGAATTCCTTTCTAAATAGTTATTGGCCATTCAGCTCTTTATTAAACCAATCAGATGGTCCTTTGGCAAGGTCACATCTTCCCGGTGTACGAAAGACAATTCCGCAACAAGACAGGAGAAGTCAATATATACTAACTACATCAGAAAAAAATGAACTAGAAGTTAGATTATGTAAATAAACTTTACATTCTTTTCTGTTTCTGATTAGTGATCATGCAAATTCATGACAGGAAGAGAAAATGTACTTTGTTTTTATGTCATTTCTCAATGAACTTTAGTAAATCAAATAGTAACTAGGAAGTAAGCTTGTAAAAAATTTTACTGCCCTCTCACAGAGAAATTCCTGTCCTAATGTTTTACTATTATGTCTACTGTAATACTTACTCCATGCCAGATGTGTTACTTGGCTCTTGAGATACAACAGTGAATGATTCTTAGACTTTAGTATTTTAATAGTATACAAAATAACAGTGATAATGAGGGACATTAAAGGAATAACACAAAAAACAGAGAGAGAGATGGTGATGAAAGAATATAATTATTTTGGATATGACCTCTAAGTTCCTCTGTGACATCTGTACTACACAATTAAGATTAAAGTATATATTCCTTGTAAAGAAATAGGTATAACAGATTCCTTTAGAGAATGTGCTGTCTATGTTTGCAAAGTAAGAAGAAACATTATGTGTCTTGACCCCTTAGTTTGTCCACTGCAGTTTTATTGGGATTTAAATACAGTTTTTAGCAATTTCATGAAAATACTTGTATTCAACCAAAATGCCAGTGTGTGAAATCACTGTTTTATTCCATTGTAGGTGGTGACAGCTACGGGAACACTTGCTTTAGGAATCAACATGCCTTGTAAATCTGTGGTTTTTGCTCAAAACTCAGTCTATCTGGATGCTTTAAATTTCAGACAGGTAAATAAATATACATTAACTTAGTGTAATGTATTCATACTATGTAGCCATGAAATAGTAAAAAAAATTACTTTAACTACTAATTTAGTAAATGCTCCAGTTCATGGCAGAACACTGTTGGTGCCTGTCTGGTATTGAGTAAGCATAGGTCTATGAGATTATTTGACCACTGCTAATCATGTGTATGGTCTTTGATAAGGCATTCAAACTCCTCTCTTGTCTGGAGAATCTGGGTGATCATTACTTCATGTCATGCACACAAGCTAAATAAAGCAATTTGCAAAAAAGTGATCCACATCACAGATTCCTGGGAAACATTTACTTTCTAATTTACTGAGCAACTGAGCATGGGTTTCTATCCTGGAGCCATTTTTAATACTTTTCTTGACTCTAGATACACAGTCTGTTTCCAAACCAATGTCTGTACTCTCCTGTGGTGTTATTTGGTTGTTTTCCCACAATCTGTGCACACAGTCACACAGAAAAGTTGAGAGCATGTGGATTTGACTCCCAGTGGAGAAACTATATCACTCAGAAGCTCAGTGTGTTTCTTATACAAAGTTGAACATAAAAGTGGGGTTATTGCATACAGTTGAACAAGAGACAGGTTGGCTAATCTTAGGGGCAGACCCTGTAGGGGAGAAGTCTTTAGGCAAAAATATCTGGGAGGAGAAAGCTGCAATGGACAGTTTCTGCATACACTATATTACCATCCAAATGTGGATCAGAAGAATGATTTTTAATCCCTGTGGGGAAAGAAGGGGGATTTTGACATTCCCATGGGTCTGAGGCATTGGGTACTTGACAAACCCATCCCTATGTCAATGATATATGTCAGTAATGTACATTCATATAGAACCTCATTCATTTCACCCAGGGTTTCCTCAGTTCCCCAAACAGTTGCCTTTCACCACAGAGTCTTGACCTTGTATATTAAAGCGTTTTCCTTGCTTTTGATTCTCCTTGTTCTATTATGTTCTTCAGATAACAGAGTTTGTCTTTATAGAGTTACCTTCTCAGAAATGTTTGGTCAATATTTCTGCAGACAGCATCAAATGTAGCTATATCCAGTAAAATTAAAATCATAGTGAATGTGTATAATTAATATTAACAATGCATTATCATATAATGTCATAATATATGTTATATATTATACTATGTAATGTTATATACATAACATATATAATCATAGAATATTTTATCTCATAAGTCATGTCAGGAAGTGGCAATTATATATTATACAACACATAGTATATTCATAGCATTAGATATATGATTTTATAAATAGATCTAGTTCTGTACAGCATTATACAAATACTTAGTATGATTAATGATACATGGGAGTGACAGATACATTATTTAAAATAGCTCTACTTCAGATATGATGAACTTTTTAGATTTCAAATAGAAGGCTATTTATTTTAGCTAACCCCTAGGCACAGTATACGTGGCCCAAAACAATATAAAAGGATTAGTTCTTTACATTCTTTTAGGAAAACACTCAGATGGTTCTCACAGCATGATTCTGCTCTGTTTCCAGATGTCTGGTCGGGCTGGAAGACGAGGGCAAGACCTGTTGGGTGATGTTTACTTCTTTGATATTCCACAATTTAAAATAAAAAAGCTCATAAAATCCAAAGTGCCTGAGCTGAGAGGCCAGTTTCCTCTCAGTATCTCACTCATTCTGAGACTCATGCTGCTGACCTCCAAGGCAGATGACCCAGAGGACGGCAAGGCAAAGGTGCTGTGTCTCCCAGCTTGGGCCTCTACCAAAGGTCTGGCTGGCCTGTGCTCTACTGTGCTGTTATCAGGGTTAGCATGCTTCTCCATGTTCTCTAGAGAGGGGTGGAGAACGCTAAGGAAAACACTAAGGAAAACAATGATAAGTTGTGCTTGTTTTCATTGTTAGACAGAATTGGTGACTGGGTGGTTACTAAAGTGTTCCCATGATGACTGTCTTCTAGCATAATAAACAGTATTGTCTTGTACCAAGAGTGCCAGCTATCATCTGTTTATACCATTCAGAAACAGAAAGAATTTATTTTTATAAATGTAAAGTAACAGTTTACTTTCCATAAGACAAAGTCTAAGTTAATTATAAATGTGTAGAAAATGTAGAAAGTTGGAAAACAAAAAAAACCCAAAGCAAAAAAAAGTGCTCATGCTTAGTTCTACCAAAATGATCACATTATTATTATTATTATTATTATTTTGGATTTTTGAGACAGGGTTTCTCTATAGTTCTTGGTGCCTGCCCTGTGACTGGCTCTTGTAGACCATGCTGGTGTTGTACTCACAGATATCTGCCTGCCTCTGCCTCCCGAGTGTTGGGATTAAAGGTGTGTGCCACCACTGCCCGGCCACATTATTATTTTTGTTTTTATTTTTGAGACATTTTTTTCAAGGTATGATTACACACTTTATAAGAGTGTAAGCATGTGGACATCAAAACATACCCAGAACATTGTCTTGATGTTTTAGGGTCTGATAAAAGGAGTATGAGACCATGAATTTGAAACTCACAATTAGATGATTTAACTTCTATTTTTGTGACAACACACTGTTAGAAGGACTTGTGTTCATTTTCTGTTGGCCGTAGCAGAATGCCACAGGTGGAGTTAACTATCAAGAAGAGAGGTTTGTTTTGGCTCATGATTACAGAGGTTCAATGCTGCAGGGTGACATTTAATAAAAGACTTTCTTGAAGTATTCCAATGACAGGACATCGTTTGGTAATCAGGAAATGTCCCGGCCTGTCTGACATTTCCTTTTCCTTCATTTTGTACAATCACAGAGGATTCCTCTACTCTTAAGACTTCCTCTGCTTCTAATCATGTCCCTAAGTCCCAGCCCTCAATAAGATTGCCAGCATGGAGATTAGATTTCAGCATGGTCTAGGGACCACATTCGGACCACAGCAGGACCTATTCTACTAGGTACAATATTCTACTAATATTTACTTTATTTCTGGAAATATCTGTGGAGTCTTATCTAGAGAAAAATTTACCCTGCAGTACAGCAATGTCTTCAAATGAAGGTGGCCTTCTTCATGCTGAGGTCCTTAATAGAAGGAAAGTGGAAGTCTACTTGTGCAGACTTGCTGTGAGGTGAGCAGCTTCAGTACATTGGAGCCAGGCACGTTACGGATCAAAACTACTTTTAAAATCATGTGCCCCAAATAAATTGCTCCTCATTTAAGTTGCTCTTCTCAGTTCATAGCAGTGAAAACACTAATATATCATGCTAGTATGCCTTTAGTTATAAGCTCTGTGCCTCCAGGACAGAGTAAACCACTATTAGTTCCTTTCCCCCCACATCCCCTCACCACTTTGCTGTTTTCCAAATGCTGCCTCCTCTGATTCCTGTACGCAAGGAAAAGGGGTGTTAGTAAAGGAACCTTTTGGTTCACTTCATAACCCACTGTAAAGGAAATGAGGAGTTCAACCCTTTTATTCTTCCTCCTGTCCTACCATTAAGCATATAGGACTTAAATACAGTAGTAGCTAGAAATACGGCTCAGATGTTAAGAACACATAAGGTTGATGCAGAGGACCTGAGTTCAGTTCCCAGTGCTCATACTGTGTGTTTCATACCACCCTGTAACTCCAAGAGGTCTGATGGCCTCTTCTGAATTCCATGAGTACTTGCATATACTGCCCCCCCATGTATACACACAATGAAAAACAAAATAATTTGTTCTTGTTCTTTGTTGTTATTTTTAAAGGACCGCATAGATTTTTCTTGCATTCTGTAATTTCTTCAACCTAAGGGTAGACAGGTTGACATTTGAGTGGTGCTAAGAAAGCTTGCTTTTATTGTGAGTTCATGGATATTTTAGACAAAAGTTGAATACTATACATACAAGAGTGTTGCTTGAAACTGGAGATGAAGAAACATTTTCATTCCTTTGGTTTCAGCCAAATTCCTTCTAATAATTTTGCAGTAATGCCGTAAATACAGAATAATATTTAACCCCCTTCTCAAATAACTCATATGTTGCATGCTCTGAAGCTTATAATGTCTTTTCTGCTCAGACTGTTAGGAAACAATTTTTTTTCTGGTTTGGTTTTCTGTGCTTATTCACTTTTCTGCTAATGTGATAAGACAATGCTCAAGGGAACTTATAGAGGGAATGGTCTGCAGGAGACTTTTGAGTCCATGACCATCATGGCAGGAGCAGGGCAGCAGGAGGGGAGGCATGTCACTGGAGTAGTGGGTGAGGCTTCCCAGCTTGAGACAGTACCACAATGTAGGGACAGAGAGCTAACTGGGAATGGCATGGGCCTTTGAAGCCCCAAAGCCTACACTTGGTAATCCTTCTCAAACTGTTCTGCAAAGCAGAGAACAAACATCCAAACACATGATCCTATGAGGCTATTGTCATTAAATCTGCCACAGTGCTCTTTAGTGTGCTAAAGGACATACATGCTATGTTAGGTAATGTGCTATATGATGAAGGAAATTGTGCTGTATTAAATCTAATTGAAGTTTGTATATTATTGCTGTTTTTTGTAGTACTTTTTGTATCCTAAACAGTGGGTGACCAAGAGCACCAAAAGAAACACTTTTAGGGGTACCCCCTTTGCATGTGTGCTGTAGTCAGAGGAGACAGCCTTTGGAAAAGAATAAAGTAGTAAAGGGGGGAACCCACTTTATATATGTATAAGATATGTGATATGTGTGTATGTGTCTTTCTGCTTGTTACATGTAATTTAGTCTGTGTTATCTCTTGCAAAGACATTTCACTTTATGTTACTAAATCAAAATGCTTTTCTTTGCAGGCACTGTCAGTGCTGAGGCACTCACTGTTATCCTTCAAACATCCCCAAGTCACAGACATGTTAAAGCTTTACTTCTTATATTCTTTGCAGTTCCTGGTGAAAGAGGTAGGAACCAGTCCCCCCACCCGCATCTCTTTCTCTCTCTCTCCTCTGCCTGTAATATATTTCCTACTACATAGATAGAATTTTTTAAGTAACAGATTTGATTTTTTAATTTTTAAAAAATATTTATTTATTTTTAAAAAAGAAAACAAACTATCTTTTTCCATTTTACATACCAGTCCCAGTTCCCACTCCTTCCCCTCCTCCAATTCCCTTCACCCTCCACCCCACTCCAGCCCCCATCCACTCCTCGGGGAGTGTAAGGCACATTGCTTGGGAAAAGTCCAAGGCACTCCATACTATATATCTGCTGAGTGAGGTATCCATCCAAAGAGAATGGGTTACTAAAAAACCAGTAAAAGAAGTAGGTAAAATCCTGGTGCCACTGATAGTGGCCCCACAGTCTTCCCCAGTCATAAAACTGTTACCCATATTCAGAGGGACTAATTTGGTCCTATGCAAGTTCCTTTCCTGTCCAGCTGGAGTAATTAGCTCAGGTAAACTGTTTCAGTGGGGGTACCCATCATGGTCTTGACCTCTTTGTATTCTCCCTCCTCCCACTCTTCAGCTGGACTTTGGGAGCTCAGCCCAGTGCTCCCCTGCAGGTCTCTGCCTCTGTTTCCATCAGTTTCTGATGACATTTAAGATAGTCATCAATCTGACTAAAGGGCAAGGTCAGTTCGGGTACCCTCTCCTCTATTGCTTAGGGTCTTAGCTGGGGTCATCCTTGTAGATTCCTGGGAATTTCTCTAGTGTCAGGTTTCTTCTTTTCCTCATAATGACTCCTTCAATCAAAATCTCTCTTTTTTTTTTGTTCTCATCTCTGTTCTGCCTCCATCTCTACTATAATGTTCCCTCAAGTTTTCCTCCCCTTGTCTTCCCCTTCTGATCTCCCTTCTCCCCTCACCCATGATCCCAATTTTGTCAGGCAATCTTGTCTATTTCTCCTTTCCAGGTGAATTTATGTATGTTTTCCTTGGGGTTCACCTTGTTACTTAATTTCTCTATGGTCATGGACTACAGGCTTTTTATGCTTTGCTTTACAACTAGTATACACTTATGAGTGAGTAAATATATTCATCTTTCTGGGCTTGGATTACCTCACTCAGGATGATTTTTTTTCTAGTTCCATCTATTTGCATGTAAATTTCAAGACGACTTTTTTTTTTATTGTTGAGTAGTACTTTATTGTGTATGTAAATGTACATTTTTTTTTATCCATTCATCAGTTGAGGGGCATCTAGGTTGTTTCCAGGTTCTGGCTATTACAAATAATGCTGTGATGAACATAGTTGAACAAACGTCCTTGTAGTATGAGCATCCTTTGGTCATATGCCCAAGAGTGCTATTGCTGAGTTCTGAGGTAGGTTGATTCCCAGTTTTCTAAGAAACTTCCATACTGATTTCCAGAATGGTTGTACAATTTCACAAAACATTTTATCTACCTTTGTGTGTATGTGTGTGTAGATGTCACATGTGTGTAGGTGCCCTTAGAGACAAGAAGAGGGCATGAGGGTACCTGAAATTAGAGTTATAGCACTCTGTAACTCTGAGTTGAGACACTTAGTGTGGATTCAGGAAAACTGAGCTCAGGTTGTCTGGAAGAGCAGCAAGTGCTGCTGACTGCTGAGTCATCTCTCCAGCCCTAGATTTTTGTTTATAACTAGACTGCATTATAGTAAACATTAGAAGACAATACCCAATGAGTACTGCTACTTGTAATTTGTGTAATTATAAAGTTGGGCTTGTTAGTAGTTACAGTCTGGTTGGCATGTACTATTTTAAACTGATAATGAATAACCTACTTGTTACTAATTTCGTGAGTTGAGCCAAACTAACAAATTATTTCTGTTCTCTAGGGACATATAGATCAAGAAGGTAACCCTACAGGGTTTGCTGGCCTTGTATCACATTTACATTACCATGAACCGTTTAATCTTGTGTTTGTCAGTTTTCTTGTAAGAGGTCTTTTCCATAATCTTTGTCAGCCAACTCATGAAGGTAAGTTTGAGGGTTATGTTGTCTGTGTGTGTGTGCTTAACATCAAAATGATATTATCAAATCATACGGAATACAAATAATATATCATTATTAGTATATAGTTATATATCAAATAATATTTGATATATGTTATATATATATAAAATTATATATATGTGTGTGTAAATTCTTCCCATGGTGGGAAAAAATCTGATAGATTTGTAGAAAACTAGAACTTCAGAACTATATTTATTCAATTATCACTTGAAGCACAGTTAAGCATAACAATGTGCATATAAAAATCTTATTATTTTTATTTTAAATAATAAAAGGAGAATGATAATTATATATGCAAATTATAGGTTTGCAAATAAGATAAATTAAAATCAGTACTAATAGATGTCCTATTTTGAGACAATGTTTTTAAAATATTCACTATTGCAAGTTTTGACTTGAAAAGTGTGTTGCCACCAGGAATCTGAGCATACTATGTAATATACAATATTTATCAAACATTTTCTTGTAATTAAATTATATGATCAATTTTAAAGAACAGCTTAGAAAAACATTGTTGAAATATGAAACTCAAAATTCCACCCTCAGATAATAACTAATATTATCTATGAATATTACATACAACACTATTTTCTTTGAATATAATTGTACAGTGTACATCAATAACTGATATTTCATGGATTATGTGTCAATTATACATATAAAATTTGCTGATATTGGGTAAAATTGTATTAATAAGTCCCATACAGCTTTTATGGAAAAACTTTGAGTTCAGCGTTTCAAAATAAATTCTTCCCACAATAAATCTGAAGTAAATATTGCCTTCTCATAATATTTGTGATTAATGTTGTGATATTTCCCAGTGCATGGTGGCTTCAATGCCTCCTGCTTTTTCTTCTGTCACTAGCTGATGGAAATATTTTGCTTTGTACAGTCCTGTAGTTTTATCCTCTAAGAAATGTATCATTTTGTGACTCCTCTGAAAGTTTTGTAAAATATGAAATCATTTCAGGGAAGGTAGGGTTTTGTTTATTGTTGCTGACAGAGGTAGCCAAAATTCATAACTTTATAAAGGATGCACCCAGAAGTTAAATAAATGGACAAGTTTCTAACCATCTAAGAAGTCAGAGACAATACTAAATGTAACTAGCCTGAAGCTAGATCCAAAGTTACTGACTATCACATTTTAGGCATTCCTACTATTTTTATGCTCTTGGAATGCAGTGGCTCAAATGGACTGTGGCTCCAACTGAGTTGAGGAAGGTTATCTGCGGGTTTAGTTTTGGATATTTTTGTTTTTAGCATCGAGAAATCATATGATATTATTGAGTAGGTGAGAGAGGCTATCATGGTTAGCAAATGAGAATGGCCCCCATAGGCTCAATACTTGGTCACCAGGGAATAGTGTGATTTTTTTTTGTTTAAGGAAATGTATAAATTTCTTTGCTGCTGGCAGTGCCAAACAATGACATGGAGACATTATTAATTTTTTTCTCTTTGCTTAATGCAACTGTCTATAAATATTTTTTAGCTTTTATTTATTTATTTTTAAGCCAATCTTTTCTCATTTTACATGCATATCCCAGTTCCCATTCCCCCAAACTTCCTACCACCCCCCATTCCTTCCTCAGAGAGGGTAAGTCTTTCCATGGGGAGTCAACAAAGACTGACACATTACTTTTAAGCAGGACCAAGGCCCTTCCCCCTATGACTAGGCTGAGCAAGGTATCTCTCCAAAAAGAATGGGCTCCAAAAAGGCAGTTCAATCAATAGAGATAAATCCTGGTCCCACTACCAGTAGCCCCCCAGATTGCCAAAGTCATACAATTGTCACCCATATTCAGCCTACATAGGACCAAACTAGGCCCTCTTAATGTGGGGGGACTTATTAGTTAATACCTTGGCCTTACCTTAGGTTTGTTCCATTAGCTCTTACAACCTAAATTAACCCATTTATCTTAATCTACATTCTGTCATGTGGTGTTACCTTTCTTCCATCTTATACCTCCTATTTCTTTTCCATGTATGGTTGGTGACCTTACCTTTCTCCCTACCAGAGACCTCTTTGTCCCCAGAAATCTCACATCCTGCCTAGCTAATTGCTGTTCAGCTTTTTATTACACCAATTATAGCAAATATATCTTTAAACAACGTACAAATATCTCACAACAGAAATGTGTCATTTGGGGTGAGTTTTTTTTTTTTTTTTTTTTTTTTTTGGTTTTTCGAGACAGGGTTTCTCTGTGGCTTTGGAACCTGTCCTGGAACTAGCTCTTGTAGACCAGGCTGGTCTCGAACTCACAGAGATCCGCCTACCTCTGCCTCCCGAGTGCTGGGATTAAAGGCGTGCGCCACCACCGCCCGGCTCTGGGGTGAGTTTTGAGGTTTCAGAAGCATAGCAAGTACAGAGCCCCCCCCCCACACACACTTCGCTGCCTGTGGGTTCAGATGTAGAACTCTTAGCTACTTCTCCAGAACCATGTCTCTTTGTGTGCCTTTCACAATGATAATGTGCTAAACCTCTGAAACTGTAAGCAAGCTCCAAATAAATGCTTTTTAAAATAAAAGTTATCATGATCATAATGTCTTGTCACAACAACAGAACACTAACCAAGACGGAATTTGGTATCAGAAGCTTGGTATTGCTATGACAGGCCTGCCAAACTGCTTGTGGACAGAAGATAGACGTTGGATTAGGAAAGCAGTTAAAGATTTTACGTGAGGCTTGATGAGTCATACTAGTAGGAGCACAGAAGATAGTAGCACTGAGAGTGATGGAGATTTCAGAGGAGAAAAATATTAGTATGTGGCCTAGAGACTTGGGTAATATTTTGTGAATTTTCTACTCTTTATCCAAAAATATACCAGATGCTAAGTTGAAGAGTTCTGGATTAATGACCCTTGCAGAGATTTCTAGGCAGCCTAGTATTGACTGTGTCCTGTGATTGTTAGTAATCATTCTTACTCAGATCAGTAACAAAAAGGAGTAAGCTGGACAAAGAGAAGTTCAAAATGTAAAGTTTTAGGAGATGATGGAGGAAGGTCATTGGTTAAATAAAGAAACTGCCTTGGCCCTGATAGGACAGAAAATTAGGTAGGCAGAGTAAACAGAACAGATTGCTGGGAGGAAGAGGAAGTGAGCTAAGATGCCATGCTTTTGCTCTCCAGGGCAGACACGATGAAGCAAGCCGCCAGGTCAGACATGCTGAATCTTTCCCAGTAAGACTGGTGCTACACAGTTTATTAGAGATGGGTTGATCGGGATATGAGAATTAGCCAGTAAGGGCTAGAGCTAATGGGCCAAGCAGTGTTTAAAAGAATACAGTTTGTGTGTTGTTATTTCGGGTAAAGCTAGCAGGTGGACGGGAGCTGGGTGGTGGGAAGCGGCCTGCAGCTCCTTCAACAAGGAGAAAAGGAACACGAGGGAGACTAATGGAGCTAAATCCTGCACTCAAGGAGATTAAAAGTTTAAATAAAAGCCTGACATTAAATGGGATAAAGGGAGTGGTGACCTTAGAACAAGACTCCACCCGTCTAAGCTTCCAACTTGCAAAAAGGAGTAAAGAAAACCTTAAGCAGTGAAAGAAATCATGAACAGCAGAAAGCTGATGCAGATGTATTTAAAAGACAAGACCAAGTTCTAGCCCCAGCAAGCAGTAGAACTTGGCAAATTTAGCCACATAGTTCTGGGTTTAGAGTCAAGAATACAAGAAAAGGGTTATGAAATCTCACTTTGTGACTAAGGGAAGCTACTGAGGCCAGGTATTGTTATTGGTATCCCTGCGTGGAGACTCAGAGAGACCATTGCACAGATCTGTGAAAGTGAAGCCCGGATTGTGTTACATACTTCGATATATTGGGGATGCCAGAGCTGTGGGATGTCTGTCAGGGAGAGCTGCAGACCAGGTGTGGAACTAGACCGAGAGAGAGAAGTGTGTTACAGTGGCAAAAGCTGAGTTGGAGATCTGAAGAGTGTCTTGACATCAGACATAGAGATGCAGAATATTGAGTTTTCCCAACTGGTTTTCAGTCTTGCTTTGATCCAACAGTCTCTCAATATGCTCACATTCCTCCCTCCTGGAATGATATTGTTTATCCTGTTCTTTTGTATTGTAATTTAAAGCATGTAACAAAAAAGGAGCAAGCCGTTGGAAGCATGTGACCTGCTTTTATAGTTTGATTTTATAGGGAGTTACAGTAAAGAGATTGCTTTGAGTTTCATAAATGACATTGAACTTTGGAATTTTAAATAGTGTTGAGACTGTAATCAAGTATGGGGACTTTTGAACTTAGACAAAATGCACTTTGCATTATAATATGACACAAACCTGGGGGGGGGGAAAGAAGTGGACTATGGTGGTTTGAGTGGACATAGACTGCATAGACTCATAGATTTGCATACTTGGTCAGCCGGAAGTGTCACTGTCTGAAAACATTAGGAAATGTGGTCATTTACAAGAAGTGAGTTACTATGGAGTGGGCATTGAGGTTTCAAAAGCCCCTGCAAAGTCCAGAAAATCACTAATAAATTGAATCATAAGAAATATATTGGCACAGGGAATAAGAAAAAAGAAAGGAGAATGTTCCAAATAGGGGTGAGAGTAATTATGGTTCTTCATTTTCCATTTCCATATTACCAACTCAGCTTCTCCTGATTATCAAGGAAGGCCTTTTAAATGACAAGAGATTGTTGAGCACATGATAGGGATACTATCATTTTGATCTTTTCATCTTTTTTTTAGCTTCATGCTTGATTTACATCCAGTAGGAAATCAGGCATATTTATACAGTAAAATAAATGAAAAAAAGTGATAAAAAAAGATTCAAAAACATTCGTATCAGAGAATGTATTTAAAATTCATTTCCTGAACTTTGAAAATTATTTGAAACATTGCATATTTTGATTAAATTTTGAATAAATTTAGAAGTCAATGTGAAATTCTCTTTACTATAACAGTGGTAAGGATTTTAAATTATTACTGAGGAACTATTGGAATTTCACTCACCTGTAACCATCAGTGTATGGGGAAAGACATTTCAATGATGAGCAGGTAGTGATGCTGCAGATGGATCTGTTGCAGCTCCTCATTAACTTGGCAGCTGGCAGTTACAGTAGCAAAATCTCTGTGGTGGTTTGAATAGGAATATTCCCCCACAGACTCATATGTTTGAATGTGTGGCCATTTGGAAATGGCACTACTTGAGGGGAGATATGGCCTTCTTAGTGTAGATGTGGCCCAATAAGATGAACTGGGGATTTACTGGGGATGGGCTTTGGGGTTTTGAAAGCTCAAGCGAGCCCAGTGGCTCTCACGTTCTTCTTGCTGACTCTTGATGAAGATGTAGAACTCTCAGCTGCTTCTCTAGAACCATGTCTGCATGTGTGCCAACAAGCTCCCTGCCATGATGATAATGCACAAAACACCTGAAATTGTAAACAAGCCCCAATTATATGCTTTCTTTGTAAGAGTTGCCATGGTCATTGTATAGCCATAGAACATTGACAAAGACAGAGACATTATCATAAATTTGGTCAAAGTAAGCAAGGTCCATCCAGCAGTAGGAAAGATAAAGATGATAATGAAGGTAAACACAGAAACAAGAAAGCTCAAGTGAGAAGCATCTGCAGCTGAAGTTATTCTAAAGTTGTTATGAAATAAACATAGCATTTATTTTACGAATGAAAAATTTGATGTAACCATTTTTCAAATATATGACATGGAACTTTTGTTTTTCATAGGCTCAAAACATTTCTCTGAAGATGTAATGGAAAAGCTGGTCTTAGTATTGGCAAATCTTTTTGGAAGAAGATATATTCCAGCCAAGTTCCAAGATGCTAACGTCAAGTTTTATCAATCAAAGGTAAAATCTTCTGATAAAATTAATTAATAATTAATTAATTATAAATTCTGCCATAAATGATTCAGCAGCAATAGATTTTTTATGAATATGGGGTAGTTAATGTGTTTTATATACTAATTTGTTCCTTTTGGAAATAGTGTGATTTTTTTTTCAATAACTCAAAAGTCCCTCTGTGAGTGTGTTCAAAGGTTACATACC